>JARHVA010000970.1:3315000-3762500 GCA_037957365.1 Torreya grandis
CTTGCTCAAGGGTTTATGCTTTATATGAGGTATGTGGTATAGTATGTGTAGATACCAAAGGAGTAGACTAGCTTATTTGGTCAAGCATAGGCATATAAATATGATGTAAGCCATGTGTTTCCCTAAAACCTAAATATTTGAAAGGGATATCAATATCAACACTAGTAGTGGCCACACATGTAATAAGGTTTAAAATATGAAAAGATAATCCTTGTTACACATTAAGAGTAAAAAATTTGATTTTTTTACATGTTTGGAAGCTATTAGGACCTCAATGATTTTAGGTATGTATTTTTGAATTTGATGAAGTCATTTTATAAATATAGATATATGTTGGAATTATTCTTGGTCGACTCTATTAAGGTCATCAAGATGAATCCTATTTGAACCATCATGGGTATCTAGTACATTTTGCACATTATCTTGTTCATTTTGATTATTTTCTTGAATTTTTTAATTAGAAATTTGTTCATAAAAAGAGGAACCAATGTGTGAATTATTATAATCCATTTTAGTATTTTTTAAAGGAATTTTAATATATTCAATTAGATTATTACTTATTCTAGCACTTTATTTTATGCTATTTGGGGTTTTTACACAAAAACACTTAAGAAAATAAAACTATTTAAAAGGAATAAGACTATATTCAGGTTCATATGAAAATATATCCAATAATAAAAATGATCTAATTTAGCATATACAATAAATACAATCAAATAAAATGAAAACAAGAGATAGGGAGATCATATTTTATTCAAAGTTTAGATCTAGGATATGACAATGCTCTGGAATTGTTTTAAAACATTGATTAGGCTGATGGGTTCACTCACTCTGCATTTTGACTATTTTGATCCATATGACACTTATGTTGACCTAGATAGTTGTGTTGATATTTATGTCTAACTTCAACATAGGTATCCAGCCTAAAATATACATAGAAGTGGATAAAAATTCTTTTTAGACCTGTGCTATTACCTGTGTGCCTATTTGGTACTTTAGAATATGTCTACCTGTGTGTGAGATTTAACTAATAATAAAAACCTTATTCTCCTTGAATTTGACCACATCTAACTTAGTAAAAATGGGTTAACATGTGATTAAAGCTAACTTTAAATACCCTAGTTGTTGTTAAGAGCTACCTACATAATTAATACTCTAAAGAGGGCCTTAGAATTATATGTAGTTCTCCCACCTAGGCATATGTGTGGGATTGTAACTATATAACTATATGCTCTTTATCTTATAATAACCCTTGGTATAAACAATACAAGAATGTGGTGACATTTTGAGTGCTTTAGATATCTAATTAGTTACTAAAGTGTAGTTGGATATCTTTAAATATAAAATACTTGCTAATTAGAAATTTGCTTGATCAAATTTCTAGATGGTGTAATTAGACCATGACCTTTATATATATAAGGATCTATTTATTTTGAATTAGGACCTAGTGGTGCATGAAAAGATGAAAATATAATGAACAAATGGGACAAAACAAATGGTTACCTAGCAAAAGATACAAAAAATGATAAAAGGACAAGTCTTGACACTTGTATCATAGTTAGAAACTTGCATCAATGTAAGAGTTCAACATAAATGTAGGTGTCCAAAGGCTAAAAATATAGATATAATAGAAAAAATATGTGGGGATCATTGGAATACACTATACAAAATATAACTTGCAACATGTAGTCCCATAAGGGTAGATAAAGCAAGTGAAATAAGATGGAACCAAAGAGGTCCACATGAGACTGTGCCACTAGACATATAAATCTTAGTCAAAAGATGTATATAATCAAAGAGCTATGAAAATGTGATTGTACCAAATATGGGTAGATTCATTCACCCCCACCCTTTAATATAGTAATACATAAAAACTAAAATTACTAGTTTAAAGGAAAATAAAATGTATACCTTGGTGTATACAACACACTTGTCTTCTCTTGAACTTTACTTGAATTTTTTTGTTTGAATATTAATGTTTAACCCTAAAAATATAGATTGGGGTTATAAGGTTAAATGGGTATATATAAATGGAATGACACAAGGGTGATAATCATATCTATAGTAGGCCAATTAAATGCTAAACTTAGATATAAACATACACTAAATTTATTATGCCAAGATAGTCTTAATATGGAAAGTACAACTATGGTAGATATAAAAATGAAAAATAAGTGATGTACTTAGTTTGTTCTAATGGTAATGTATTTCTAGATTTTGAATAAGCATAAAATAGGCTAGAAGGAGATTATAGACAAATCATCTTATACTTCGGGCTCTTTATATAGTAACATCATCTTGGGATGGTTTCATGAACACTACTATCTAGGTTTGATGCTAGTGTCCTGTATAGAATATATAATGAAATAAGATGTGAACACTTCAATGTTTTTGGGTTTTTCTTTGCCTTTACTCTGGTGCATTCACATCTGGGTCATGGATAATTGATTGTAAAACCTTATATTTCCATCTTTATAGTGACCTTGGGGAAAAATGGGTTAGTGGGAACACGATGTCAAGTTAACCCTAATGACTCCATTGTCATAGGGAAATACCTACATAGCTAATACTTGAGAAGAGAGCCTTAAACTAATGTAATTATCCCCTACATATTGTCTTGTATATGAATCACACAATACATAAAAAGTAAGTACAATAAATACCTAACTTGTAACTTGGAAAATTAGGATCTTAGGCTACTCCTTCAGTACTTAAAACCTATAAATGTGCAATACCTATGAATGGTATGGAAATAGGAATAAATAGGGAATATTTATTCAATTGAATGCTCTTTGGTCTTTTTATTAGGGGTAGCTAGGTTTTCCTAGGTGAATAATGAATGGGGGTTGATCTTATATTTATATAAAATCCCTTTTGAGTAATAAATCATATCAAATCACTTAGATCAACCATTAGGATACATTTCATTTGGAAAATAGATGACTTTAGGGCACTAAACACTTGTGTTAGGAAAGGATAGTAAGGCTGATACTATTATCTATCCTAGATGTTAGTGTTTAAGGAGCAAGAAAGTAGGTACAAGTTCAAAACTTAGAAAGATGGAAGATAAGTACATTTTATGCATTCTGGGCAAGATAGAGTACCTAGGTCATCAACATAAGACTAGTCAGACTAAGAGATATATGCCAAAGGGCACAAATATAAATCATATGTAAGACTTGTAGAAATGGAAAAAGTAAATAACTAAGAGGAACAACCAAGGTTTGAGTTTGCCAAATGTATAATACTAAGGTGATATATAATAATAACATATCATTTGCATCCCCCCCCCTTTATTATAGTAATGAAATTATTAGTTTAAAGGAAAGGAATACATATCTAGGTGTGTATACACACCTTATCTTTGTGTGCACCCAACTTGAGTGCTTTAATGGTGACTGACCTAAAACCAAGAGCATGTTACAATATAAAATCAATGCATATAATTTGGGTTGAAATTACTTTAAATAGATTGAAATTAAAAGATCAAGGTTTAGGAGTACACCTGTGTGTTGATATAATTACCTTGTCTATTGACAAGTTATTTTAAAAAAGATGTATCATTATAAGGCTCTAAGACCAAGATTAGAAAAAATATAGATAAATATTTAAAATTTACATATCCAAGGAGATAGATAAAGAGATAAAGAGAGAGAGAGATAAATTGGAAGGCACATGCCCCCAACTTTAGAGCAAAAATGAATTACCACTTGGAAGTTGAGATTAGCTCAACTTTGCAACCCTATGATACTTATAAAATATTGAGTCTAGATGATGATGTCCAACCTAAAAAATTATAAACATTGAATTATTTTATCACCTTAATCATACCAAAAGGTTATTTAACTACTCTGGTAGATTGGCTCAATAAAAGTCCATAAAAGTCCATGGGGTATCAATATGAAAAAATCTATGATATGGTAATAATCCATAAAAGAGTTTAAGAATTTGCAATTAATTTAGATTTTGTAATATCAGATATATGTTTCATAGAATATGTACCATAGATATGTCTCATTCTAAAACTATGTATAATAATAGTACCAATGTATATAATTCTACCATAATTATGAATCTGAATTATATAACTATGTGCTTTAGCCAATTTCGATAATTATGTAAGTGTGGAGGACATGATTACCAATCATTCCCCCACTATATATGGATAAATATGAAAACTAATATAATTACCAATGTAGAGGACATGTTTCTAAAACATGCCCCCACTATAATCTAGAGATGACAAATACTGAATAGGTGTGGAGAACATGCTTCCAAAACATGCCCCCATTGTAATATGGATATGCTGAATACTAAATAGGTGTGGATAACATGATTAAAAATCATTCCCCCACGAAATATAATAATTTTTAATGTGTGGAAGCCATGCCCATATGACATGCCCCCACCAAATCTAAAAATTGATATAAGTACCATATATTGAATGAGTGTGGAGAACATGCTTCCAAAGCATGCCCCCATTGAATTTGAGAACTATGAATGTGTGGAGAACATGCCTATATAACATGACCTCAATAATATGTCCCCCATTTGAGGTGAGTGATATATATGAATTGGTAGTTACCTCACCTCAAAAGGATATGACATTTATATAATCTAAGATTGTAACCATATAACATATAAAAGGGAACATGTCTAGGTACATATAGAATTGAAGCACATAAAACCAATGTGATCATATGTATATATTATATACATTATAAATATCATGGAAATGTCTAGATAGTAATATTAAAATCTCAAAAAGAAAATAATCACACACACAAGAGAACCCAAAATCAAGTCAAAAGGCAATGGTCCAAGGAGATCGTAAAGAAGGGGCATGTTCAAATGTTGCATAATCAAAGGGACATGACTTGGTTAAATGTCCATGAAAACAAGATTGACATATTCAAATGCCATACAATAAATAATGAAATATGTAAATGTCAATAAAATCATACATAGGCACGGGGGCCAAAAGTAAAGGAGCACATTCAAATGCTCAAAACAATAAGACAATAACAAGGTAGGAAAATCAAAGAAGTGAATAAAGTAAAACATGAGAAACCATAAAAAAACATGTCATAATATCCTATGGATCTAATGTGTTAGGAAAATATGTCAAGTGTGTAGTATATCAAGTACCATGTGTAAGATATAATCATGGAAAATAGGTATGTGTAATTACAAATGTAAGATCAAACATGATAAGGTAGAGTGATCATTGAATCATATAACTTGTGTTTATTAATATTAAAGAAGTGGATTCCCCCAATGTCCATATGATACTAGTAGAGAGAAGTCCCAATATTTGAAATAGGAATGTATCATGTATCTATGTATGCTTGTATCACACTCAGGTATAAGTGTGACATATATGCATATGTATGAGTAACTGAGTATGTCATCCATCAATATGAAACTAACACATAGATGTCAAGGATCCAATAGAACATATAAGTGACAAAGGTTTCTTTGTATTTTTGAACATTTTTTGTTTTTTTATATTTTTGGAATATTTGAAGAGAAAATATCATCTTATGATGCCATACTAATGGGTGTCCATAGATACCTCCCCACTATGAATCTGATGTAATACCCCATTTATGCTATCAAAGAGCATGTATAGGTGTAATATCTATCATTTTATTATCAATGGCATTCTCCATTTTAAAATAGGACTCTATGGTTGTGAAGCAATAGTAGGAGTAATAGAAGTAGGGGTTCTTGGAACCCATCATTGAGTGCTTTGTGGTTTCTTTAGCATAGCAATAATATGTACATTTTGAGGTGCTCTATATATCTGACATGGTATGTAGTAGAATATGGGGATTCTATGGAATCCAATAAATGTCTTTGATGTAATGGTATCTCAAGTACTAGCCACATAATAAAGGGGATTACCTATTGCTTACCATTTTGTGGTGAATCAGCCTTAGCAAGCTTGATAGCAAGTTATCTAGGTATAAGTTTATTTTGTTTAAGAAGATGCTCATGTGGAATTATATAAATTATAATTACCTAATTGGCATGAATGTATTTTACACACCCATGCACTATAGAAGGTACTAATTTAAGAGTGTGTAGTCAAAGTCTTCCCAATAACATATCAAAAGTGCCTGTGGAAGGGATAACTAAGAAGGTAGTAACCACATGTGCAGGACCAACCTATAATAGTAAATCAATATTTATGATAACCTTATGGGAGGTCCCATTGAATGCTCAGATTGATTTGGTAGAGGGGTGTAAATCATGATGAGTATGACCCAAGTACATAAGTAGTTTCATGGTGAAAACATTTTTTATTACACCATTATCAATCATAACCCTACATATGGGGTGTTTATCAAGGTATGTTTGAATGAATAGAGAATGAAAATAAGAATGATTATCCTTAATTTCACTATCATCAATGGAAATATAAGGTTTTTGAATCATATGAGGTATATGTCACATGTAAGAACCAATAATCCCATCTAGTGGGTGTCTATAATGTGAGGAAAGAGGATGTGCATTATATGCCATTTGGACTTCTGGTTCCTTCTTAGAATGGTCTTGAAAATGATTATTAAATTTTTTCTATTTATGGTGATAACTAGGTTATGAACTTGATTCCTTTGGAGGATCCTCAAATGTAAGCTTTTTGTCATCAATAATATCTTGGATCTTGTGTTTTAAAGTAAATCATCTACTTGTAGAATGTCTTGGTCCTTGATGATAATCATAATAAGCATTTACATCATATCTTTTGAGGAGAGGTCAACTCATATTAACCTTAATAGGATGAGGGAGAGATATAAGTTATCAATCTATTAATCATGGGAGCAATGAAGATGGGGACTTAGGTAAATGTGTTAATTGTCTCCTTGGTTCATTAGATAAGATAAACCAATTAGGCTACTTTGAAACTATGTTAACTATGGTGGTTGTTTCTTTTTTAATCTCAAGGAGTTTTACCTTATAACTTGGTTTAATTGTGAATTTGGTACCAAATGTAAATACAAATGATATGTTTGCTTCACCTTTACTCTGGTACATTTATATATGGGTCATGGATAATTAATCTTTATGAAATAGAAAAACCCTAACTTTCCATATTCATAGTGACTTTGGGGAAAAATGAGTTAGTGTGGATATGGTATCGAGCTAACCCCAATGACCCTACTATTAAAGGGAGTTGCCTACATAGCCAATACTCTAGAAGAGGGTCTCAAACTCATGTAGATCTCCCCTACGTGTTGGCTGGTGTGTGAATGATACAATATTTGTAAAAAGTGTACAATAGTGACCTAGCTTGTAACTTGGCAAATTGGGCTCTTGGGTCAATTCTTTAGTACTTTAGACCTATAGATGTGTATTACCTATGACTGGTATATAAATATGAATAAATAGGAAAGTTTTATTCAATTGAATACTCTTTGTTATTTTTGTTAGGGCTAGCTAGGTTTTCCTAAGTGAGGAATGAATGAGGGTTGATCTTTTATTTATATCAAATCCTTTTGGAATAATAAATCACATTAAAGTACTTAGGTTGACCATGAGGATAAATTTCATTTGTAAAATAAATGACTTTAGGGCACTGGGCACTTGCATTGAGTCATGATAGTAATATCAACACTATTGTCTATCTTGGATGTTAGTGTCTAGGGAGTAAGAAACCATGCATAAGTTCAAAACTTGTAGAGATGGAATACAAGTACATTTTAAGCATTCTAGGCAAGATAGAAGACCTGGGTCATCAACATAAGACTAGTAAAACTAAGACATATAGGCCAAAGGGCATAAAGATAAAGCAGATGCAAGACTTGTGGAAGTGGGAAAGGTAAATGATTGAGATGAATAACCAAGGTCTGAGTTTGCCAAGTGTACAAGACTAAGGTGCTAAATAATCATAAAATATCATCTAAAATTACTAGAAATAAAGGGCATGTCATAAATTAATTAGAGTATATAATTTATATATGAATAATATTATAAATTAACATAAATAAAGAAAATGGATAGAATACACTTATGTATGTGTTATGTAGGATCACTCTAAAATTATGGAAACTGAAGAAGTAGAAAGGGACTTGTAACCTCATCCATCTTCTAGCTAGGAAGATGAGTGAGCTCTCAATTGGTCAACTAGGTTTCACCTTGGTGTTGCTATATCTGGAGCAGGGAGATTTGGGAGGTGATGATGCCCCTAAATTAGGATAGGAAGAGTAGTGATTCGATCATTGAGATTATCATTTCCAATAGAATACAACCCAAGTACATATCCTGGTGAGACTGGATGATTTAATCACTTTAATCAATAAATAAAACCAACCACTACATATAGATAAGGCCCAAACAATAGTCCATAATAATCCAAACTAGGTGTTAGTCCATGATGAGATAAAGTCTATGATATAGTGACAACATATAATGTGATAAAAATCCATGATAATTTGGTGAATCTAGAAGATAGATCAATGCTTGAGTACATATAAGGAATGAAACCTTGTTCATGCCCCCTGTCATATCTAGATTGAATATAGTAGTGTATGTAGATTGTGCCTTTTATTTTTTTGCATAAGTACCATTGTTGTGCAATCTATGTATAATAGTAATACTAATGTTTATAATGTTGACCCAAATATTTATCTAAAACATGTGTCGTGCTTAAGATATGGATAGTTTTTACATGACCCAAGCATGGAGGACATGTTTCTAAACATGCCCCTATTGTAAATTAGATATGTTGATTATTGAATAACTATGAATAAATGGAACCCATGTCTCTATGACATGATTTTAATAACATGACCCCCCCTTTGGGAAGAAGGGAAATAAAATATACTAGTCATCTCATCATGAAATGAATAAGTGGCATTATCATGTATCTAAGTATATAGTAAACATTTTATCCTGGTAGTGTTGGTACCAAAGAATATAATATTATGTTGGTAATACCTATGATTTAGAATAATATCTATGTAAGCAAATTTTAGGTAATTTTTGGTATTTCATAATTTTTTTTTGAATTGAGATAATATGAAAGAGCTCATTTCTTGGGTCCCAACACAACTCACAATTTTGAATTTGGACACCCGATACTCAATATATGTGTGTTTGAAGCTCTTATAGAAAGTGTATATTAGGTGTGTTTAATAAAATTTTCAATTAAATTATACTTTGATTATTTTAAAATTTTGAGCTATGAGTATAAAAATACCATGCCACATGATATAGCCCCATAACCACTGTGATTTGAGGTACTCCAAACAACCTTAGTCGAGTAGGATTTTGATGAGCTGGTAAGTAGGTTTAAGTGTGAGTTGCATGATAATTTTGAAATTTTAAAATTTTGTCCTTTTAAGTAGTTTTTTTTTAAATTTTCATGGGTAAAAAAACACTCTCATCAAAATTGTAGACAGTAGTGTTGGTGCCTCGATGTTAGTGTCTATATTTGGACACAACTATCTGATAGTTCTATCCTATGTCAATGCTAGTGTCTAACACTATTACCTTTCTATCTTTTTAATTTTAACTATAAAACCTAAATTATATTAATATAATATAATATCTAATAATTACTTTAATTATTTTTATTTTGCATAAAGATGTACATATTCAATATTTTTGGCATGGTAGGCATTTTTTGATGTCAACATAACTAGGGCTATATGCGATCAATTGGGCCATGATAAATCAGGTTGGATTGGGCCATGTGGACTAGTTAGGATAAGTTCCATATGACATCCACTTTCTCATGACACTGTATGAGAGGTGGAACTTAGATACCTGTACCTTCTATATCCTGACAAGGGATACGATAATTACATTAGAGGATGTCTATCACATTTTATGATTTCCTATCAATGGTGAGAGAGCATATGTTGCAAGAGATGGTATTTGTGGTTACATTCAATAGTCCCATATACATTTTACTAGGTAGAGAGTGTTGAAGATAGATCTAATTAAAATGGTTTATTTTGATATAATTATCAGAGGTGATGTTTTGTAGATTTAAAGGTTCATTTGTGTAATGTTTCTTCATTTATAGTGGTGGAGGGTGGCACAATTGTGATCTCATATCACATGTCTCATATAGTTTAACACACCGAATGGGTACCATTTATTATTGGGATCATACTATAATGGCCCATTTATATAGAGATATGTACATATTTACATTAGAGAGTAGGGGTGGTGGTATTGGAGCTAGAATCTTATTACATGTGTGGGCTTATGAAAATATTGGGGCAGTTTAGACCATTTATGAACCACTAGTGAACCCAATGTGAATTTTATCCCCCCATTACTTGGATCATATTCATGTTTTATTTTTATTGCTTTGTAGTGTTATCTTCACATTAACTTCATCATCATTAAACATTTTGGTGAACCTGATGTGAATCTTATCCCACTAATAGTTGGATATTTACATGTTTCCATATCTTGATTCATAGATATTTTTATTTGAAAAGTATCTCTCATCAAATCTTATGTATGTACTTCTTAGTATTTTATTTTATTTTATTTTTATAGCTTTTTAGATTTTCCATGATGTCTCCCCTTAGAGTCTTTTCAGAGAGCCTCGACCCATTTAAATTCCATATGGGTTGCTTATTTATCCATTCCATGTTTATCATTGAAGGCAACTCCTCATGGTGTGATTTCTCTCAATTTCAATATCGGTCTATCCAATACAACTTTGTTGATCTAGAATATATTGAAAGACAGATCCAAAATCTTTACAATCTTATTTTCTAAGCCCATTACATCAATCATACTCTTTCAAAACATAGAAGTTATAGCATCACATTATGTTCTCTGGTAGTCACTAATATTAACATTGAATTTAATTATCACATTGTGTTCCCTTGTAGTTATTAAAATTAATGTTAAATGCTAAAATAATGCACTTGTGATCACTTCTTATGAAAACTTAACCTATGCTTAATTTCATAATTTTAAACCATTATTCCTCTACTTATATGCAAATGACCCTCTATATTTACTCAAATATGATACTAAATGTTCCTATTCATTATTACAAATATCCTAGACTAATTATTTGATTGATTCACACTTCTAATTTAGTTGTATCTATTTATCAAATGAAACTGCTCTTTTAGGACAATCTCATAGGTCAGTTGTGTTTGAATCCACTAGTTCTATCCTCCCACCAATCAGTGATCAATTGCATAAATTAAAATTTATTCCAATGGGTCAACATACAAATTTCATAATTAAACTTGAGAAAATACCCAAAATACCATTGTATAAGCATATTTTCTAACCATATATTCATTAGATGGCAAACAACTCCCATAATTTTAAATTATAGATATATTCTAACTACACATCGAGAAGAAAATACCTATTCTTCCCAATTATTAATACACATAACCCAAGTATCCCTAAGCTAGGTATGAATAACATAACAAAGTCACAAGTCACTATTTCAAGTATTTAATCACACCAGGATTACACCAACATATAAAATTTCACCAATATTATATACACACCATTACAACATGGGAAAACTACATGGAGTTTGTACCTCTTTGAAGTATTGGTATGTAGACAATGCTCAACACAAAAGGTGTTGAATTAAAGCACAACCCCATCCCTTTTCTCATTTCTCCCACTTTTATAACATTTTTTTCCTCCTTATCATTAAGCTAGGGGTTTAAGTGAAGAAGAAGGTACATAACGACTCTCAAATACAAGTGAAAATACTTTAATATCTATAGGTGAAGGCACACCAATTAGAATTTACGCATATGAAAAAAAACCCTAAAGAACATCAACACACCCTATAAAAAAAAACATAAGCTAGCCTAATTCAAACAGTGCGACCTTATTCCATAATAACACAAAGCCCTATTCTTGATTCACAACAACCTGACATAGACTCTCAGTCATTATTGTAGTCTTACAGACCCAAGTTCTAGCTAAGTCATCAATTTATCATTATTTTCCCCTTTTAAAATATTTATAAAAACAACAAGTTATAAATTAATCATATATTTATTATATGTCTTATACATTTTGATTCACTCAATAATTTGTCTTAATTAGATTAACACTTCTTAATCTCCAATTTTGATAAAATATTTCCTATCCACAAACATTCAAAATCCTTTTTCTACAACAATAACAAGTCTAATCAAATTATCAATAATATTTAAAATAACATCATCTACACCCCAAATAAAATTAGGAGTCTTAAAAGCATCAATCCTTCTATTATGGTAGCTATGGAAACCAACAATGGTCTTATTCTTAACACCAATGTTGGAAATACTAACCCTAGTAATCTCCCTCTAACCAATAATTATAGCAATCCATATTCTCAAAATTATCTAAATATTTCTCAAGTCCTTACACAAGTAGTTAAACAAATGGCCTTGTTAACCCCTAAAATTAGCCAAGTACTAGATAAGTATGCACTTGTACACTTCAGGTGAGTTTAATGCCACTAAATGAGAGGTGTGTGAAATCTAAACCACATAACTTGAACACGTTCCTTAAACAAAATTACCAACGAAGTGGGTGTCAAATATTAGAACTATGCCAACATGTGGTAGATGATAAAGTGATAGGACCCAAGGAGAAGCAACCATATGAACATAAGAACCACATAGGAAATTATGGGGGAAAGTGTCATGAGAATTGGTTGGCTATGGATCATGACACAAAGTTATGTTAGTATGAAAATGAATGACATGGTACTTGGCCTTGTGTTAAGTTGGCATTTAAAATATGGCATTAGGTAGAAAAGGCTCAAGAAAAGAGAAGGAGGAAGCAAAGAAGATATCAATAAAAAAATAGAGAAGCCAATTCATGAAGTAGAGACAAGGAGTGGTAGATAACATAAAGATAGATCTAAAAAACCAAAGCAGAGATAAGTAGGGTAGAACACTACTATTAGATTGTACTAGGGAGAGATAGGAGTTGTGAGTAAGCTCCAAATTGTAGAGTGAGATCACCTAGTATGCTACATGAAATAATGTGTTCCTTTGTACTCAATAGAGAGTGGTTTTAAGAAAGTTAATATATTGAATACTTATTTATTGTGTGATTATCTAATAGTATTTATGTGTGTTCCCCAAGTTATCTGGTTATTTCCCTGTCTTGTTCCTCTTAGATAATTCCCTCCCATTTCATGAAACTAACATGACCCCAACCTAGATACTTTGTTTCTTCACACCTCATATGAGCTTGCATTTAAATTTTTTTCTTCCATATGTGATATGTCAGTGTGGGAATTGGTTTAATCTATGTTGAGGTAGACTTTGTAAAATAGGCCCTTATGCAAGCTTTCAACAATAATCAACTTATCTAAATACAAAATTACATTTTGTAAATGGCCAATCAACCTAGATAAATCATTCTAATCCAACCTAGTCAACATGTTATTCATCCTCCTCTTATAAATGCTAATGAGAGTCTTATCCCCCAACCTCTAATCCCTAATAAAATGCTTAAAAAAAATTTCTAGCTCTTTACATTATGTCTATGGATATTGGAAATATTTCTCCAACCATCACATATGATGGGAGTACTAATTCCACACCATGTATTGAATCATTTTATAACCTCTATAAGGAGTGTATTCACACCAACACCTATGAACTACCAAGCTTCTAGGCAAAACTTTAGTTGGAAATGCACTAGAATGGTATAATCATCTTCTAACTCACTCATTTACACAACTATAAGATTTAGTCAAAGCTCTAGTGAAAGAATTTGAACAAAATGAACTTATATAAAATAGCCTTATCAACTTCATCAATGCTAAACAATTACCTTTGGAGTATGCTCATGACTTCATCAAGTGATGGAAGTCTTTGATGCATAAATTGGATCATAACATGATTGATGAAAACCCTTTGTAAACTCTTTAATATCGCTCTAAAATCCCCTCTTTAATAAAAATTTAGGATATTCTCTCCTAAAAATTTATAATAGTCCTTTAATCAAGCTAAAAGATAAGATTTCCTTATGAGATAATTTGAACCTTATCAAAACAATGGTATGGAATATTTTCAAACATCAACCAATATAATCAACATTAATACATCTCAAAACATGCTTCCCCAACAATTTAATACATCTTAATCCAAACAATTAAAACCCTTCTCACCCTCCCTTGAGTCTCCAATAAATCAATCAAAATTGATACCTTCTTAACCCACGAGTTTTGAATCTTCCAAACCTCCCTCACCATGATAAAATCCTCATAAGTTTTGTTGGTGGCATGATATTATAGTTCAATCTCATGAAATTTGTCATCACTTTCAAATATTTTATTTTACACTCTTGTTAGGTTCCCACTTCAACCATTAAGATATCACCCAAGAATGTTATACCAAATATCTCAAAGCTTCTAAAGCAATATCAAACCAATCACATCAAAATAACCATTCATAGTGAAATAAAAATCAACCACAACATTGTCAAAATTCAAAACCAACCACTAATATTATAGAAACCATGGTTAACCCTAACTCTTCCAACAACAAGGAAAACTTGATTAACATGAAACATGTTGTATCATTTATTGATTCTCAAACTCTTACATCAATTCAACTCAAAACCACTTATAGAGCTTACACAACTATTTATCCTTATACTATAGGTATAATTTAAATTTTAGCCCACATTAAATTATAAAAATATGAAAAATCATAAAATAAAATATGTATCATCAATGGTGATACAATTATAAATCACTTTTTTGTGAAAAATAACTACATAAACCATGCCCTATGGATATAGTTATAAATATTCTTCTTATCACATCAAAATGTATTAGTCAATACATACAAAGTGTCAATACAGTCTTAAATATACTTCATGTAAAATATAAATATAATGAACAAGAAATAAAAAGTGTAGATATATTATTAAAAACACTTCCTCTAATAACCAATTGTATTAGCCATAAAATATAAAGTGCCGATATAATCTTACAACCTCTACCTAGCAATAAAAATACCCATGTCAGCTCAAACTATATCGATAGTGCCAATATAGTCATATTTAGCTTAGATCAAAATAATTGTATCGATAATTCCAAAATAATCAAACCAATATATTCAATCCAAACTATAATGACATCGTTGATACCATAAAAAACATATCAAATGCCCTCGAAGATCCAGAAATCATCCTAGATGATAAAATTCATGTTATAAGATAGATTTACATAGAACATGACAAAAATGGAACCACTATGTTGATATTGAGGTTGATATCAAGTAAAATATAAAATATAATCTTATTATACCTTGCATGTAAAGGCATCTTTTGATACCCATCCTTCTCTTCATTGATATATTAACACATCTTACGATGCCCATATTTATTCTATTTTATACTTTGGGGCATGCCTTGATGCCAATACTTACCTTCATGCACACTTTGGGGATATATTATGATGCCCATCCTTGTTCTTCCTCAACATTATGAACATCTCACCCTCACAATGACATAATTATCCAAAATATCACACACATTAAAGACAAACAACTTCAACTTCAAGAAATATTTATAGTGTTAGCTAATAATTTTACTTAAAATTTGTTCTTATTAGATTCTTTTTATCCATGTTTTTAATTTTTGTGTACATATCACTTTTTTGTTTATAGTTCATTTTTTTGGGCTAACATTTCTTGTATGTTTTTCTCTAGCTCTCTTGTGTGTAACCTAACTTCATTTATTACACCTCTAGGTCCCTTGTCATCATCCTTAACACATGTTCTTGGTTCTTAGATATGTTTTATTTTTTACAAATCTTGGTTTTTTAGTTTGGGATTTGCATGGGAAGACCTCAGGGAAACAACTAGACCGTTCTCATACATGCCCATCCTCTTTACTATCACCTTCAAGTTCACTTTTAGTTTTTTTGTCCATTACTTCATTGTGGTTCTTTTGTATATTTTTACAGTCGTTCCATATTCATTTTATTTGGCCATTACTTCCATTGTGGTTCCTTGGTATATTTTATCATTATTTCACCCTTTGGGTTTTGAAATCTTAATATTATCCTTTATATGATTCATAGCTTTATCCTACTTATGTTTGTGCCTCTTGGATTTTTAGTTTTTGAGTTGTATTATAATACATTGGGGATTACAATCAAAACCTCCTCATAAACACCCATCCCTATATTTTTGCATTAAATTCTTATCTTACTCCCACTCCTAACCATAGCTAGGTATTTTAGAAAAATATAAGACAATGGTTGAGAGTGGTGTTTTGTCACTTAGAGTTGGATATATTATCTTGTGGAAAAATTATTGCAATCTATCTACACATTTTTCATCCATAATTTTTTAGCTTCTCTTGTGATGGATGTCTCAATCCTATATGTCATTATATCATTCTCATTTATATATTTGATGCAATTTGGGTGACCCAGTTATTTTATGTTCATCTCTATTTTGTTGGAGTGGTTGTGTTCATGCTGGTTAGTGATTTGGGTTATTTCCAAACCAACTTTGTATTAGTCGTGCTCACACCCATTATATGAGTTATGATTGATTTGGGAGTTAGATAATTAGTTGTTGTGTGAGGAATGTTTTCACATATTATTTGGTGAATAAAAATATTCCATCCAAACATCCTCTCTTTACATAGGAGATACCAAAATGAGTGCCTAATAAATCATCCCAAGAGTTTGTTTCATGCAACAAATTATTGTTGCATGAAAAAAAACTATTGGGACTATTTATTAGGAAATAATTTTGGAATATTCTAACTTGTAGAGAGAGGGTGATACATATTGTATATTTATCATTGAAATAATAATACAAAGACTTTCTTTGTGCATAATTATTGTGTGTGTGTGATGGTGTCTTAACTTTATGTTAATGATGTGCAAGATAGATCTTGTAGCTTGAGAAGAAGTGGCTTATCTGATATATTTTTCCTATTTTTCACCTCCTTTTGGGTTTACCAAGGTTAGTTTCAAGATTTCATTATTTTCTATGGTGCAAGTCTAGGAGTATCTAAGCATCTTGGTCTATAGGTTTTATTATTTAGTAGTTATGTGTAATCTATTTTATGTTAGTAATTTTTAGAACCCATTATTTGTCTTTAAAATCTATATGGAGGAGGAAAATATTAAAAATCAAAAGAGTTAAAATACATAATATCATAAGTAAAAGGTAAACAAATTAAATATATCTTAAAATTTATATCATTTCAAAAGCCATGATCATATTCATTGGCACACCCATATCTTAGTCAAAGCTCAAAATCCAAAATTGGCCTCATGATAGAGTCAAGGTATTTTGGGGTGTGGTAGGCTAGTAGATTTGGGTAGGATGTCTCATACACACACACACACCATTAGTGGCACCTACTTTCTCACTCAAGTATCTAATTATCATAATAGACCGATGACTTTGTAAAGGGTCCTAAGGAAAGGAGAACATGTTGTGGGAAGGTAGGATCCTTTTATTTTATATGCATATTATTCTTCATGGGATGCTCATTATACTTCACTAGTTAGCCCTTGTTAGGTGGGTTCTCTAGGGTCCCTGATGTCAAAAACTCTTAGTCTTGCCAAACTAATTAGATTGTCTTGTTTTTGGTAAAAACCATGTTTTCACCTTGGTGATACCCTCTTTTTCCTCCATCAATTATTTTTACCTTGACATGCAAGTTTTTTTATAAATATCTCCCATATTTCCCATTGTTCATTTATTTTAGACACATTAGCATTATGACAACTTTAGTTTCAGAGCTTACTCTTTGGACTTTTAATTTTTGAAGAAAAGTTGCATCTTTGAGTTGAGAGATGTTATCTTTGTTATTGCCTTATCTTTATAGGATTTATCTTAGATATATTTGGGATCTTAAGTTTTATATTCATTTTTTGCAGGCCATTCGATCACATTTTTACTTTTTATGCTTTAGTTATTTATTTCCTTAGGTTATGTTTTATCTCTAACATGATGAATTTTGATTTTTCCTTGTTATTTTTTGTTTCCTTGGGATATTTGGTTCTGTTTTGGCCTAAACATGATGGCTTACTAATTTTACCTTGTTATTTTTTGTTTGCTTGGTTTCTTTAATTTTGTATGAGCCCCAACATGATGGTTTGTTAATTTTACCTTGTTATTTTCTTCTTACTCAAAAATTTTGGTTCCATATTAGCCTTATCATTCTTGGCTTGCCAATTTTTAAGTTTTAAAATATTCCTCTAAGAGGTTTTCATTTACTTCCATCTATTGACTATATTGCATATGTGTATTGATTTTATTCATTTTTGACCTTTCTAAATGTAGTTTCTACACCCACCATGATAAATACTAAGGTATTTTCATGCAATATTAGTTAGTAAAAAGGTAAATCAGTGTATGCATATTTCATTTATTCACTTAACAATATTTAATTTAACATTTTATTTTCATTTTCATGTTGATATCTATCTTTCCCCAGGAACAATTATGTGTTATATTATCATGATATGTGATGAGATTTAGAATGGGGCATATATATAAACTAGTATTTTTCATATTCATCTTCTAATTATGATCTCTCTTGCAGGACTTGTTGGTGCATCAATCTCATTGAATGCATGCCCTAAGGAGTACATCAAGAAATGAATAGGGTCAACTGGTGGTACTTTATGAGAGATGTTTACATACTATCTAATGATACCTACATAACTATTAGTCTATTCTCCCCTAAGTCTCTTTTCTCTTTTCCTACTTCATCTCCTTCTATTTAATTTTGTTTCCTCCATGTATTTCTTACTATATCAACACTATCAATAAAATTATTTTTTTCATTTTTATCTTCTTATTGTATTGACATTATAGATACAGTTCTAAGCTTTATGTGTCTTTTTGTATAGTATCATGATTGATAATATAATATTGTGTCAACCAATAGTTTTATATTGTATTGATTCATATCAATACCATCATTTTATAGTTAAAATGATTTCTAAGTTTGAATCCATATATATGGGGATCATAAATATCATTCCAAACACACACACCACTCACTTAATTTGCTTGCACTCACATTTACACCTTTAAGTAGTAAAAGGAGGACTTAATGGATATATAATTATTATTGTGGAGGTAAAGTCTTGCTTAAGATCATTAAAGCTCAATAGGAGGAGTTGAACCAAGGAGGTTCCCCTTAGTCTTTGGAGTCCCCAATTAAGGACACTTAGGTCTTCATCCTTTTTATTTTAGGTTTTCACCTATAACATCTCTTGTAAAGTGATAATAGAACTAAGGGGAAGATTGATGCATCGACAAGTCATCCCAAGGCAAGTATCTTAATCCATGTTCTCTTTCCTTTTATTTAATTAGTAGATATATATGTTGTTATTATTGTGAGAGTAGTATATGTTTTTATCCTTTCCTATAGGTGGCCTTTACATTGAAAGTTGGAATTTTATAGGGTGCTCAGGATTTCATTTCTCATCATAGTTTAGGACATTATCTAGGTTGCATTTACCTAGATTATAATTATAATAATCCATTTTAAATTTATATGTTGTTTAGTTTCATTTAGTTACCATATTGGATTTAGGTTACCCTTCTTTATCAGTTCTTTGAATGTGGTTTCCTTATTATATCCATTATACCCATTTATATCCCTAGATTTACATCATCAATTATATTTTGAGACCTAATTAGATTTCATATTCCATATATTAGTCATATGTTTTAAAACCCTATACCCTCAATATTGAGTGTGGATTACCAAATGCTAGATCTACAACTATTTACACTGCTTGGTTATGTCGCTATCTTTGCATCTAAGTAGGCTCTAATTTGGTCTTCTATTTATATCCTATTCTATAGAGAGAAAGAGGATTATTACCTTGATCATCATAGCATACATAAAAAAAAGATTTTGTTTTCCTAGATTAATGGGACACTACATAAGGAAAT
The DNA here is from genome assembly GCA_037957365.1 of Torreya grandis. Classification (NCBI taxonomy): domain Eukaryota; kingdom Viridiplantae; phylum Streptophyta; class Pinopsida; order Cupressales; family Taxaceae; genus Torreya; species Torreya grandis. Next base: position 3,334,911 of record JARHVA010000970.1, read on the forward strand.
AATGATAAGGACGAGGAGAAAAAAGGGAGGATGGGGTATAAGAAGAAGAAAATAAGGGTGTTGGTAACAATGATGAAAAATACAAGGAATTAAAATAAAGAGAGATGGAGGATAATGGTTCAAACAATTTAACTCCAATGAATAAGGTTTCAATATTTCAATTTCATGGACACATTAAAAAAATGAAGTTATGGTATTTGTAAACATGATAAATAAGTATAAATTCATTAGCATGGACTTAGAAAAGAAATTAATAGTTCAATAAAATCAAATTAAGGACACTCAAATATAGGGTAAGCATGTTCAAAGTTTTAAATATTTGAAGCTCACTATGGACAAATATGTCTTGCACTCAAAATTTTATGCTTTAGATATGTATGAGTTCAATATTGTTATTGTATATCCTTGGTCAGAAACTTTGGGAACATTAAAAATTAATGCACATAATAAGTTCATAAAGATTTGGTATATAAATAAGAAGGTGAATTTTTAAGGTCTTAATTATAATGGAAACATAAGAAAAATAATGATAGAGAAATTTTAAGAATATAATGAATAATGTTTAGAAGAATAATAAGGGAAGGGATTATTTCCATTCAATATCCAACATCACAAATAGTTAAAAAGGTTAAAGACTCAAATGTATCAAATAAGGTTCCAAAAATATTAGAAAGGGATGCCACATTTAAATATCTTCCTCTTTGTGAGATACAATAATCATGGTGGCAAGGTATTACACATAAAATATACATGGCATTAAATGATAAACCACAAGAATCATTGTCATCAAAGAATCAATGGCTATTCATTACAACAAAGGAGGAATTACTATAGTGGTGAATGGAATTATAGTGGCTATGTAACAAGGTTTGGATATAGGTACCATAAAGTGAAATCCTTTAGGAAGATGACATATGGATGATTGGATGATAAGGAATTATATCATATTTGTACTAACTTACAAATTTTTTTAATATTTTACTTATCATGTTTTGAGGGAAATACATGTAAAGGGGGAGGGAACGTCATGTACCTTAGAATATGATATTATGGTGTATAATCTTAATAAATAAAGTATTGGGTTCTTATTTTTTTTAAGTCATCCCAATAGCCAATTAGAATAAAATTATTAATCTGACATATATAGGGAAGTGGTAGTGGTATTAGGTAAGTAATTAATAATGATATGTGGCTTGCTTTGGAACTGATGTATCCATTCATAGTGATAAGAGAATTAGTTGTAAGGATTCATTGTAAGTAGGTGGTTCATATATTTATATAAACATGCCCCCTACACATGTGATGAAAAGTGAATAATATTATATTTTGAGTGGTTCATTCTAACAAGGAGCATTATGGAGTGGTTCCTTCCAATAAGGAGAATTATACGGTGGTGACCTACCTCAAGGGTTTGACTTAATATAATTGATCCAAATTTTGGATTAATCATGTTGGTGAGATGAGTTAACTAATTCATATTCTCATTTTTATTAATATTTTAATTTTAAGCACTTGAAATTAGATTTCTATCACTCTTTTTTAGTTACTTATGTTTATTAATCATTGATATGGTTCAACAAGATATTATGACACCTAATGACCTCCAAAAAAATAGGTTTTGTTGTAAAGGGTAAAATAGTATGTAGAATTTTTCAAAGGCAATTTGTGATTATATGTTAGGTTTCTTCTTGACAATATATACAATTTAAAAGAAATGTCATGTTAGTACGAACTCATATATAAAATATATGGCCCTTAAAAATTGTAAGACATCCTAAAATGACTCCCTGTAACCAAGCTATGGATTTTTAGAAAATTCATAGGCGTGAAATAAAAATTGCATGGTATGGGTCCATTAAGTAATGGTTATTAATGTGACTTAGTTTTGAATTCTATGGTGGTTTAGTTTGGACTTTTGGGCTTATCATACAAGCTCGTTATGGTGTCAAATTATGTAAATGTAAATGGAGAGGGTAATTGTAATAAATCAAAATTGAGTCAAGGTGATGTCAATCAAATTCATTAGTCAATAATCCATTTATTATTTTAATGGAGTGATTAATTCAACTCATTTAGTCATGGAAAGGTTAGCAGTTCTTCTTGATTGAATATGTTATGGAGTTGAAAGTGTGTAAAGTGTAGACATGCAAAATTAACATTTGAGCTAAAATCATGTACTAGTGACCCACTAATTTACACACTTAGCTCTATACCTATATTAAGTTCCTTTTTGATCAATTTTGACCACCTTACATACTCTTATAAGATGATATATGACCCCTGAATAAATGTAGCCATACACTTATCAACCTTAAACACTTTTTAGGCCCTGCCTGACACAAAACATGATTAAAACAACCATTGGATAGGAGAACCATAGGGGAATATAGCACACCACTCTAGTTTCCTTCCTCCCTCTCCTATAATTTCACCAAACAATAGTTAATTTTCCAAATTTAAAGCTATAGGAAGGTTGGCCCGTATCCCTAATGAGCCCTACTCAAAGGATTTTCAATGATATGAATATATAAACAAATTTCAAACCATTTTACAAGGGTAGAGGATTACACATATAAAAACACCAAAATCAAATTTTCACACTGAGAGAAAAATACATATTTATCCTAATTTTGATTGCATATAACCCTAGTAGCCTATAACTCAAGTCTAAATACATTTTATAGGTCAAAAGTAATGGTCAAAACACTTAATCACATCAATATTATACCAAAATCTAGCACATTTCATCAATTATTCACACACCATTGTAGCATGGGATAACTACATGAAGTTTGATCCCTCTTCAAAGTATTGGTATGTAGGCAACACTCAATAAATGGGTTGTTGAGGTTTTGCCCAAATTTGACCACTGACTCCTTTTTAAAAATTGATTTTAATTGGTATTCACATGTTAAAGATATAGGGTTTTAAAATAAAACTAATTACATAGTGGTCTCCACAGGTGCTTGTAAGCTCCCACACCAGATACAGGCTCTAAGAATGAAGGCATAAAGAACCTAAAAAACTTGATTTCCTCACTGTAAGTAGATAGAAGTGCCTTAGGTTAGATAAGAGCACCATCCCTCTAGTTTCCTCTCCCTAATTTTATTGTCTAGGCCTAGATTCAATTCTATATTCTTGATTCTAATTACCAGACCTCTTTACACAATAATTTTCAGACCCTAATTCCTCTTAGAGGCATACTTTTTAACTTAGTCTTTGTTTTCTCCTTACACTTTGTAATTACCAGACCTATTTACACAATAATTTTCAGACCCTAATTCCTCTTAGAGGCATACTTTTTAACTTAGTCTTTGTTTTCTCCTTACACTTTGTTATTTTTAATAACTTTACATAATACAGTAGTTCTAAATTAGTGAATGTTATCATTGTTGTATTATTCTCCTAAATTTTCACATTAGTTTTTTCATCTAGGTTTTTCACACAAATCCCAAAATTTGATTAAACATATTGGTGAACCTACTTTTTGTTAAACATGGCAAGCCCTAGTTTTCCCTAGGGTTTCCTTATAAAATTTTATCCTCCTAGGGTTTCAAATTCAAATATTATTTTATTATCATGTTGGAGTGTTTTATAGCATTCATATTTCTCTCTTTTCTTATTATCATTTTCTATTTTTAAAATTTAACATGGTTAACAAAGAAGCTCTTCCTAACCCTCATGATTGTGATGGCTACTTTCCCTTTAAGTAGGTCCATGTTATCACTATCTCAAGAGCTAAGTTATCCCATACTATAGTTATAAATTAAGGTAACCAAGCTATCCTTCCTCAAACCCCTCCACATCTCACATCTCCTCTTCAGGGTGTATGTATGCATGTTCAATTTAAAACTTTGAGGGCTTGTGCTTGTGAAGCTATAAAATATCAAATCATCAATATAGGAAATTTAATAATAGAGTTAAAAAATAAAAATTAGTTTTTTATTTCAAATATCAAATTATTGGAACATCAAATTACATGTTGAAAGAATATATAATATGTTAGTATTAATCATGTATGTGCATCTCCATCTACCAAAGTTTACCTAACAAGATTTCATATCAAAATGAGAAACTAAAATAGAATACCCCTACAATAAGTGTTTCAAAAAGTATGTAGATGGATAATAAGAGTTCAAGTGAAATTATAAGGGAAATGATTAGAAATAATTTGATCAAACTAGATCTTCTACATCCTCTAAGGAGATCAAAATACTATTGTGCATATCATAGAATGTATGGGAATCATACAAATCATTGTTTAGATTTAAAACATAAAATACAAAAGATAATTGACAATGGTGATCCTATAATTGATACACCACTTAAGAAACCCACTCACCTTATGAGTACATTTACCAAAGCACAAGTGAAAAAATTAGAATTAATACAAAAATGGTACTAAAGGATAATTTAGAGTAAGAAAAGGTGCAAAAGGTACATTTAGAAAAAGAAAAGTTTCAAAAAGATAAGTTAGAGCAAGCAATATAACAAAAAGAACAAGATCAAAAATAATAATTACAAATGGAAATATTTTCAAATCAAAGGTTACAACAAGAAAATGTGAAATTACTACATGAGTAGTTGCAAAATTAAAATTAAGATAAGAAAAAAAGCATTCTTAAAAGAGATTTTCTAACAAATGAGTCTCCAAAGCATGAAATACCTAAAAAATATATAGTTGTAAGTGTGGTTCCAAAGGAGTCAACTAAAAATATTTCATCATTCCTTGAGTCCTTAATTATCAATCCCATCATAGATGGAATGCAATGTACCAATGTGGTGATTAATAACACTATTGAAATGAATGTTTGTATCATGACACTCTTACAATTTCTTGGATATGATAAGGATAATTTGAGTAATATTAATTAATATAAATCATTTATTTGATCCATTGAGATACCTTGCACAATTGAGAAAAAAACATGTTTAATTGTATTTCATATATCTCCTAGCTTAACACAAAATAATGCTGAATTAGGGAGATAATGGATGATAACAATGGGGGAAACAATGGATAAAGATGCCAACAATGTCATATTTACACATGAAAGTTCAATGATCATAGTTTAAATATAATATATAGTTTCTTTAAAGCAAGAGTAACCAACATAATGCATACTTTTAGCTAGCATACAAATAAATACAAGTAATGGCATATCACTAAAGGCATATGACATAGTAAATATTACACAAGAGAAATCAAGAAAGTCAATACAAAAATATGGGGCAATTACTTATTCATATCAATATATAACTAAATACAAGAGTGGCATTTCACAAGTTTAAAATTCAAATGATGATTATGACAATCCAAATTGGTATGATCTTGATTATACAAAATATGAATATGGCAATTGCTACATAACCTAAATAGCTACATGATACTCTTAATTTTCAAGAGATTACCTTTCCTTTGTTAAATATAGGATCTATTGATAGTAATAATCTTAAAGGAGGCATTGGTTAGTATATTCTCTTTATTTCTTAGTTCATACATATGCAAAAATACAAAAATATTACATAAAATACCAAAAATTATGACTTATGCATGCTTATAAGTACTTTGACAGACATTAATTCAATTGTGCACAATATTCTAGATATTTTTAGACTTTTTTATATCATACATGCTTCATTAGTGTATAAGAGTGACTGTAGTTTACAAAGGACATTTCCAAAAATAATTACAAGTGTTTTTACTATTACACACTTAGAAATTATATTTAGATAGGAGCACAGGGGAGGATAGGGGTGAAGTGATATAGTGTCCCTCACCCTAATATTGGACCATTGATCTTAGACTATTAATACCCATTTATAAAATTCACACAAGCTTCATACAACATTTACACTCATCAGCTAGCTCATTGGTGGCATGGTAAACACAAGTTTTATCCTTCTTTGCCCACCTTATCTTATTCACATGCTCAATACTTTACATTGTATTACATATTAAAATATTTATCACTCACTAACATTATGATATACTATTGCCTATCTCAGTTACTAAATATTATTTATATTATAAATTAGCTCTTGCTGATGAACATACATAATTATGCATGCTTTTTATATTAGTTTTCCTAGCTCCATATCTTGTATGCACTTCTCTGTTTACTTTGAGGACATTTGAATATGTCATTTCAAAGTGTCTCTAAGCCTTTATATCTTTGATTGTGTGCATGTGAGCACATTTTAACATGTCCTTATGTGTTTCTTCTATCCATGTGTGTGAAGTTTTGAACATGTCCTTTTATATGGCTCTAAACCTCCATTATTTCCTTGTATGCATTTGAGGGAATTTAAACATGCCTTTGTATGTGTCTTATATTAAGTGTGTGACATCTGAACATGTTCATTATTTGTGGTCCCTTGGCCTTCTATTATGTGTTTTGTGTGTTATGCATGTACTCTTTGATTGTGTACATCATGGCCATGACACTTTTATTACTTATTTTCTTAGATTTGGATGCCATGATAGTCATCATGCACCCAACCCATTCCAATGCCATGATGAACATCATACATTCCTCCTAAAATAGTTATATTTAGTTTTATATACTTAGTTGATAAAATTATCTACATGCTTCATTGTCACATCTATTTAGACACATTTAATATGAATGCTTATTTTCAAATGCATATTACATTATTAATATGCTAAATTTACATACATCATGATGCCATTATTTTCCATGATTCAATATTAATTAGATACATTTTTTACATCATAACAAGCTACTACATAACTTTTTATTTTGAGTTAAGTTATTCAATAGGTTCAACAACTCACCTCAAAAGAGGGGGCATTCATATAGGTTTGTATTAGAGAATTGACATTCACATATCAATACACAAACATAATTTAATAGTGGTTACATAGTTGACACAATTTTAGGTTAAAAAAATACACATCAAGTCAATTTGGATAAGAGTGCCACTTTAGATAGGAGAACACTACTCTAGTGTCATTCCTATAATTTTTTTCCAAATGCTTAAAAAACAAGCATTTGTAAATTTTCTTAGAACCTTAGTTTATTCTAATCAGTACTCAATAATTTCATAGTTTTAGTTTCTAGAATTACTCAGAATTACATAGTTTATCTTTGATTTACTTAGTTTGGGGGGAATCATGCTTGACATGTTATTATAGTTTGGTACACAAGTTTCTTCTTAGAATCATGTTTTTTTTACCTAGTCTCATAATCTATATGCACCAGATATCAGTTAGGGGCATGTGCATGTCACATTGCTTCTTCATTGCAATATTTTGGTAGATGACATGATAATTCATGTCATTATACATATTGTGTACACCAAACCTAGATTATACTCAATATTTACACAATTTTTCTGCCAATTTTTCACAAAAAATGAATCTTATTCCATCTACAGTGGTTGGTTCACTATTTAAACCATATCTACACTAGTTTTTGCACTAATATATACACCAAGTTTTGCACCATTTATATATCAAGATTCTTATAGGGATTCCAAACTACTACACTACTATGGGATGATGATGATGGAGTCAAACATAATTGAGTTATTGAGCACACCAACCTATTTATGAGTATTGGGGCATGCATAGTTTAGTTCAATCTATTCAATGTTAATACAAATACACAACATGCCATAGTCACCATTTTTCACACCAATTTTTGTACCAAAAAGGGCACAATGGTTCATGTACTAAATCATGTGTATTTATCCCTTTTCACTCTCTATATTTTTGAATTTTATTTCTTGATAGTGATCTTAAGTAAATACTAATATTACATATGTTTCACTACAAGTTTTTTAATGGAGCATAGTTCAACCTTATGGCCTACATTCTGGACTTGTTCCCATAGGGAAGTTTAGGTACACACTCTTTTTACTTTTACTATATTAATTTAATTTTGTTTCATTACTAGAATAAAATTAGGTAAATTTAGACACGTAAAATTAAAATTTAAGATAAAATTATATACTTTTGACCAATCTTTTACACACTTAGCTATAGACCTATCTTAGGGCCCCTTTTGATCACTTTTGACCACATTACACACTCTTCTAAGTTGATATATGACCCTCAAATGAAATTAGAAAAATATTTATCAAACCTAGACACATTTTAGGTCCTATTTAACACTAAACATGATGAAACAACCCATTGGACATGAGCACCCATTAGGACTATATCACACTAAACTAGTGTCCTTCTTCCCTCCCATTTCTTCTTTCCAAATAATGACCAATTTTATAGATTCAAAGCTATAGGAAGGTCAGTCCATGCCCCTAATGAACCCAATTCAAAGGATTTTAAATTATATGACTATATAAATAATTTTCAAACCATTTTTCAAGGGGGATCTTACACATAAAAAATCACCAGAATCACACTTGCACATTGAGAGCATTATACATATTTATGCCAATTCTGATGGCATACAGCCTTAGTAACCTATAGATCAATTATAAATATATTTTATAGGTCAAAATTCACATTTAAGGCACTTAATCACATTAACAATTGTACTGACATCTATCACACTACACCATTTATTCACAAACCACCATAAGATGGAATAACTACATGAAGTTTGATCCCTCGTCAGAGTATTGGTATGTAGGTAATGCTTAACACATGGGGTATTGATGTATATCCCAACTTAAAACATTGAATCCTTCCCACCCATTAATTTTCATTGGTATTCACATGTCAAGGATCTAGGGTTTTGAAGGAAAATTAGTTATATAGTGGTCTCTTCAAGTGATTGCAAGCTCCCATACCAGATATAAGCTTTGTAGATGAAGGCACAAAGAACCCAAAAACCTTGATTTCCTCACTACAAGTTGATAGGACCACCATAGGTTAGAAAAAAGTTCCAACCTTATGGTATCCTCTTCCCACCATTGTTCTCTATTCCCAAATTTAGTTTTAAATACCTGATTCTAGTCACCAAACCTCTCTGCTTAACAAGTTTTAGACCTCGATTCCTCTTAGAGGCATAATTTCCAATCAAATATTTATTTTATCCTTAAAATTTATTATTTATAATAAATTTATATAATAAATTAGTTAAAAATTAGTGACTATTATCATTTTTATATTATTCTCCTAGTTTTGAACAGTAGTGTTGTCATCTAGGGTTTTCTCACAAATCTCAAAATTTGATTAAACATAAAGAAAGGAAAGTAAGTAAGTTAAAAAACATGGATGGGTGTTTGGGCATGTTAAAATTTAATGAGTGTCCATGAAGGTATTTTTAAGGTAGTAAACCTATAATTTTATAATTAGATAGTGGTAGGAGGGTGAAATCCATCAGTCTTATGAATTTTCCCAAATTGGGTTTCTATAAGATAATCTTGTGTTACTTTTCATTTATGTTCTTGTATGTGTTATTTATTTATTTTAACATTTAGTTTCATTTCATGTATCATTTAAAATTCATGCAATTTTCCAATTTATTTACTATTTTAAAGTAATTTCATGAGAAATCATTAAGCTAATCAATCAATAGTTGTTAGGAGTTTAATATGATTTGTGTGATGAATCGTGCAATGGGATATCCATACCAATTAAAAATCAATAGTTTTTCATCATAATACTAAATTATGAGGTTATTAATATCTCTCAAGCCTTGTATTTTTGTGATTATAATGAGATAATCATTTTATAAGAGGAGTTTCACCACATATTTGGTCATATGAACTCCTCAACACACATAATTTTCTATTCATTCTTATATCTTGTTGATAATAACCCAAACAAAGTGGGAGAAAAAAGGCAACTTTATTAAACTCATATATCACTCCTTTGGAATTTATAAAAAACTTAATGCATTTTTATTTTGGACTTAACTTGAACATTTACTATGTGGATTTTTTTCCCTGTAGTGTACTAGGACCTTTAGTTCCTCCAATTTGCTCTAAAATTTTCTCCTTGATAATGTATCAAATGCTTTATTGAATTATGAAAAACAATAGAAAAATTCACATTTTTAATCCAAACCCTTTTTAACTAAGTGTTTTTGTTCCCATTTTAAAATATTTTTTCTCAACTTATGTTTGTGTCCTCACCAATTATGTTGTTTTTCCATTTTTTTCATAAGGTAGTTGTGTTGTTTGGGTCCCTTCCTTTTATTATTGAGTTTCTTCTGACTACTAATAAATTTATAAATTTTAATTCTTATTTCATAGCCTTCTTGAAAACATAGTATATGGATGTAGGTCCATGGATGTTTACATAAGTTCTAATTTGAGGGATCAAACCCAAAAAGAACTTTCATATTCTAAACATTTCATCTTCTTGTTATTGTGGCACATATTTTACGAGTCATGTGACCTTATTCAAATAAGTGGTAGCTAACATGTCTCCCTACTGGAGATTTTGAAACTCAGTCACCTTTCCATATAATTGTGATTGTGTAAACCATCACTTCCTAAAGTAGGAAACAAAGTTTTCCTATGTTATTTTTTCTATAATAAATTTACTTTTAGACTTCAGATTATCCCACCAAGCCAAGGATTCTCCAAAGAGCTTTCAGGCTCTTAAAACTATCTTGATCTCTTTAGATACATATAAGAGTTCAATGTACTTCTCCATATCTATCAACTAAGACTCTACACTATCACCAAGTACTACTCCATTGTATTTGGGTGGGGTTATCCTCTTCAGGTCTCTAAATAGCTTGGTTTTAAACTAAGATATTTTTGATTTTGGCTAATTATCAATATTGTTTTAGTTATTTTATTTTTGATTATTTTGGCTCTGATCATTGCCTTGAATCTGATTCTAGTTATTGTATTGATTCTGATGATCATGGATTTGGTTTTCATGATTCTGGTTATCCCTACCATCATTTTTATCTCCATGGTTTTCATCATCTTCATGACCCTCTTCAAGAGTAAGGTCATGTGCCCTTTATTCTAGAGCACCTATCTTATCTTGGGTAGTGTAGACACTAAAATATAGTATTAAGTACTTGATACTGTCATGTTTGACATGCATTTACCATGCAAGATTTATGTTCATAAATATGGTCCTAACTCATCATATCACCCTATCCTAATGATTTATATGGGTCCAATCCTATTGTTATGTTGTTACACACTTACAAGAACCTCATTTTTTATTTCAAACCTGCATACTATCTTATAAAAACATGCCTAGATGCTTGTTTTAGTCCTATAGTGCATGGGTCACTACCATAAAACTAGGTCACTCTCACCAATCAATATTGTTTTGAGACTAATAGTACCAAATCTCTCCCAAAAATTATCACTTAAAAAATATAAGACATTTTTATGGGTAGGACCATACATTTTAGATAATATAGCATGAGAAATTAACTATTTGGAATGATATATGTACAAATAAATATCTCACATGATTTAGGACTTGCCACTTATCTAGTACACATCTATACACTATTGTACATTGATAAAAATTATCATATTCCTCCCAAATTGAAAACTAGTCACTAGGAGTAGTCACAAGCCAAGTATAAAGCATATAAAATCCAAGTAAAATTAAGCATTATCATGTGTCAAATATAAATCATTACTTTAATTCATATAGAGAAGGGGTATAATTAAATAATCACACTAGGTGGGAGAAGTACATGTGGCTTGATTTCCCTCCTTGGAGTATCAAATATTTAGGTAATGGTCAATCATAAATGTGGTTATTGGGGTTATCTTAACCCATTATGCTTTCCTAGTTTTACAAAATTTTAGCCCTCATAAGCACACCTAGGGTTTTAAGGTAAAGGAGGCTAATTTAGGGTTGTGTGCATTACCATGATTTGAAATTACACATATAGAGATTTCAAAGACATGCAAAGGTGACTGTCAGACATGTTTTTATTTAATAAAATTCACTACCACCCATTACAAGTCATTATAAATAGTCGATATTGATCCAGACATGATGAAACTAAACCTATATAGATAGAAAAAGTACAAGAACTTAACAAATCACATGTTTGCATTAGTCTATTTTCCACTATCAGAACATTATCATAGTTAGACAATCAATAAAAAAATCTAAGTAATTATATTTTTGTTGCACTCATTATATTTAGCATATGCCACTTGTTAAATCATTACAATTTATTTCAAGCTTTGACATTTAGATTCATGCTTAAATGCCACATCTTAGTACATGAATTCACATACTAGTTTCTATCTTGATTAGAATATGTAATTTATCATAATCCCAATTAGGGTAAACTATATTAATTAATTCATCTTATTGGTGAAATATTTTTTTATTTAAAAAATATTGTATTTACTAATAGTGAAGGAGAGGAAAAGTCTCTCCTTTATTTAAAGGGGATGTTCCCTTTATTGAAAATAAGAAAAATAGAAATAAACCAACTTATAATTCTTACATGTTGAATGGAGTGTTGGGTTTTTCTACTTTAAAAAAAAAAATTAAAAAGAAGGAAATATTTACACAATTTGGGCACTAAACTATCCCCCTTTCATGTGTGAGTGGTGCACCCATATGGTAGGGTCCATTTGGCCTCATTGGCATGGAAGACCTGAAGTTGCATATGTGTTTTATTGTAGATACAACTTCATGTCCACCATATTTGTGGGGTTGGGAAAGCCAAATTATAAGGGTAAAACCTAAAATAAATAATGGTCCACAATCTAAGAGGCATTTTCATGTCCTACAAGCCTAGTCTCCTAGGCACAAAAATGTGGCTTGCATTTTACTTGAAGTTTTTTAAAATTTTTACTTAGACTTTAAGAATTTCAAAATATTCCCTCTACAACACTAATTTTTTTGAGTTTACCAAGGTTTGAAAATTTTTAAAACTTAGATCCAACTTGATTTCTTTATTTTTACTATTATTTTGGAAAATTTAGATGTGATAATTTTAGGAACAACATGTACATTTCTTGAACCATGTCAAACCCTAGGTCACCCTTATGGTTTCATCCTTATAGGGTTTTAGATTTTTTATCTTAGGGTTTCAATTTTTATTTCCCCACACAAAATAAAATAAATATTTTTAGTTTTGGACCTATCCTTATGAATAATTGTAGATTCTATTCTATGCCATCCAAAAAAGAAAGTTACCTTGTCCCTCTAAAGCACAATAATAGATTAAGTGGGCCTATATATAACATAACCATATTCCTTTATTTTCATCTAAAATGTATACAATGAATGTTTATTCTTTTTTTGATGTTGCATTTTTTCATGATTATGTGTAAAAAAATGATTATGTTTGACATATCTCCATTAGAACATAATAACCAAGATAGTCACAATGAATATAATAATAAAGATAATCACAAGGGCTTAGATAAATTTGATCCCAATAAACTTAATGGGTAGATCCTGAACAAGTTAAATATTTGTCCAAATTTGGTTAGTGACTTCATCAATATCCTATATATGTGGATAGTGTATTCAAATTGATATTAACATCTAAGGATGCACACCAAGATAAACATACTACATCTTAGGCATAGCAACAAGAACCCTTTACTATTTTCAACCAATTATTTAAAGTTAGTACCTCAAATTTAGGTGTTTAGACCTCTATTATTGGTATTATTATTACATAAATACCTCCAATGAAATATGTAGCATCCACCCAAGGTGTGGGGGAAACAAAATGATTCCAAAAAATATCCATGCCTATTCCTACATAGGTAACCTTTACCCTTGAGAAAATTGTTATAGATCTACATTATAAGGTGTCATAGTTAGAGCAAGATGTATCTAGATATAGTAATTAAATAGATTCACATGTATTTATTCATAATTTATTAAATATTTAGGTAGCAACTCATCCTTTAACTCTAGGTTTTGTATCTCCTAAACTTCCACTATATGAAGGTAAAGGTGATCCCAATCAATACCTTAGATCATTCCACATAACATGTTTGGATCACACATACAATGAGAAATTATTAACCAAGATATTCTAGAGAAGTCTCAAGGAATATTATTTTTTATGGTTCTATGACTTTACCCTCTAATTAGTTAGAGTATTCAACACTTTGGCATATCAGTTTCTAACACATTTCATTATCAATATTGATAAGAAATTATCTTATGCGTAAATTGCTAAACTTAAGCAAGTGTCCAACAAGCCAATAAATGATTATGTTCTTTGGTACAAGACTAAGCTAGTTAATATTACTAATGTTATGGATAAAAATGAGATCTAAGACATATTCAATAAAAACTTACTTGCACCATTCCATGAGTTAATCATTTTCAAGATATTCAAATCCTTCAATGATCTATGCTGTAAATTAAGCTCATAGTAAAAGTTCCATATTATTCCCAATTAAAATTATTGACATTTCAAATAGTCCTCAACCAAGTCAAAAGCTTATTTTATTCAGCCCTAATCAAATCATGATAAAGTATTCAAGATAATTCTAGATGCATTCATATGGTCAAAGGAACAAAATTGCACAAAACACACTAGGTGGTAGAACTACAGTGCATTTGATTTCCCTCCTTGGAGTGTTGGATATGTAGGTAATGTTTAGTCATCGTGGAAGTGATTAGGGTCAAATAAAACAAATTACACTCTTCTTTTTATTATTTCTAGGTATTTCAATGATTGCATGCCCTACTAGAGTTTCAACCTTAGAGAAGCTATCTATAGGTTTTACACTCACTTCTAAAGATCAAAAATGCATATACATGTCCAACTCAAGTTGTGGCACATGAATGTGAAAGAAAAGATCACCTAATATGGAGAAAATAAAGAGTCAATCATGTCCTTATCTATTATTTCTCTCCTTTCATAGTCTCAGATCCATATTCTAGGAAAAACAAACACAATCACTATTTTCCTATTTCTACTTTTTATTGGTCAACATAGTCAACCGTCATAATTAACTAATATGTTTGTTTTTCATTTGCATAATTATCCTTGTTTACAATCATTTCATTTTTTCAAATTTAGTAATTTAGCTTGTTAAATTGTCATTTACAACACTATGTTATATTTTATTTAGTTTTTATTAATTACGGTTAATACACCTATTAATCCAAATTTTATTAAAAAATATTGGTGAACCTATTTATTGCTTGATAATTTCAAAACCTAAGTCCTTTAAGGTTATAACCTTCTAGGGTTTTAAAAAAATTATCCCAGGTTTTAGATAAATTCCTAAATATTTAAAACAATAAAAGAGTTTCTTTTTGACTTTGAATCTAAATCTAACACTAAAAGAACTTGATTTTGACCTGAAACATAATAGTTAATAATGAAATCATTTTATACTGAGCTTGGATGATATTTGACATTGAAAGTATATAATTTTAACCTTGGATTTGATAATGATTTACTAATATCCATACACAACAAAAATTCTATTTTATTTCTAGCATTTCATTTTTTGTTATTTGTTTCTATAAACAATATTTATGGATTATATAACACCTCAGTCTTATACACTTAGAAAACTCAAACCTTAGTTATTCTTCTTAGTTCTAGACCTTTCCTAATTTTACAAGTCTTGCATACATTCTATTTTATCCCATTTGGCTTATCTCCTAGTCTGATAAGTATTATTTTGATCACCTAGGCCTTCTATCTTGCCTAGAATGCTTAAAATGTACTTATATTATTCCCATGCAAGTTATAAACCTATAACTACTTTCTTATTTTCTAGATACTAGTGTTTGGGATAGACACCTACATCAATGTAGGTGTCATACTCTGACGTAAGTGTCTAGTTCCTTGAAAGTCATCTAATTTGAAAATGAAAAATATCCTAATGGTTGGCATAAGTACTCTAAAATGATTTATTATCAAAAGGATTGTTATAAACACAAGATCAAAACTCATTCATTATTCATCTGGGAAATACCTAGAACAGATTAAGGTAACTTATAAAAAACATTATATCAATAAAAAACATTATATCAAGTATTTAATTGAGAAAAAGCTTCCCTATTTTCTCCTATTTCCATATCAATCATAGGTACAACACATACACAAGGGTAAAGTACTGAAGGAGTAACCAAATAGCCAAATTTTCCACTTTAAAATCTATGTAATTATTGTACTTAATTTCCACATATTACATGATTCACTCATAAGAAAACACATATGGGAGAACTATATCAATTTGAGGCCCTCTTCAGAGTATTGGCTATGTAGGCAATGCTCATTTATAGATGGATCTTTAGTGTTAGCTTGACATTGTGAACCCACAAACTCATTTTTTCCAAGGTCACCATGAAGATGAAGAACCAGGGTTTTAAAATTTCATGAGTGGCAATCCATGACCCAAATCTAAATACACTAGAGTGAAGGTGATGAAAAACCTAGAAGCATCCAATTGGTTACATCCTTTTCTAGTAGGTATTTTGTATATGGCACTTATGTCAAACCCATACACTAGTGTCAATGCAACTGTCCCAGGCTGACAAAAGTGTCTATAACTCTAGAGATCAAATTTTTAGACTCAAGTGACTATTCTACAATCATATTCTAATTTTTTTCCTATCTGTTCTAGATCTAGAACTGTGTTAGCATTAAAACCATCTAAGTACGTTATTTATTTGTCATTTTTGTGTCTAGCATAGTTTTAATTTATATATTTATCCTATATTAGTTTAATAAATTTACCATTTGTTATATCTAAATTTAACATTTAATTGACCTATTGTAGATCTAATTATCACCTTTATGGATTGCCATTTATATATCCCCTTTAAGATCTAGTTAACCCCAAACTAGATTTTTAGGGCTAAACATTTTAAAACATTTTTTTCATGCTATTTTTCTATGCCACATAAGAATCATGCTTCTAATACCACTTTAAGGTGAAGTGATAGGATAAGTAAGATTCCCATTTAAGTATATTCAAATTATTTTGACTACTATTAGAATGGACTCTGATAATGCACACATTGGTTCCTCTTTTGATGAAAAATTACTAATGAATATTTATAAAAAGATAATCATAATGAACAAGATAATAAAAATGATCTCAATACACAAGATACCCATGAAGCTTCAGATAGGATTCATCCTGATGAACTTAATGGAGTAGATCAAGCATAATTCCAATGTCTATCTATTATTTGAGAAGGACTTCATAAAATGTAACAAGATATACCAAAAATAATTTAATTACTTTTATATTATAAAATTACACAAAAATAAAAAAATTATACTCTTAATGCACAATAAGAACCACTTTTTTGGGTTGTTAACCCTACAATAGGTGTTTTTACTACTATTGTTCATCGTATTCTAACATCTGCACTTATAGACTTGGGGGAACACATGGTTCATAAATTTTTTCTATATTCATGCCCAACTAATTAAATCATTTATATCCTTTGATATCTAAACATACTAAATCACATACATTTCCTAATACACAATCCTTTGAGTAAACTATTATATTTTTGCATGATAAGGTGCTAAAATTAGAAAAGGGTATACATAAAACTAGCCAATCATTGGATTCTAAATCTTTAATTCTTAATAATTAAGCATTAAAATTACATCATATTCTTTATATATAGGATTTGTAGCCCCCAACTTCCACTATATGAAGGTAATAGAGATCTATAATAACATCTCTGATATTTTCATGTAGCATGTTTGGATTATGATTTCAATGACAAATTGTTAACCAAGTTGTTTCCAAGAAGCTTAAAATATTATTCCTTACATTGGTTTTATGATCTACCTAATCAATTTGTTAAAGTATTTAATCCACTAAAAAATTAATTTCTTAAACACTTTGCTATTAACATTTATGAAAAGCTTTCTTATGTGCAAATTTTCCAAACTTAAGCAAGGAAATAATGATCTTATCAGTGATTACGTTATTCATTACAAGACCATGCTTTCCCAAATTAATAACACATTTAAAAATAATTAATTAAAATATATATTAAAATAAAGTTTGCTTGCACCATTGTTTGAGTCAATTATTTTCAAGAAATTTAGATCATTTGAAGAGTTTTGCCATACAATAAGAGAAAGAGAAGTCAAGATTCTTACTTTCAAACAAGCTTAAGTATGCACCTGCATATACTTCAACTTCCACATCAAAGTCTCAAATAAAATAATATTAAAAAGCTAAGCAATAGTTACTAAAGCATATGACAATATAATAGTCAATGTTATTTCTTAGACTTATAATAAGATTATTTTATCAGATCAACCAAGAAGAAAATTCTCTAAAAAACCACCTTATAAGTTGTCACAAACATTATTTTAATTTAATTTAATCACATTGCCTCCTCCATTTGAACTTGACATGGGAAAACCACAAGGAAATATATTGATAACAATGCATATTGTGATTACCATAAATGTAATGGTATTTCTACTAACACATGTGTTAAACACAATAACATTATTCATTATCTTATTGATAACAATGTTATCAATTTAAGCACTCCTATAGAGCAACATAAGTCTCAACAAAATAAAAATGTTAAATTGAAGATTTTCAATGAACCATTTCCTAATCATGATACTAGTAAAGAAAATTCAACAATACATCATACTTATAATAATTATCTACCTCCTGATTCATATGATCACCCATTAGATATAATTATTGGTAAAATTACTCAAAATATCCAACTACATCCTATGATTACTTTTGATGATAGTGAAATAGTGGATGATGATTCTAATTTTCATGTTTTATGTATACAAGCTCATATTGATCAACAACCTAATCATAGTGTGCTAGTTGATAATGGATCAAGTGAAAATGCATGCATAATAACATTAGTTCATTCATTAGGTTATACACATCATGACATACAAGAAACAACTAAAGTGTTAGGACATTCAATGGAAAATAACAAACCACTTTAGGACATATAGTGTTACATATTCAAGTGGACCTTGATATATTATCTACCCCTTTTCTAGTTCATACAAATCAACATGTTTCTCAAAAGGCTCAATAGTTGGTACAATCTTATACCAATCTATAATTTTGATTCTTCTAACCCTACTCCTCTTGATGATTACATATTTGCTTGTTGTGCATACTAGCTTCACTGTGAGTCCTATTTGATCCTACCCAAACACTTGAAGAGACACTCATTCCATTTTACACCCCTCTGAACCTTACCCCAAATCTATTGGAGCTCCTGCACCTTGGAAGACCCTTTATGTGCACTCCATATACCCTTTGGGAGGTTAAATGACCTAGGTTATGGAATTTTGGAAGAAAACCATGGCCTAACATGCATGTTTTCACCAAAATTTCACAACTTGGGTTGAAACTCTTCTAGATTAAGGCCTTTTATGTTATGTGCATTGCCAAATGGTAAAAAAATGACCATTTTTGGGATATATGAGCCTTGAGTTGTCATATTTAACTTGTGTATTGAAGGAAATATATAAATGTAAATTAAGATATGAAATCTTAATAAAATATAACTCAACCTAAGATAGATCTACAAATAAAATAAACATCACAAACTTATACCTTAGTATCAAAAAGCTTCTTCCATTATGATGTGAATTTGATTAGCTCTCTTTGAATTTTGGTTGCTCATTTTTCCATGCAAGGTAGAATGGGTAGTGTTTTGATACAAAAATGGTCTTAGTTGGATTTGATTCACTTTGGATTAACTTGTAAATTTGATAACATTTCATTAGCATAAGTCAAGATGATGAAAGTGATGACTTGCATGCCTATTTATATATTTTAAGAGTAAATATCAAATGGTGGAGGATTATTTGAATATTTCAAATTATCCAAATAATATATGGTGGCTAATGAGTCCTCATCCATAAAGATGATGACAATTTCAAATGATTGAGATAAATAGGGAGATGGTTAGCTGAGTCACCGAAAATGGGTCATATTATTTGAAAAGTCAAGGGATAACTCAAGGGTAGTTGAGGAAGTTATGGGATTGGTTGGGGTGAGACAACATGTGAGGGGGATAAAGGTGGAGGATGTTGGGTGAGGTGGATAATCTAGATTTAATAATTAAATTTAGATTAAAAGTATGCAAAATTGATTATATTTAAATTTTTTTAATCAATTAAATAAGGAGGGAAACAATGTTAGTTTATATTCAAATTTGGGAATAAAAATTAGTAGGTTTTAGGTGCATTTCAATACTAAATGTAATTTAGGTGTTTATATTTTACCTTTTTAGAAATGGTGTTGTGAAGTAATACCATTTATAAGAATAGTAGAAGTAGAGCGTTGATGATTTAAGAAGAAAAAATTACCCCAAATGAATGAAAATGAATGTGATGATGCTTATTAAGGGTTTATGTAGGAAAATAAATTAAAATTAAAAATGAAATAAAGAATAAAATTATTAAGTGCTTTAGACCATCAAGAAATCAAATTACTAGAATCGACATCAAACTTACAAGATTAAGGTATGTGTAAATAATTTTCCTCTATTTGTGAAAACTAGAGTATTGATCATAAAAAAATATTCACCGTTTGAAGACTACATGCTTAATTGATGATCCTAATGTAAGGGTCACAGGAGTGGACATGGGAATGATATATCCCAATGATGGTAAGCGGTGAATGTGAAAATGAAAAATATATATTTTTAAATTGTAATGAAAAATTTATGAAACTAATAGTTTCAATTAATTGATATAGATTTCAAATGCTTTGAATAATATTATCTTGAAATTTGAATAAAAATGAGTGAAAAATGAATGAAATGAAGGGATGGGGGGAAATATTTGAAACGAGGGGGGAGTATAAATAGAAGGATGGGTATTAAGAAATTTATTTGTGAATTTTGATTTTTAGAGAAATTTGTGAGTGGAGCATGAGTAAGGAGATTTAATATGAAGCTTTGGAGGAAAATGGATCATATTCTGCTTCACCAATATCATGGGGAACATGTGAGGAGATACTAGAGACCTAAGAGGAGTGGGCCTCTGGTAAGTTCAATTTCATTCCTTAGTTTTTTATTTAATTGCATTTATTATGCTTTAAATTTGGATGAAATGAATTGATAGTTTGGCCATTTGTGAATTTGGTAATGAAATTTATGAATTCATTGGTGGAAATCCTAAAATCATCAAATTGGATAGCAAAATTATTCGTTAGGGCTAAAAAATTGTTTGGGTAGAAAATGACCTAGGGATTGGAAAATTTATAATTCCCAATTATGAAAGTGTGAAAATTAGTTGTAAATTCATCAAATATGGGATCAAAATCATTAGAAAGGGATTAGGTTTGTTTAATTTTGAAATTACAAGTGATAGCATTGAAATTGATCATAGTGATGACAAAAATGATAAAAAGAGTAGCAAAAATGTTAGAAATGTGAAATTGAGGATGTGAAGTGAAAATTTGATAAAATGGATTGTGAAAATGCTAAAATAGGTAGTAAAAATTCTAGGGTTGGAAAAAAGGCTTAAGTTAGCAAAAAATAGATAGGCAGGAAGCGTAAAATAACTAAAAAATAATATGAAGGAAGATGTTTATCTTTTTTAATGTTTGTTAACTAATTTTTTTTGAAGGAGATGTATATGGGGTTTATGATGATGGTAGAATTAAAATTATTTGAATGTGATATGTTTTTAAGGAGGTATTACTAGTACTGGTGATTTAAGAACATAGATCTAGGGCTTTAGAATGGCTAACATGGTTTATAGAGTATGAGTTTTAAGTATTAGAGGTGACAAGGATATCATACATCACACATTCCTAAGATTTGAGAAGATAAAGATCTATTGATTGTTTTGTAGAAAATTGTTCACAAAGTTGTCTTAGTTGGTTCTTGTCTTATTACAACCAAGTGCAAACATGGGATATTCCCTTTGCACTCAACATTTGAACACTCGACTACACCAACATCAATTCATATAAGGCACATGCCTTATGTGCTCACCCAAATAACAAATGAGAAGGAATTAGGGCCTACATTGGGATAGTTATGCCATGGCACAAGATATCAATTATGGGACTTGGTCAATTCAAAGAATGATTTAAGTAGATACATAGGTGCAATCCTTTCATGGGCTAGGCCTAGTGGCCTATAGGCACAAGACTTCTGGTGGACTAATACTAGAGTCATATGGGCTCAAGACTTTTTTAAACTAAGCCTATCATCACATCAGTGCTTGAAGGGTCAAAGGGATACTTTCACTTTAAATACTCATACTAGGCTCATGCTTCTAACAAGGATAAGAACACTTGGCATATGATCGGTACTCATATTCTCTATATATTTATGATGATGTCACCATATATTACAAGGACTCCATTAATGAGACAAACCAAAAGTATTGAATGAAAACTAATTAACATAATTGAATTTAAAATGTGAAATTACATCCATTTCATAGTTCATTAGCAATATAAAAACATGCATAGACTAGATTCATCATGTTTTACTGCAACCATTCTTTGTCATTAATCAAAGTTCAAATAAAATAGAGTTCATAATATTTAGAATAGAGTAAATATTTCACTCAAACTACTTAATGATCCAAAGGCTCATAGGAAATCTTGGGTGATTATAAATGGAGCCTTCATGGTGTCCATACTACTCCCAAGTGTATTGGCTTCTGGATACATACATACTGAGCAATTCAAATTCATCAAAGCTTCACTACACTATCTTCCTCTCCTCTACATCAACTATTTTGAGCTCTTTTACATCCTTTTAGAATAGCTACACCAAGATGGAATGCACACATTGAGTGTTGAGATAGAGCCTTGGTGATCATTCCCACTAGTTCCATCACATTACAAACTCTATGCTATAGTTGCCATGTATTACCAATCCTAGAAAATGCCCTGAAGATATGGAAACTAGTTATCTACCTACCAACTGGTATAAGGTATGCACTGTAACCTCAAACTAGTGCTAAAATACAAAAATATGATAATTATACAAATTATATCTTCTCATTGATGTGGATGTCATGTTGGCATGAATCCTAGACTTACCAAACTAAGGGGCCCAACATTACCCCATACAAAATTTTTAGTTTGTCTTCAGACTAGGCTATTAAGATCTTCATAGCGTAGAACTCAGGTGAATTTTCCTTGAGTTTGGAAATGAAGTCTTCAAATCCATTAATGTGATCTTGATTTGTTTAGTAGTAATATTTATTTAGATGGAATCAACAGTAAACACAAGCACACTAGTCTTTTTCGGCTCCTTTTGAAAGGCCTCTACATTTTCTTGTGCTTTTTCCATACTCCCATCTAGGATTATTCCTTACTTAGAGGCCTTATTCTATAGAGAAAAAAAGAGTGTTTATATGTTTTTTATCTTGATCCTTAATCTAATTACTGAGTGCATTAACACTCCCCATGATATGTACCCACTCTGACTTGCTCACTGATTATACCTGCACCATCAACTTTTCCTTCTCTTCCTTTGCCTGCTTTAAGCATGCATCTATAAATGATTCTTGGTTAGAGCATCTCAATAATACAACATCAGTAGCATCTATTCCCTCTTCTATTTTTTTAAAGAGGTCTACTACCCCTTTGAACTTACCAACTATCTCCTTCTGTAATGTGACATAGGGATCTTCTTCTTCTTTTTGTACTAGTTCGGGTTTTAACCTTGGGAGCATTTGTTCCACTAACACATAGTTTCTATCAATATTTGAGAGGTCTTAAATATTGAAATTGACCAAAAGGGATGGTTTATCCATCTTTATGCATGCATAGGGTTGTTATAGCTTAAATTTGGTGGCTTGTAATTCATCTTTGTCTTTGTTGTAGAGTTTCTTCCATTTTGTCACCCTATCATCATTGATGATATTTTGGCATGCAACTTTAGTGGCCATTCTTATAAATTAATCCATTATCATACTCGGTTCATGGAGTGAGGGTTTATAAGGAGGGAGTCTTGCCCCTCATTAGGCTCTTCTAAGCTCAAAGTTTTTCTCTAAGCACCTCAAAATGAGGCTCATTCATATCATGATCAAATGCAAATGCAAGTTGTTAATGTGTCCTAATTGTGGTAGCTTAGGGGGGCATGATTTAATTCATGTAAAGGTCTTCATCCCCCCAACCCTTATGTGCCTTATCCCTTAGTCTTAACTCTATGTCATCATCTTCAATGATGGCCATCTCTATTTTTTCTCCTTCCTCTTCAATGGTCCCATCACTTTCTTCAGTGATTTCCTTAGAGGAATCACCTATTTTATCCTTGGGGGTTTCTTCCTTGAAATTTTCCCCTTAATCCACTTCCTCCTCCTAAGGTTTCTCAATAATCACCTCTAGGGCAATTCTTTTGGTGCCAATGTTGCCTTGTTGCTGCTGGGGTTCCTCTACTGTCTCTTTTTAGTATCCTAAGGTACCAATATCACCTTCTTTTTATTCAAGCATCCCATCACTAATTGGGTTCACCTCTTGTGCATATTTTTTTTCCTTCTTAGTGGGGGTGGTAGGTGCTTGCTTAATTGCTTCAACAAATGGTCCTGTACTTGTGGGAACCTTCCTAGCCTTTTTCTCTACCTTGGTCTCTTCTTTTTCCTAGGCTAGTCTGCACTTCTCTTTAAGTGCCAATGCCTTATTAATTTCTTCCTCACTTAAGCTCACTTAATTTCATTCCCTTCTTTTATCCTCTTTTATTTGCATAGGTAGTGTGAAGGCTTCTTCATTGGTTGAGGGGCTTGTCAACTCCTCTACTTCCTCAAGAGTGGTGATTGTGCCAATTTGAAGTGTTTCTTGTACATCCTTGGCACTCGAATCTTCTTCCTCTTCTTCTTTCTATAGGATATATGTCCATGATCTTTCTTCTTTAGTCTCTTCCTCTATTCTAGGCATGAAGGTTACCTATTTATCCATCTCTACCAAAGTTATATTATGGAATGCAACTGGTCCCTTTATATTTTTCTTGTGCTTCTTGATGGAGGAAACACTCTCTGGCATGAATTTCACATGCTTCTTAAGATTTTGGGGTGTAATTTATTCTCTAGAGGTAATATTCAACTTAATATGCTCTATGATCTCTTTAAGTTTCTCTCCCTATTTCTTTTGGAGAATCTTCTCTTGTGTCTTTGGCACAACCTTCCCTTTATCATCAACTAGGAGGGGGTGATCATCATAATTTTTAGGATAGATGCCCTTCTTGTGTAGCTTATCATATTAATAATAGAGGTTGAAGATGTGCCCATTTATTTTTTACTTTTGGAGGGGATGAAGGTCTATCTTATTAGAGTCATCTTCCTCATCCTTGGTGGCCTTGGCTCTGGGGTGAACAAACTGGAACCTCAACCTCCTCCTATCTTGATCCATAATCTTGATTGGTATCTCTAACTATTGTGCATTAGGAATCCTCCTTAACACCACCATAAAATACTTTTCAAAAAAAGCTTAACGTAACTTGAGACATCTGGACAAGTTTCTATCTATGAGCACTAGGTGAACTACATAAAAATGCTACATTATGGAAAATGTCACCATTCCTACCAAATGTTTGGGGAGATCTTGAGGGATGTGCCATTCAAACCCAAAGGGTTTGATGTACCTATCACACCACCCTTGAATTTTTATGTTGTAGTTATTTGAGAAGCTAAATTGGTAGATGAAGTATTGATACTTCATCATAGGGGAATCATGGTTGGGTGGGAACACCCATAGGTTGTCATCATCACCATCTAGTACACCTATTTCCTCTATCACAATTAAGATCAATATATACCCCACCTAAATGTTTCATGCACCTGGTGGCATTCTTAACAATCTCCTCTGTAATAAATTTATAGATATTTAATTTTACCCCTTGTACCATGTGGTGGGTAATGTACAAGTAAGTCTTGATAATATCAAACCATTGTCAGCTAGGGCATAGTTTGGAACTAACCAGGCACACCACTGCCTTATGTTGGGGTCCTAGATATATTTGATAGATAATGTAAAACCTAACTTGTAGCAACCCAAGAACCTCATGACCCTCTTAACCTCTACTTCATCCTCCATCATTTGATGAATCTCCACCCCAACGCTTGGAAGTCCCATGGTCTTACTAATGAGGCATGTCAAGATCCTCATATGCCATCTTATAAAGTATAAGTTGTCTCCATGGACTCATGAAAGGAAGAATTGTACCATTTCCTCTAACTTACCAAAGATTGATAGCTCAAATAGTTGGGTTGCACTAGTGTTTGCCAATTTATCTCAGATGGAGACATCAAAGAGTATAGTACCCACCTTCATCTTCTTCCCTATGTTAAACATCCATTCTTAATTCATCTCCTATGCATCACTCCTTATATGGTAGTTTTAATCTTTCAATTTTCATATGTGCACAAGTGATACCCACTTCTCCACCATAATCTTGAGGGGAATTTCATCTCTCTATAAGCAAGCTTTGTTCTTGCTTCTAGATCAATTACTATGACATTGATGCCTTCTAATAGTTGTACCTCCCATTTCATAGTGGCTACTTATGTCACTGATCATGCCTTCTTTGTATCCTTCTACACCTATGGTAGACCTATACTTAAAATTTTCTTACCCATTCTAAACCTACTTCTATTAAAGCCTAGCTGGTCAATATTTTCAAATCTTAAAATGATGATTAGCACGTCTTCATTAGTCACATGAACTACAACTGTGTCTTTGGCTCTCAAGCTTCCCACATCATTAGTGGTGGCCTTGGTGTTATACACAACTTTTACTACCTTGTTCTCTCTCTATTTTTCTCCACTCACCTTATTTGTCCAACCATTCTTATTTGAGGAGTTGTAGATACTCTGGTTCTCTATGTTAGCATTTTTTGGTTTTTGATGGCTTTAGCTTTATTTGTCTCTGTGTTCTAGTTTGAATTTGTACAAGGTTTGTAACCTATTCTAGTTTGTCATTCACCCCTTTATACTCTATTTTCAACTACCTCATTAATGGATAACAATTAATGGCTTAATGATGCATGGATTTCTTTAAATCTACTAAACCCATAAAACCTCTCAAAATCCACCACCAAATTCTCATTTATTACAAATCTTGGTGCTTATGCTATCACAACATTAGATTTTATTAACAATTTATTTGGTGAAGTGACAAGTAATTCAAATGATCACTTCCCACTAACCATTATGTGGGTGCCAACTATCTCGATGATATTTATCTTGTGTTTTATTCACCTTAGCATGATGTTCACCATTCTTATGGCAATCTAGGCACAATTCTTCACATGTACATGATTCAACCTCCTTAGTTCCATCTCTTCTTATTGTTGTGCTTCCTTCCAAGTACACCTCTCTTTTTTGGTTAATTTCTGTATGCTTCCATGTCTCTTGCTTTGGCCTTCCATACCCCATACAAGTCATTACACTGATCCTCCAACACTTCATTTTTTCCTCTTGATTTATTTCACACTAACATCTTGTGTGCCTCCCTTTATCAACTTATACTCATAGCTTTCTAAATTTGGAAAACTTCGTGCACCTAAAAACTTAGGTGTCTGGCCTCAAGCACTTAGAAAGAGACCATACTTGACTCACCCAATTGGATTTATGCATGTAATCATCATAAGAGTTTTCCTATGGGCTTGAAAGTGCCATGCTTATTCACTCAACACAAAAAAAAACAAACATAATAAAAGATTTGGCTTACACAAAATTTTATTATGGTCAACACAAAGTAATCAAATTATGACTAAAAAGTTGGTATCTAATGGAAAAAGTGCCATCCTAATGATTATAGAGATTCAATATATTATCATTGAAATTATTAAGGATAATTTCAACCATCAATGTGTATAACTTACATGCACTAATCCCCAATACACTATGGATGATGAGCTCCCATCCACCTAATCTACAATTTGCTTGGGTGTTTGAGATACTTAGAGTCATATAGTAAGACCAATGCACTTTTGATAAAAACCTTGTGCTTGATGTGTTTATCATGCCATATATTTTAGCATACCTTTTCTATTTGCTATCTCCATCTTACATGGGTGCATGTCTCATCCAAGCACTTCAAGTCTTCCAGTCATGTGCTCAAAGACTTTTGGTCATCCAATCAACTAATACACATAATACACAATGAGGGCACTAGAAATTCCATAGCTAAAATGGCCTCTATGCCAGATACCAGTTAAAATGGTATAGCTTTATTCAGGTAATTTTACATAGCGTGATAGGACCATAATAGTGTGATACATGGTCATCCCAATCTTTGTGACCAATATTGCATATATTTATGAAGCATGTTCTTAATATCTTATTAAATGCCTCAGTGATGCCATTTTCTTGGGGATGGTATGGTTTCATTTTATAGTGTGCCACCATATATTTAATTAGTAGGATTTGAATGGTTTCATTGATGAAATACAAGCCATGATCACTAGTCAAGCTAAAAAAGCATCTATGGTGACTAATGATATTCTCCTAGATAAACCTTGCTATTGTGGTAGATATACAATCTTTGGTTAGTACTGCATTGGCCTACTTAGTGAAGTAATTTGTGATGGCTAGAATGTATCATGGGCCTATGTACCTTGCATCATGAATAGTAGGACCAACAAAGCCAATGGTTCATTTTTCAAATGGTGCTCTAGAAAGGATGGGGATGAGAGGCATCTCATCCTAATGGTTTGGATTTCCTATGCACTAGAAAATGTCACATACTTTAGCACAATATTTTTCATCTTAGAATAGATTTGTCCACCATAACCCGAAGTTTAGTACTTTATGCACCATCATGTCTCTAGCACAATGGTCTCTTGCAATCCCATCATGTGATTTTTGCAAAACTAAGTCCCATTTGTGCTCTAGGACACATCATTGTAGGACTTCATCATGGCTCAAATTTTACAGTTCCACACTAATGAGTTGAAAAGGGGTAGTGTGAATTACAAGCTACTTGTCTTTAGGCATCATGGTCTAAGGCAAAAATCTATATGTTAGAAATGCAATGATCTTTGCCAAGTCTTATAGGACATGATGGAACCTATAAATTTATACATCAGACATATCATCTTCACTAGGTGCTATCATATTACTAGAGTTAATGTGGGATAAATAGTCTAGGCCCAAGTTTTGTCTTCCAAGTTTTACTACAATAGAGAACTAGAATTATTGAAACAAAAAAATCCACTGACAAATGCACTTGTGGAGAACATGATTATTCACCAGGTAATTAAACACCTCATGATTAGTGAAAAAGATGAAGGGGGTATCCAATAAGCACTGCTTGAAATTTTGTAGGGCATAGACCATGGTAAGCATCTCATGCTCAATTATGTAGTTATGTTATACCTTGGTTAGTTTTTTAATTACAAAAGAAATGGGATAATCCATTTTGACTTTGCCTGGTTATACCAAAATGGCATTGATTACAATACTAGATGCATCGACATGGACATGGAATGGATTTTCCTAGTCAGGATATAAAAAAATTAGTGCACTTACTAGTTTGAGATTTAGGGTCTCAAATGCATCTTCTTGTGATACACCCTAATAAAAAGGGCTATCCATTTGCAAGAGCTCTGCTAGAAGCATTGTTATCTTAGCATAGTTCATTATGAACTTCCTATAGTACCCACAATGTCCAATAAAGGTGTGAAAATATTTCTATGTTGATGGAGTCTGGAGTTGAAGGATGATTGTAATATTTTCTAGATCAATGAGAAGACCATCTTTGTAGATGATGTGCCCAAGGAAAGTGCCAAATGGAATTATAGAAACACACTTCTTGAGCTTCAAAAGAATTTAAAATTTCATTCACCTCTAAAACATAAGGCACAAGTTGTCATAGTGATTCTTCACTAACCCATACATAGTCTAGTCATCCAAGTATACTTGGAGGAACTTGTGAATGAGTCTTTGAAAATGGTGATCACCACTCAAGAGAATATGGTTGGTACATTATTCAGCCCAAAGGGCATCACATTGTAAGAAAAAAAAACCCATTAAATTATAAAGGTGGTCTTGGGATTGTCCTCCTCCTCAATCTAGACTTGATGGATCCAAATAACCCATCAGTAAAGGTGTTTATCTCACAACCTATTATGCCATTCAATACTTCATCAGTGAATGGAATTGGAAAGGGCTCAGTTATGCAAGTGGCATTTAATAGTCTATATTCAACACAAATATGAATGCATCCATCCTTCTTGATGTTAATGACCATAGGGATAAACCATTAAAATTATTACATGGGGTAGATGATGCCTACAACTAATATGTCATTGATTTCCATCTTGACCTTGGTGTAAAGATTAGGGTTCATCTTGTAAGGTTATTTATTGACAAGTCTTATGCCATCAACTAGCTTGATGCTCATATTCTTGAGGGATAGATGTGTGATTTTAATATCTCTATATTTTTGATGGAACATATCATGGAATTCTTTCAAGAGGTCCACAATATGTGCCAGCTCTGTGTCAGACCAATAGGCACCTAGAGTAGCAATCTTTGGTTCCCCTTCTGAGCTGATATCTACCTTTGTAGTTTTTAACATTATGTGATAGGGATCATTCTTCTCTTAGTGTGAATCCTCAACCTATCTACTGCCCTCAATTATTTCTATTTGAAGGTGGGTAGGTCTTCTTTTGGGGCACTATCCTCAACTTAGTGTATTAACTTCCTCTTGCCTATCAAATTATTCTAGTTGCATACCTTTCATGTGTCATCATCTTCATCACTAGGGTCACTATTAAAAGTTTCCTCTTTAAATAAATTAAAGAGCACCAACCCTTTTTAACCAAACATGTATTTTAGGCACTCCAACATTGTGGTGTCCTAAAACACTAACCTTAGAACTACCTATAGTGTCTTAATCAATTTTAAGTTTTGCAAGTTAAAGGAGAAGGTGTGAATAAACTATTCCTTAAAATAATCTTAATTGGATATATAAAAACACATGTCATTGAAAACATACCACACTATTGCCCATGTCTTAAAGGTCCTACATAAGGCATGCACCCATAGATTCCTTAGGGTATTTTTTCCATAGATAGTTCATGTTTCTTCATAAAGATGTACATGTGCTATAGGGTTAGAGTCACTAGAGTAGGCTGAGATGTTGAGGTCATCATTTCTCTTTCTAAATCTAGTGTAAAGACTATCTTCACATCTTTCCAAATTGGAAAGCTAGGTCTTTACACTACCCACCAATGAGTGATAATGTTATTCAATGCATACACTAGTGAACCCATTCTATCCACATATTTTAGGATTCATGATTCCAGGTCATAGACATAGTCTTACACTAGATTAATCCCTTCTTATCTTGGAAGAGCTACAAGTTTTCCCTTACTAAGGTGAAACACTCTCTTTCCCTTATTCTTGGCACAAGGGACCCACCTTTTAGAAGCATGATCAATATGGACCCAACCTATCTTTATTGGTTTTGGTACCTTCATGCATATTAAGTGGCAGCTTCGATCAATGGTCTCATATGCATCCTCAACCCATTAATCACAGGAAACATTGATGGTGTCTGAGGCTGATTGCCCATCTTCCCAAGAGATGACTCCTTGATTATTTGGGTTTAGAGTTTCAATGCCTTGCACCATGATGTTATAAATGTGGTTGATCTCATCTTTGATGTCCACACTCTCAACATAAGGGGTCCTTGGTCATTTAAGAGGGGTATAACTACCCTCTCTTTTCCATTCTCAAATGTCATGTAGTGCCTTTTGAAGTGTATAGATGTATTATTTGCATAACACCATGCCTTTATAGAAGCATTAGGTAGTTGTCCTATTATTCTAACTTGACCACTTCAAAATCAATGTAGAATTTAACACCCATAATATCTATAACTATGCTCTTCAAAATTTTGATAGGTTTTGCTCAGGTCTTATTTGCCATGAAAAGTACATGAGGGGAAGGTCTTAAGGTTGGCCCACCCATTTTCTCCTAGAGATTCTTGGTTAAGATGTTGAACTTGATGTCTATGTCTACAAGGACCTCACAAATAGACCATCTATCAATAGTGACATTCACCAACAGTTCTTGGTCATAATCCACATTTTGTGTATGCCAAACTTATCACACCCTCTCCATGCATGGTTCAATGACCTCAACTTACTTTTGACCTACATGCTCCAAGAATAAGTTCTTTAATAGGGGCATCATTACTTATGTTTTCAAGAGGTGCAAGATCTTAGTGAATTCTTGTATCTCAACTTCTTGTTTATCCTACTTCTTTTGAGAGGTAGTAGCCTATGCTTCTAGGTCTCATGCTAATTGGAGGTCCCCTTGTAGGTTTTGGATTACACTCATGGATTGTTGTAAACAAATTTTTAGTGTGTTAGGTCTAGGTATGGCATAAATTTAGGTTTAAGCCATGTTATGCCCTAAGTGTGACCCTTATCCCAATATTCTAGGCATAACTAAGGTATTGGTGCAATTGGAGGATAAGTGGTGAATCCACTACAAGTAGTTTCCTACATCTTGACTATATCTATGTGGGTTAGTTGTGCCTTTGGGGTTTGTTTTTCCATTTTTAGCTCATACCTGATTATTCTTGTGCCCTTGTCTATGCCATGCCTACCTTGGGTCAAATTTGTGTATAGGTTAGGTAATTATTTGACCTTATGGGACCCTCAACAATACCCACACATGAGATGTGTAGGGTAGTTACACTGATAATGTTTTATAGAGTTATACTTATAACATGAGCATAGTGGGAAAATTATACCACTACATCTTCCACCTCTCCTTTTGGCACCTCATTACATCCCAAAGCTTATGTTTTGTTAGCCATATAACTCATTATCTTGGTTATCCTATCCTATGACTACTATAGTGGCCTATCATGCTCCTTTTTCCATATTCTCATGCATTTCATCAATCACCCAACAATTAGTAATGGTGTGGGTATAGGCATTACACAATAAAAAATAGATGGTCATGTTGACTTGGTTGGTAAATTAAAAAAAGGGTAGTTATAGATGTCATGCACCTCTCCAAATAATTCACAACTTAGAAGCAAAGTGTGCAGATTCCTCTATGGGCAGTTATTCTTATTATGGTCTTTTGCTTTGCAGTCAATACACCATAGTCTACTTAGAGCATCATGTAAAGAGCTAGTGATAAGATATTGGAGTTCAGAGGCCATAGATGCAATCTATGCTTCCATAAATGTGCTGATCCTAATATCTATGCTTTCAAATGCCTCATCTCTGAGCATGGATTCAAGTGCTTCTCAAGGGTCTGTAAAAGTCTTCATAGAAAGTGATCTTCAAAATGACATGAGTAACCCTACAATGAACCACTATGCATGATAGGAAGAGTGAATATCATATGGGATATTTGAGAGGAGATTTTTGAACCTTGAATTATATAGGTGCATGATTTTGAGAGTCCTTAGGTATTCTCTTTTAGCATGATGATGCTCTACTATTTAAACTCTGGAATATCAAATTACTTTAAGAATGCATCCTGCAGGGTATCATAGTCAACCATGGTCTGGTTAAGATCAAATTTTCTATACCAGGTGTGGGCACAATCAAGTAGAGTGGTCAAAAATTGGGTAGCCTTGTGATTTGATTGGTTTATGACCCATGCATGCCATTTTAGTTCACACTTCAACATATGATCTACAACATTCTCCAAGCCATGGTACTCTAACAAGTGCATGGTCATTTTGTAGTAGATTTGTTGGGGGGGGGGTAGCTAGTATCTGGGGCACTTGTCCCCATAATGTTTATCTTGCTAGTGGTCCTCCAATGCCTCCAACCACTAGGTTAGGCACTGGTCTCATCATTACTACTAGCATATTTGATGTTGATGGAATTGTACTAATTATTTGTGGTATTAGACCACTTATTATGAGTTGTTGCCCACCTTATATTACTAACATTTGCTAAGATGGCATGCTTACACTCTAGTTATATTGTGGTGAGCTAGCGCCCATTGGTCTATAGGTAGTTGTGCTCACCTCCTTGTATGAAGTAATCTATTCAATCATAAAGTTTCACTCCAAGTCTATAAAATGTCTAAGATCAAAGTCATCAACAAAGTTAATTATTACTTATGTACTTTCTTTAAGTGTGGGATCTAGTGCATGAGAATGCACCATAAGTTAAAATGGGGTAGGTGTGTTAAGCATATCTTTAGTCACCAAATACTATAGGAACCTAGTGAATTCTACACCTATCAAGTGTTGAGCTCAATTCATCACTTCATTATATCTCTCATCTTCATGATGCTATATTTTAAGGGATCCTTTACCATGCCCTTCCTACTCTCTGTAGGTTATATTGACACTTCTAGTTTCCATATCTTCCATCAGTCTATGCCATCTCTTATTATAGGTCTATCTTCTAAGCTCTCATGTGTCAATCTTCTCATCCCCTTCCATTATGATTCACCTACACATCCCCTTCTCCCCCTCTACATTGCCCATACATGAAAGGACGTTAGCCTTCCATCCCCAAAGTTTCAAAACTATAATCCACCATTATATTTTTAAGTTCTATGCTAAATTAATTTACAAATGTGCGTATAGGATCATGCAAAAATTGGTACTTTACTTGCTTAGGGCACGAGTATGTTGACACTATGAACTCAAGTATGTAGTTATTCAGCACTCCTTGCCACCATTTATCCACTACTATAGTCCAAGTGGCATCTAGGGTCTCAAGTTTCTCTAGGTGATCCTTCATCCACTGATAACATTGTCCATAGCTTCTTCTTTTATGGGTTTAATATGCATCTAACCATCGGTACACATGCTCATGTAGCTCATAGAAAAAGACCTGACACAAATCATCATATAGGTTGTTTTAAACCCATTTTCTTGGATTTTTTCCTTTTCAAGTTAGATGCGTTATTGTAAAGATATATTACACCTATTAAAACCAACACTCAATGTTTTTGAGGGAGAGTCCGTACATCATTCTGCCATACCATTACAACAGTAAAATTCAACATGGGTCATGGAAATGAAACCAAAATATTGTAGAAAAGGGTGCAAAAAGTCATCTTAGTCGGTTCTTAGCTTATTATAACTAGGTGAAAACATGGGATATTCCCTTTGTGCTTAACATTTGAACACTCAACTATGCCAACATCAATTCACATAAGGCACAAGCCTTATGCATTCACCTGAAGCACAATTAAGAAGGAACTGGGGCCCACATTGGGCTAGTTGTATCATGGCGCAAGTTATCAATTATGGGGCTTGGTCAATTCAAAGAAGGTTTTAAGCACATCCATAGGCATAGCCTTTTAGTGGACTAAGCCTAGTGGCCTATAGGCACAAGCCTTTTAGTGGACTAATCCTAGAGTCATATGGGTGCAAGACTTTGTTAAACTAAACCTAGAATCATATCGATGCTTGAAGGGTCAAAGGGATGATTTTAATTTAAGTACTTATACTAGGCTCATGCTTATAGTAAGGATACGAATGCTTGGCATAGGTTCTATACTCATATTCTCTATAGATTTATGATGATGTCACCATCTATTATAGGGAATCCATTAATGATGTAAACTAGAAGCATTGCATGAATACTACTTAACATAATTACATTTAAAATATGACATTACATCCATTCAATAGTTCACTAGCAATATAAAAAAATGCATAGACCAGATTCATCATATTTTATTGCAACCATTCTTTGTTATTAATCAAAGTTAAAATAAAATAGATTTCATAATATTTAGAATAGAGTAAATGCTTTGCTCAAACTACTTAATGACCTAGAGGCTCATAAATGAGCCTGAGTGCTTACAAGTGGAGTCTTCATGGCATCCATATGAATTCTAAGTCTATTGGCTATCATATGCATGCATACAGAGTAATTAAAATTTGCCAAAGCTTTGTTACACTATCTTCCTCTCCTTTACATAAACTAGTTTGAGCTCTTTTATAGACTTTTGAAATAACTCTACTAGGGTGGAATGCACACATTGAGTACTGAACTAGAGCCTTGGTGATCATTCCCATTACTCCCATCACCTTGTAAACTCTACATTGTAGTTTCCATATATCACCAATCCTAGAAAATGCCCTAAAGATCTAGGAATTGGTTAACCACCTACTAGCTAGTGAAATGTATGCACTACAATGTTTAAATGGTGACAAAATGCCAAAATGTCATCATTACACAAAATGATCTCTGCATGACAATATGGATGTGATGCTAGAATGAATCTTAGACTTACCAAAATAAGCGGCCCAATAGATTACATTGGTTGAGAGATGGCATAAAAAGACCAACACATGTCACCTATTGTCATGTGAGATGACTATTACATTACAAGACATATATCAGATTTTAAGGATCTCGATATGAGGGAGATGGGTATAGTCAAGGGCCATAGGAGACTAATATATACAAGAGTTTTTGGGATGGATTAATTCCATTAGTGAGGGGAGGAGTAGATATAGACTATTGTATTTAACTAGGTACATATTCTTTGACTATGGTTCTCATGTCAGTTACCAATGACATCATGCTACCTAATAAGAGTGAGAGGATATGTCTGATTGACTTATTTGGATATTATTATGTGTACTCACACACCTAAATAGGGATTTGCATCACATATAGGGGAGAGGATACTATACATGGGGGCATTACATTAGAGATGTACTCACACACCTATTACCTATGGATGGATTTGCATCAGTTTTATGGTATACATGAGATGGGAAGGAGATTGGTCCTTGAGAAAAAGACACATTACTATAGGTATGGTGCTAGGAGCACATTACATAAGTTGAGAGAGAGAGAACACAGAGATCGATAGGGCATAAGAGCACATGATCAAAGGATAATCCTATTACCTATGGATGGTATATGAAATAGAGGATTATAATCATATGAAGATATTACCACATTTGGGGGACATAGAGTTTTATATGGGAGAGTGATAGCTAGATCATAGATGAGATAGGTGATGATCATATCACCTGGAGACCATATAGAGAGATAATACATAGAGATTCCATTGTCAACTAGCATTGAAAAAGACAATAGGTTATACATGGACTATATGATGAGTCAATGCCAGTGGTTATGGGGATTCATGAGTAGTATAGGGACATATAGATAAATTAGATAGAATTATGAGGGATATGAAGTAGGTGATGTACTAGAAGAGCTTATATGAGGAGTTTATTTCACACACACAATAAACACCATCATTTAGAGAGTACTGAAATAGGTGGTTGATGTTAGATAAATTGGTACAATTGATAGTCTAATAGGTTAGTGGAGTAGGTATCACATCACATCATGGGTCCTCCATGGAGACTTTATGTATGGTTTATGGATATATGGATAAACATAGTATTAGACACATTATTGTTCCTTACATTTATAATTCAAATTATACACATGTTAATTATTTTTAGACATTTGATTATGGTATATGAAATGTATGGTTTATTTTTCATGGATGCATGGATAATGTATTAGATAACTGCCTTATATTTAATAATTTTTTTTGCATTAGATTTCCATCATGAATAAGTATTGAGCACCCTAAATTTTAATGTAGTGTTAAAAAAATATCACCAATAATATAAATAATCACGATGAAATTTATGTTTTAGGCATAAAGTCTATAAAATAATATGTTGTGAAAACAAAGTGTGTCATGATATAGACAAATCATAAACACACCATAATGTAATACACACAACAAATAACAAAAAAAAAATTAAACTAAGATATGAAGTCACAATTACACTAGATTATAATGAACACAAAATGATTTTGAGAAAAAAACACTTTTAAAATGAACACAAATGATATAAAAATAGTAAAAAAAATAAAAAAAGATAAATGGAAATAGATAAACAAAGTAAAAAAAAAGACAAACAAGATTTAAACAAAAAGACCCCCCCAAAAAAGAATGATACATAAATAAAATAAGTATGAGTTGTTATGGTAACAAGATTTGATAACCAACAATGGTTAAGGATGAGAAAATAAAATAACCAAATTAATGGTTAAGGATAGGAAAGAAAATAACCAAATTAATGGTTAAGGATAGGAAAAAAAATAACTAAATTAATGGTTGAGGATAAAATACAAACAAGTCAACAATAAAACATAGATGAAAAACAATAAACAATTAAGAAACATCTAAAATACATAACAAAAGACTTGACATCTTAATCGAGGGTGGAGACATTTGGTAGCCAAGAGTCAAGATAATAGTTGAAAAATAAACGAGGAATTAGGAAGAGGAACACATGAATTGAAAAAAATCCACTCTAGGGAAAATGGATGATGGGGAAGGTGGTGGCTGAGCTGATCCTAGAGACCCCATGTCTCTAATCACTACCTATATAATCCACCCTAGACAAAGTCCATGTGGGGATATCAGGCTAGATGTAGTTATCCCAATATAAAATGTGATGAGAAAGTGGGTGATTGATGAAGTGTTTAGGGTTAGATTAATAGATGCACTATTTTCCCTCCCAAGAAATGTGAGTGGGCAAATTTGGAAACTAGTTAAGATGGTATATATGTTTTATAGTAAGTGTTTACATGTAGCTTTGGATGTTTTGGTTGAACATAGGTAAAAAAAATTGTGAACAATATGGTGATATATAAGATGTTCCTCTATCATGAGCAAGGACTCATGTTCATAAACATAAGTATCTAACCCTAAGTTAAAATGTGATAGGATGAGTGATGAGACAAGTGATAAAGGACAATGTGGAAACACACAATGGATGACTGAAATAGAATGCACCCAAGTAATTAGGGTGAATATAGAAAATAGATTACACATGGTGCCAAAAACATAGTTTTAACCATGGTACTTGCTCCATGCACTAGTAAACTAGTTTTCACTATTGGATGGACCTTTTTTTTATTTTTCTCATTTTTTTACTTTTTATTCTTCTATAGTTTTTTGATTTTTTGACAAATAGGATATTAACAACATATATAAAAAATTAGGCATATAATCTCTTAAGGTGTATGATTTTCATAGGTTCATCAAACTCCTATCCATCTTCTGTGGCTAACTTGTAAGCTCTAGAACCATATTTAATAATAATGATATATGAGCCCAACTAATTAGGCTCAAACATTCATTTATTTTCTATTTTAACATTTGTATTGTGTTGGTTTTCCTTAAGAACAATATCTCTGATTTCAAACTCCTTAGATTTTATCCACTTATTATAGCTATAGTGAAGGCGATTATGGTATACTTACAAATGATTTAAGGTAGTAAGTCATTTATCATCTAGAAGGTTGAGTTCACTAAGGCATGAAGTATGATAGGCTTATTCATCAATTATTTATTATAAAGATATGCACAAAGATGGAATATCAACTTCTATTAGTAGACTAGACTCACTTCCATATACAAGGGAATAAGGGGTTGCTCCAATGGGTGTATAGATGCTAGTGCAGTATGCCCAAAGGGCATGATAAAGATGTGTGTGCTAGTCACAACCAAATTCATTAAAAACTTATTTAAATATGATTATAATGTTTTTATTAGTTGATTTAGCTTGGCCATTGCCTTGTGGGTAGTAGGGAGTGGACCCCTTGTGCTTTATGTGATAGGTTTGATAAAGAGATTTGAATTCATTATTTTTGAAAGATTTTTTGTTATCAGAAATAATAGCAAAAGGGATATTGAAGGGGTTTTATATTCAATTAGATAATTATTCATACTTTGGGGAAAAATAATCATACAAACGTATCAATTCCACATTTACTTCAAAACATGAGGACCTAGAGGAGGAATTCAATCTTCCTCCACTACCTCAAACTATAAAGAAGAGTCAACTAAATATAAAATAACTTTGTATGATCCCCTACTAGAATGTGGTCTTGTGTTCTCAATAATTTTAAAATTGCATCATCATTTTGGAAATGATCAAGTAGAGGTGTTGTATGCTGGTCCCACTTTATTAAGGATGGATATGTGAGGTCTAGTGTGAAAATGATATTTTCATGGAAAATATTAGTTAGGTCAAGGTCTTCAAAGCAACTAGGAACAAAACCTATTTCACTATTTGAAGAATCATCCTCTGACTCACTATAAGAGTCACTTTGGAAAAGTGTGATATGTACATTGAATGGATTAAACCCTATGTCATGAGTGGATTCATTTTATTTTAATGTTATTCATTTAATTGATCCTTGTTCATGAATACTAAGGCCTTTACCTTTATAATTCATAATATTGTATATAATGGATTTTATGATATGGTATTTATTATTGGTGAAGCAAGTAGCTAATTCATCAAAGTAAAACTAAGAAGGATTTAAATCTTTGATATGTTCATCCAAAAGTAAACCACCTACTATAAATTTTGTTATAATAAATCTTCGAACCACTTTAATATCTTTTTGATGGCAGGGCCTTCATAATTATGTGAAGTTATATGGATTGTGATTGTATAATTAAAATATTGGATTATGTATTCATTCATGCCTTTATAAATGATTTTAAAATGGGATGAAGAGGGTGAAGATGCTTTAGAAGTGGATGGTTGATTGGAATCTTGTTCTGTAGATGGTTGATAAGAAGCTTTACTGGTGGAAGGATGTTTTTATGGAAATGGAAGTAGTTGGGGTGTTGATCCCACCACCAGGTGGGGGTGTTTTAAATAAAATTTCATGATGGACATAGTTCTCAAGTGAAGGATATTACTCAATGACATTGAAGTAATCAATAATTGGTAAATAATTAGATTTTTGATGTCAACCTTCCAATAACTTATACTATTGGAAGGGTTGAGGATCACCTTAAATGGTTACTTCCATACCTTCATGTGAAAATTTCAAACATTGGTGCAGGGTGGGGGGTATATCATTCATTGAATGTATCCATGGACA
Organism: Torreya grandis; assembly: GCA_037957365.1. Lineage (NCBI taxonomy): Eukaryota > Viridiplantae > Streptophyta > Pinopsida > Cupressales > Taxaceae > Torreya > Torreya grandis. The sequence goes on from JARHVA010000970.1 coordinate 3,375,628, forward strand.
TACAAGAATTAGGTTATAGGGTAAATCAAGATCAAGCATATGTAATAATGTTTCTTTTATAATAGAACCCACCATCAAAGAAAGATAAATTGCACCCATGGATTGCTGCTCATTGTTATCATATGCCTTTATTATGATAATTTTAGTCTTTAATGATATTATTGAATATCCTAAGTGTTTTACTATCCCTAATATACATAGATTTAATGTTGATCCATTGTATATAAACACCCTCTTTACCTTGTGCCTAGAGATAATAACCTTTATGTATAATGGAATATTGATAACAGATCCCAAAGGGGAGAAATCAAAATGGTCAAATGTTACTTGATTATTAGTTGAAAAATTGCCTACTAATGATTGGAAGCTTGAGGGATTGATGTATAGTAGGACACTATATTCTTGAAGGACTTTGTAAAATTTGTCTTTATATATAGGTGACATCTTGAGAAGGTATAATATGGAAATATATATGGGTCTCTTCTCAAGATGATCAATAATGTTATATTTATGTTTAATATTAGTTAATGATGCACTATGAATGGTAAGTTTTACATGCCTTGTAGTAATGATGTAGTCTTGAGGTTAAAATGTAATGATATTGACATGATTGTGCATAAAATAAAAAACTATTAACTATAGAGTCACAAAGATGACTAGCTTGGTTGACATTACTAGCTTTAGGTTGTTCTTGTTTTTTCTTACCTTTTCCTTGCTAAAGGTTGGGGATGGATCTTGTTATATCCCTAATTTTTGGTTGTTTGATGTTTTTGATGATTAGTTTTCAATGGATATTTACCCTTTATCAATAAAGTCTTGAACATAATTCTTAAGGCATATACATTGATTAGTATAATTTCCCTTTATCTTATGGTATTTGCAGTATTTTGTAGTATTCATCTTCTTTATACCAATTGGGTTTATGAACATTCTCATCAAAAATTTTGGTGTTTGGCCAGTGATCATGCTATCATGGGCCAAATTATGAAAAATGTTTTCTTAAATATCACTCAATTATGTGAATTGATGTTTAGGTCTTGTTTGTCAAGGTTGAGCACCAAGAATAGTTATGTTATTAATGGGTTGGGTGTAAGTTTAATGTTGATTTGGTGGGTTTTAGATTTGTTTAACATTAGTTACATAATCTCCAACAATGTTTTAATTCTTTACAAATAACTTAATTTTCAATTTGTTTAGAGGAATTATTTTTAGGTTTAAATATCTTGATGACACCTTTACTGATTAATGTTAATTCAATTTGGACCCCCTTTTAAATAATTTCATCAAATTACCTTGGGAAAAGGAGTAATAAATGATTTACTAAGTTTGAAGTGAGACTATTCATAAATATATCCATAAGTTTAGTGTCAATAAATGACCATGTAAAATGACTTGCCATTTCTCACCATTATTGTAAGAATGAAACAAAGGTTTTGCGATTGCATTGTTTGGTGTTGTGTAAGTCCAATGTGGTCAAGTATTTTTCAATATTGTATTAAAAGTGATGAACAAAATTATCATAAAGGTAATCAAAAGTGAATATTGATCCTTTATGAAGGTGTGAAAACAATTCAATGGATTGACCCCTAAGACTTCATGGAAATAATCATAACATATACACGTTGCTATAAACAACATCTGCATATGCATGATAGAACGCTGTAAGGTGTTCCTTAGGATCTTCTTTACCTTTATATTTGTCAAATTTTTATATTTCAAAGTACTTAGGAAAAGGTGTTGTCATGGTACTTAATTCATAGAGGTACGATAAATTTCCTCAAATTTAAATTATTTTTGTCTAGAATAAGAACCATCTTGCAAGTCTTGAACCCTATCTTTAATGTTTTAGAATTCTTGTATAAAGTATGAAGATAGTTGGTTCATTTAACTTGAGGAATAATAAAATTTGGATGGTTGACTTATGAATGGATTTTTTTGGTTTGATTTTAAGTAAATTGGTTGAATGATGGGTTTTAGTTATTAGGAGGTTGGTTGGAAAGTTAATCTTTTGTGGATTTACAAAGGGGTTAGGATTAATGCTAAAAACAAGGTTTGTTGGACTAGAATTAGTGTTGAAATTTGATGTTGTTAGATTGGGGTTGATTGTAAAATGAATTTTTAGGTTTTTTTTGATTTTGGTTTATTTTAAACTTCAAGTTTGTTGGTGTAGGATTGGTGTTAAAGTTAAAGTTTGTTGGTGTAGGATTGGTGTTAAATTTTATGGGGTTTGGGTTCGTATTATGACTAAAGTTAGATTCATTGAATAAGTTGGGGTTAAGCTATTGTGGATTCATGTTATATGTCAATTTAGATGGGTTAGAACTCATGTTTAAGTTAGTGTTGGTTTGACTTGGGTGAAGTTGGTTTTGGTTTGAGCTAAATTGGGTTTGATTTGGGTTAAATTGGCTTTTATTTAGGTTAAATCGGTTTTAGTTAAAGTTAGGATTTGTGTTTAAGTTTAAGTTTTTTGCATTAAGTTTTGTGTTTAGATTAGGATTATTGGAATTAGTTTGGGTTAAGTTTTGGTTTGGATTTGAATTAGTCATATGGTTAATATGGTTAAAGGAAGGGTTTAGATTGGAGTTAAGCAAATTAACGTTAGGTGGGGTTGGATTTGGATTGGATGAAACTGATCCATGAGTATTGGAATGAGAAAAATGATTTTGTAAACCACGATTTAGATTGTGATTCTTGAGTATACATGAATTTATGATCAATATTGGATTGGATGGTTGGATTGGTGAGCTAGAATGATGATTCAAGCTCTGATTTTCATTTGGATTGGTAATGATTGGTGAGTCTTGGAGATTCAAATTTGGGTTGATTTGTGAGTTCAAATGAACATTCAAACTTGGATTGGTTTAATCATGGATTTGTAAACTTGAATGCACATTTGAGTTTGGGGTGATAAAAATTGGGATTGTTAAATTCAAATGTATATTCAAGTTTGGACTATTTTGATGTGTGATTGACAAACTTGAATGAAGATTCAAGCTTTGGTTAATTAGATTTGTGATTGGTGAGTTTTAATGCACATTCAAACTTAGATTGGTTGGATTGATATGTGAAGAAAAATTAGTATTCACACTCAAATTAGGATGATTAGGATTTGGATTACCAAAATGATTATTTTATAGATGGGATTGGATATGCATAATCCTTTGGTTGATATGGTGTGCATGGGTTTCTATAGAAAACACATGACTTACTTGGGAGGATTACTCATAGAGGATAGATGTCCCTTTACCTTGAGAAATATGGGGATTGGGATTTGAGGATACTTAGAGGGTATCTACACCCTCTAAATAGCCTTATGATGTAGATTGATCATGAATAGAAGGTGAAGACTCTTTACTTACAATCAAGTATTACAAGTTTTGTACATCAAAATGAGGTGGAAATTTTGCTCCAAACCCAAAACTTTAAGAAAGACTTAATTTTTATTGGACATGATGTATTGGTCAAAGGAGTGAGGAGGTAAGATAGCTTTGGGGATACCCTCATCTTGGTAGGCCCCTCTTTCTTCTTCCTCTTTTTCAATAATTTCATCTATTTCTACATGATGCTCTTGGCTTCTGAATTGAAAAGGGTCATTACCAAATGACATAACCCTTGTATTAGGATTATTAAGCATGAAAATTTGCCTTGTGATAGGTGACATAACTATGAAAAAATAACTTTGATCAAATAAAATAAAAATTAAACTAAGAATAAGAACCAAAGTGACTAAATTTTTTGATTGCTAACTAATTAATTTTGAGTTTTAACTTTAGGAAAGTTTACTTTTAAGATTTTTGGTAACTTTAAGAATCAAAAGAATTTTATTTTCACTCAAGGATAATTTAGTAAATGGTAAATCATAAGGAAAAAATAAATAAATCCTTACTTTGAACAATCATGCAATTGCATAAAAAATTTAAAATCTAAGATTAAGGTTGTGAACAATTGTTGGGCCTTCTAATGTCACTGACTTGTCTGTACTCTCAGCTGTGGCCTAATATTTGAAATAATTAACCATAGAAGATCCTAATTTTCCCATGTCCCACTAAGTCTAGTTTTAAGGGTGTGTGGAAGGTAACTTCTCGATGCTAATCGCTAACTAATGAATCAAAGTTGAATGATAAATAGGCTTTCCTAGGCTTAAGGTTTTCACAAGATTACTTAAAGGGGAGTGCCCCAAAATACCTTTCAGTATGTTGAGGCCTAATTTCATAGAATAAATAAATTAAATAGATGCAAAATACTGGTTCTTATTCCATCATACCCAACACAACCATAGGGGTCTCAATGTGTTGATAATTGACAAAATCATATTTCAAGGTATATATTAAAACCCTAGGTGTTAGATCATGAAATCCTCTCACATCATGATGTGCTTATAACACACAACTACTTAGGCCATTTAAATAGTTATATCTCAGTTTATATACCCCACTAGTACATTAGGTTTGGCCTACTATGTGGTAGTGAAATCCACAGTCAATACATCTCCTAGAAAAATAAAAATAAAAATTTAATGCTTGTCTTTAATTCTTAGGTATTTTCACCATCATGATGCCAAGGGAAGAACATACACACAAACATAACATAAGTAACACAAAATTTATGAAATTGATTTTGATTCATAAGTATCATCACCAATGTGATGCTAAGGTAAGAACATACACAATTTCACAACACATAAAATGTTGGAAAATAGAAATGAATTAACTCAAATAAATAAAGTGCAACCTAATTATTAGAAATAAAAATAAAAATTGAAATAAAAAATATAGTAACAAAAATGAAAAGATTTTTGTTTTGTTTTAGCTTTTCTACAAGTTTTATTTGACTAACAGTCTAAAAACAATTTGTTAGAAAGTTTTTTTTGTCTTAGAGTCAAGGCAACCTACAACAAAGCAAGAAAAAACCATAAAAACAAGAGAAAAAAACCTATATTACAAATTTTCAAATACACAGTCAAATAAAAATGAAAAATTGTTACTAATTAAAAAAAAATAGATAGAATGTAAGAAACACACATAGAATGAATTCATAGTTACAGAATGATTTCATAGCTATACTCACCAAATTCATTGTTATAGTCTCTGATTTCATAATTGAGAAGAATGATTTTATAACTAACCTGAACAAATTCATAGTTGTAAAGAAAAGACAAAAAAAAGAGGGAATAATTTCATGGTTTTATAATCATTTTATAGGTAATTAGACCAATTCATAGTTAAATACTAGATTTTCATTGTTGAACTCACCAATTTTGTAGTTATGCAAAAAACACACACAATAGAATTAAAATGCCAGAAAACAACTTGCAACTTCAAACACAACTTTCAAGACCAAGATTAAACATATAGGCAAAATAAAAGTAACAAGAATCAATTGAAAAATGATTATAAATGCACACATGATGATTATAAGATGAAAAAGTGAGGGAAAGTCCCACCAGACATGCCAAAATGTATTGAAGGAAATCTAGAAATATAAATTAAGCTATGAAATTTTAATCTAAACTAACTCAATCTAAAATAGATATACAATCAAAATAAATAACACAAACTCATACATTAGTACCAAAAATCTTCCTCTATTGAAATGCGAATTTGATTAGATCTCTTTGAATTATAGTTTCTCACTTTATTTAAGGTAGAATGAACAATGTTTTGATGCAAAAATGATCTTATATGGATTTGATTTTTTTTGGATTTGATTGTGAACTTAATATCACTTCGTTAGCATAAGTCAGGGTGATGAACATGATGTATTTCATGCCTATTTATAGGTTTTTTGAGGAAAGATCAAATGGTGGAGGATTATTTAAATATTTGAAATTATCCAAATAATATACGATGGATAATGAGTCTTCATCCATGAGGATGATGACCATTTTAAATGGTTGAGAGAAATATGGAGATGGTTAGATGAGTCACAAAGAATGAGTCAAACTATTTGACAAGTTATTGGATGACTCAAGGGTAGTTTAAGAAGTTGTGGGATTGGTTGGAGTGAGTCAACATGTGATGGAGATAAAGGTGGAGGATGTTGGGTGAGGTGGACAATATGCATTTGATAATTAAATTTGAATTAAAATTGGGCACAATTGATTAAATTTGATTTATTCAATTATTTAATTAAGGAGGGAAATGGTGTTAGTTTATATTCGAATTTGGGAAGAATAATTAGTATATTTTAGGTGCATTTCAAAACTAAATGTAATTTAGGTGTCTAAAACTTGCAAACATTCATTCCAACCATTACTCTCTTTTCATCTCTCTTCATCCATTCTTGATCATTCAACTACCATTTGGATTTTTACTCCCTCTTGATAGAGGCTCACATACACACATGCTTAGTATGTTGGATACACCATTTCTACTCCTAGTTGTTCTTACTTCACTATTACTTGTTGTTATCTCCTTCGATTGGCATTGACCATGATTTATGCACTTGGATTGGCTTCCATACCTCTCAGTTGTTTCTTATTCACTTTATATTATTGGTTGTTGACATTGGATTGGACAAGGCTCTACATTAAAACTTAGTCTTCCTCCATTTTGAATCAAAATCAGACATAATTGGTAGAATACTTACATTATGTTTGATCATGATATGAGGGCACCTTACTTGTAAGGTGAAACCATTTAGTTATTTTAGTGTAGTATATTTTTTAGGGTTAGTGATTACATGTTAGGGTTAAATTAATTTATGAAAAAACACTAACATAGTTTTCTGAAAGGTTATGCTCTCTCTCTATCCCTCACAAAAAATGTCTTTCACTTCCTAGAGGTGCATGTTTTTAAACTATTTTCCTTACTTGGTATTACTTAATTGTTTAGATAGATTGATTCCCTATTATTTATGCATTAGATTCTTTCCTCTAGCTACTTTATTTACTATGGTTAAATCAATTAGAGATATATGTGTCCTTTGTGCACTTGATTATGCTACCCCTAACCTGGTTTACAAGTTAGTCTTTAGCCTAGTGTAAGTTGGAAAACCAAATAGCTAACTAAGACTTCTAGTGGCTTCATGCATCCTTAAACCTAGTAGATGTTTGTTTATTAACCTTGGTACCCACTTTTCCAAACCTTAGTGACTCATTTTTATTTTTAGAGCTCTATTATGGCGTGCATGGTGGGACCTTGGACAAGGTGTCACATTAGTTCTAGCCTATTTAGGGATCTCCTAGCCCATTTACCATTGATAACTATGAGTCTTTACTTTAATTTGTGTTTTATCTTCATTTTAGGTTGTTTTACCTTGATTTGGTTGTGTCCTCCTCCTCACCATTTCTCCAATAGTTTTCCTCTTCTATTACCTTCCTAGTTTCTCTTGTTTCATTACCTTCATGGTTAATCTCCCACCTTTGGGATGCCATTCCTAAAAAATATAGGGTCTTGTCCTTGAGCTCAATCATGATCAATTTGAGGCTATAATAAAATTTCATAGACACCCTAGGATCCAAGAAGTAACCTTGCCCCAACATAGTGAGTTTGACCCTCTCATGTTCATCTGGGAACAAGATTAGAAAATCTACAAACAAAGTCGTCACTCATTTTTTTAGTAGTCTAAACTTTACTTATCTAAGGATACCTCTATGAGTTTACTTTTAATTCACCTATTAGGGGTGAAGATGACCCCCTTTCATGATTGAGGCTCAATGAGTTATGCAAAATCATTGATGATTATCGTAGGCAACTTCATTTGAATGAAGAACACCTTTATTCCCATAGGACTAGGCATCATGATTATTTTATAAATAGATATCTCACCCATGAGTGCCTCAACCATTTCTCATGTGAGCCCCCCACCTCTTTTTCGATGCGAGACTATACAATGAGAAAACCCTATTATCCATGTTGATAGACATGGGCATTTTGACTTGATTTATCATCCACCTCCCATGGAGACTTCCCACCCTCCCAGACCTTCACTTAGGGTTTAAAATGAGCACATTTATTTCAAATACCATTTGTGGACTAGGGATATATGGGATGCCTATTATGAATATCAGAGTCCTTATGTAGATCCTTATCTTACCATGCATGGCCAACACTGTGAGGATTTAGTTTAACATGACTGCTCCCCCATGTATGATACAACATCTCTTATCATACTAATATGGAATGATACCCTTACCATGGCCATTTTACACATGTTTAATAAGATATTCATCATGAACATCTCCCACCTAGGGAGCCACCTTGACATCATTCCCCAGTTTATTGAGGTTACGATGAACCCTAATTATATAGGAAACATCATAACCCCTATGAGCCTCTCATGAAGCTTATAAAAAAATAATTATTAACCATGCCTATGAGGATATCCATAGGAATAATCTATCCCCTTAGGTGTATGTTATTCCCCTTCCTACTCCAATACCTAAATTTACTAAGTTCAATGGGACTCTAGGTGTTAGTCTCATAGAGAATATCATGACATTTATGATGGTGTGTATAGATTGGGAACATGCTAAAAGAATGATGTTGAAGCTCTTTGCTCATTCCATAAGAGCCAAACCTCTAGTTTAGTTATAAAATCTATCACCAAAATCTCTTTCTAGCTTTCAACTCCTTCTATACAACTTCTTTATCTCTAGACCATTTAACCTCAAAATCCAATCACTCACCTCCATGGTTTAGGCTAAGGGGGTGAGTCTAACTCTAAATTCACACATAGGTGGCATTCAATCATCCATATGTGTAGGATAGGTTATCAGATGATCAACTCTTCAACATGTTCATGCGAGTATTAAGGTAGGAGGTTCACCTTGAGGTCCTCAAGCATGATCCCACCTCTGATGATGGGATTGATAAAAAGTGTCTATAGATTGAAGTATATGAGGTGCATCCAGGCCTTCACCCCATATTGACTCAAAATTCATCTTCCTTATGCAATCGTAACTATAATACAAATGATGATAGTGTTATGGATTCTCTTATAGAGAATAAGGACAAGAAATACAACCATGATATAAATTCTTTGAGTAAGAGGCCAACTATAAAGAAGGCCCTAGAAAAGAGTGAAAGAGGGAAATGGATAACATATCCTTATGATGCTAAAAAGCTATAAAAGTCTCACTAAATTAAGGGCCATTCAGATATGGAATGTGTTGCCAAGAAATTTTGTGGTAAGACATCATAAACTCATCAAGGTTTGCTACTTGTGGATCCCAACCACAAGTTGAGTGTGTTTAAGGAGACTCTTCTTGACCATGATAGGGAAAAGATCAAGAAGAAGAAGAAATTAATGGCTAAGGGAAATCTATGTAATTCTCCCTTTTCTACCTTTTATGATTCCTATTCTATAGTTGACCCAAAAGGGAAGGATAAACATAAGAGTATCAAGGTTATTACTACTATTGACATAGCCTCTACTAGGTATGAGTGTTTTTTTCAACACATGCTCAAGTCAAGCAACTGATTGTATTAGAGAGACTATTAGTGTAGGATCTATAACCCTGACCATGGGAATATGAAACCCTATATTTAAATTTGACTTTTGGCATAACATCCTTCCCTAATCTAGGAAACACCCTTACTTTGTCATGGACGAGTTACATGTCTACCCGAATCTCCATTTGGCACCTTCTTTATCATTATCTTGAGCAAAGGGACATCATATTTGATGATCTTAGTATCTCTAGTAGGATCATACTATGGGATGATGTTGAGGTGTTATTAAACTCATATATCCCTGATATCCATCCTTGCTTACCTTATCCTTTGACCTTGCCTCTTGGACAAAACCTTACATTCTAGTAAAGAGGGATTGATTCCCACTCTACATTAAGACCTTAGTTGATGATTTATGCATTCAAGAGATGCATTTTGGAAGAGGGATCCATGTTGAACATCATGCCACTATAGGCATTCATAAATCTAGGTATTACCCATAAGAAGCTCTATGAGTCTCACCACACCTGTGTCAATTTCAATAATGACATAATTGCATCAATGGGAAATATGAAGTTTCAAGTCAAGTTTGGACCCAAGATAATCAAGATCAAGTTTTGCATGTTAGACTTAAATTTGTCAGACAACATGATCCTTTGCTATCCTTAGACCACTACCATACAAGCCATAATTTTAGTGACACTTTGTGTGGTCTAATTTGTGCATGAAGGTGAGGGTTAAACCTTGGAGGTAGACCCCAATCCTTGGGCATTGCTATATCCTAAGATGAATCCATCTTACGAGGCTTTGGATGTATCCTTATGGGGCCCTATTATTTTAGTCAAGGATCCTATCATTGAATTTCACTTTCTCAAGGATGAATAATTTAGGCTTATTAAGTATCTATTAGGGTTCACTCCTCTTACACCTATTGTGTATTCCATGAAGCCTCCTCATTTTAGGCATTAAGATAGTTATTCAATATTAGGAGACCTCTTTTGAGATGTTCCCCAAATGTTGAGACTCTCGATTTATCACAATTATCCCATCGTAGCATAGGCACTCGTAGTCCCTTTAACACTAAGGTTGCTAGACTTTTCAATTCAAATCTTGAGTATTATTACATATATGTTACAAAATGAAACATAATTAATGAGAGGAGGGATTAAGAGAATCTCATGATGACACATTGAATGTTTCATGATCTTATTACTTATTTATTTTAGAGATATCATTCACCAATAATGACCCCACCTTCAAAATTTCCATGTTTAGGTCATGACTGGTGAACTTAAGGATCCAGGTGCTTCATTTCCTTCCTCCCACATTTTCCCTTTTGTTTGGCCTCTATCTAGGCCTGTTCAATGCTTTTATATCCCCCAAATAATAGATCATAGCCTAGTAAGATAAGTAGTGGTCTACCTTGGGGGCATGCAACTAGTTAGGGTTAAGTGGTGGCTTGCCCTTGAGGTAGGCCTCGACCTAGGCCTAAAGTGTCATGGTAAACCCTAGAGATTTCCATAACACCATCCCCATCACCCCATTTAATAGATTATCCCTCTTGTGATGTCCATCATCAGACTGTGTGGGTCTCCTTAGCCATTTAGCTTGTGCACTCCTCAAATACACCTAAGGGATAGAATTAATATTTTGATTCTTTTAGTCGATAGTGATACTAATTATTTGTAGTTAGTCCTCTACTAATCCCTTTCTCCTTAATCATAATTTCCTACAAGTGTTGTGGTTAGTGGTTATGGTTTTTAGGGACTTACTTTAGTGTTCTATGACCAACCTTCATCATTCATGAACCTTATACCACCCCTCTTTGGTTCCCTATTGGTGGTGTAGGTTAGTGGTTGTGGTTGATCAGGACTTGATTTGGTATTGTATTACTAGTATTCATCTTGCATGGGACTCTTACCACCCTTATTCACCTCTCACCATGACTGAATTTGGTATTTTCCCCATGTTTGCAACTTTTTTGCATTCTTTGTCTCCCTTATGTAAATTTCTTGGTATACTTCATGTAGAGATAGCCCCTCTATAGCTGTGCCTTATTTTTTTGACCCCCATTATGGTACACCACTTCCTAGTTATTCACACTAATGGCAATAGTCAAAGCAACCCAAGACCTATGCCTATAGCTTGGACTATTCATGACCCATGAGGCCATGAGCTTGATAGAACATGTTTCTTCTTACCAATGAGATAAACAAGGTTTTCTAAGGTCACACAATATTTAGAGCCCTGACTAATGCTTATGTGCTAAGAAAATGTTGTGTAGTTTTTATCTAACTCACTCTTAGCCGTGTCTCAACTCAGTAGGGTTTGAAACATTCTTAGCATTGAGTTACTCCCCATCTTTGAGGTGGTGCACAATTTTCTCTCCTTTTTCAAGGATTTACAGACATTCCTCATCCCTCTTGATCCATTTGAGATAATACATCTACCTTGGTTACTATCCATGTGGGAACTCTCTCTATTGGCCACCTCATAATACATGGGCAACATTACTAGCAATAATGACTCTACGAATTGAGATGATTCTCCTACCTCAAGAACACTAACTACTCTTCATGTTTATAATTATGCACACCAAATTAGGATGTTGGTACATGAAAAACAAGTTAAATATAAATATAAGACTACTATTCCACTTCCCCCCTCTTTTATTGGCTTGTAGTCTTCATTTTTGGTCATACCAGGCAGTTTTGAAGTATTTTAGGGCTAAGACGCTAGTTTTCCATCAAAGTTGTAGCTTGGTACTAGTTTAGGCCACTAGTTTTTTTATAAATTATGGCCATGAATTTTTATAGGACACTAAGTTTTGGTAACCTATAACATGACATTGGTCTAGGTCACTTGTTGGGCTTGATAACCAACAACCTAGGTACTAGGCATTTAGGCAAGATGTAGGACTTGCCAAAAGTCCCACTCTAGGCCTCTATTTTGAAACCCATTTATCCCCAGAGATGAGGCTTCCCCTTCTATATATTTTGGCTTGAATTTTACCTCTATAAATTCATATAATCAAGAAAAATGCATAAAAAATGCTTGTAAGGCCTCCAAAAACCCAAAAAACTAAAAAAATATGCAAATTTATAGTTAGAGGATTTACCTACATCATGATGCTCACACATCATGTTTCTAAATCTCCTTGGCATGGTTATTTGGGTTATCTAGTCTCTCCTTTAGATAGTGTCAAGGTGAAAATGAGTTGAAAAAAGAGTTTTCCCTCTCTTTTTACCCTCTCAATTTCTCTCTCTTCATGCCTTTTTTGGGCCCTTTATGGGTAGGTTACCTACCTTTGCTAGGAGGTCCACTAGACCTTCATGTTAGGGGTTTTGGCCCATTCTAAGCATAATGAAGACCTCTATTTCGCTCCATGGGGATTGATTGTGCCCATTTTTAGATCATTTTGGTCTCTTAGATATACCCAAATCTCTTGGATTTTTTAGCATGTATACTCCTTAGATGCACCTAAGATAGAATTAGCTTTGTATGTTTATTTTAGTTAGTAGTCTCCCTCATTTATTGTAGATAATCCTCCACTGGCTCCATTTTCCTTTTTCATCATGGTTTCTACATGTGTGTAGGTTTTTATTTATAGTTGTTCAAGACTTGATCTAGTCTTCTTTGACTAGTTATTCATCTTTCTTGAGCCTCCTACCACACTTCTTCACCTCTAACCATAGTTGGTGTCAGTCACCTCCATGATTATGGCTTGGTCACATTCTCTATTTCCATCATGTAACTTTCTTATTATGTACCATGTTGAGATATTAATTTTATAGTGGTGTCTTACATCCTTGACCCCCATCATGGTGCACCATTTAATGGTGATCTACACCAATTTTAGAAGTCAAGATAACCTAGGACTTGCCACTACAACTTAGACCATCAATGACCCATGGGGTCACAATCTTGCTACAAGTGGTTACTTTCTTCAAGGATATAAACAATGTTATTGAGTATCACACAATTATTGAATCCTTGATCGATGCTCATATGCTAGGCACATGCTATGTGCAGTTATTCTCTAACTCACTCTTAGTAATGTCTCAACTCATAGGGGTCTAGAACATCTTTAGCTCTGAATTACTCCCATATTTAAGGTGATATGTAATTTACTCTCCTCTTTTGAGAACTTATAGATCTCTCACATCCCTCATGTGGATAACACTAGAGTAGATACTCTAGTGAATTACATCTTGGATTTTCTAGTTTAATTCCACTTTTTACCCCTTCTATGTAGGAGTTAGAACTGGATTTGGATTACATAGAGTTTTTATTAGTACCCATTAAATCTTGTCATTGACTATTCTTCCACTGCCATTCCAATCAGGTAAGTGCATGTAATGTTATCTTTTTTTCATTTTTTAAATCTCTTTCTTGATTTTATGTGGCTTCTAGGTAATGCATAACACTTCTTATTCTAACATCAACTTCTTATAGCTTAGGGGTTTATGTAATTGTGAATCCTCTAACCCTGCTCCTCCTAATGATTACATATTTACTTATCATGCATAATATCATCATTATGAGTCCTATTTCATCCTAATTAGACACTTGGAGAGATCCCCATTGCATTATGCATCCCTCCAAACCCTCCATGCACTCTATTAGAGATCCCACACCCTATTAGACCCTTTTTGTGCACCTCAAAGATCCTTTAAGAGGCTAGATGACCTAGGTTATAAAATTTAGAAAAAAGCTATGGCCTAGGCCACATATTTTTACCAAAGTTATATAAAACAAGCCATAACTCTTCTAGATTAGGGATTTTTGTGTTATGTCCATTTACAAATGGTAAAAAATGACCACGTTTTGGGAGATCTGAGCCTTGATATACCCTATTTGACTTGAAAACATTCATTATAACTCTTCTCTTTTTCTCTTCAGCTCTCTTGATCCATTCTTGATCATTCAACTCACACTAGGATTTCAAATCCTTTTTTTATAGATATTTGAATATGAAATTACTAAGTTAGATACACCATTACTACTATTAGTTGTTCCTGATTCACTATTTCTTTCTCCTATCTCCTTTGATTGGCATTGCATTTGATTTGTGCACTTGGATTAGCCTCTATACCTCTTTCTTTTTACTATTTCACCTTCTCTCCTTGATTGCTAACATTGGATTGGATAAGGCTCTACATTTTATCTCAGTCTACCTCCATTCTAGATCAAACTTGGACTCATAGTTGGTATAATACTTGCATTATGTTTGAGGATGATTTGAGGGAACCTTGTTTTCAAGGTGAAACCATTTGGTTAGTGTAGTGTATTATATTTTATAGGGTTAGATATTACACTCTAGGTTTAGCTTAGGTTTATGAAAGGTTATGCATTCTCTCTCTTTCTCACAAAAACATATTTCATTTTAAAAACATCTTTCACTTCATACAAGTGCATATTTCTAAATAATTTTGCTTGATTGGTAGTGCTTATTTAAATATCTTGTTTTAATATTCTTTATACATTAGTTTTTTTCCTCTAGGTACTTGTTTTATTGTGGTTAGATAAGTTAGAGATACCTTCTCATTTTGTGCACTCGATCATGCTATCCCTAACCTAGTTTACAAGTTAGTTTTTGGCCTAGTACAAACTAACAAACTAGATATCAACCTTGAACTTCTAGTGGATTCTTACATCCTTTAGCCTAGTAGGTGTTTACTTAGTACCCTTGGTACCCACTCTACCAAACCCTAGTCATTCATTTGCATTATTATAACTAAATAATCCTCATGGGATTTCACATCATCTTATATCTCTTAGACCCACTTCTCTTACATAGGATTACATGAATAGTAATCTAGATAGTTTTATTACTAAATATGATACATGTTATAATTATTATATAGGCACATATAATACATTTCATTCAAATAAGATAAGACATTTGAAAATAATAAAATTTATTTTATTATTATCTCAATGGGATCATTTACTATATTTTTTTAATTATAAATATAAAATATTTTTAAAAAACATTCAAATAATTCAAAAACATAAAATCTGATTGTACATAGCTTCTTGATTGTTGCATCATATTATTATATTTACTTGTATATGAGATTGATTTATAAATTATTTTAATCCCTTTTATATTTTTTATTTTTGGCCTCTTGGCTCATAATTATCACCTTTCAAATCTAAATAGTTCCAAAAAGTGATCAATTTTACCATAACCTACTATTTATCTTCTCTATTTTCATAGTCTTCACTGATAAGATGTCATTTATCATCAAGGGTAGAATAGACTAGTTATGGATAGAATAAAATGCCATTATTTTTCCACTTGGTTGATCCTATCCTATATAAGTTTTTACCCATAAATTCTATTTTCATCACATAAAACCTTAATACTTTCAATTTTTAGATTTTTAACCTAGTCTATATATGTAAATCACTATTTTTCATGCAAAATATTTCATTTTAACATCAAATATTATTTTATATATACTAAAATATGATTTGTATAACATATAAATCTTGTATACTCAATAAATAAATATTAGGGATTTACACTTCAACTCTAAACCTTCCTAAAATCTAAAGGTTGATATTCACCATCTCACTATGCCTAACTATTTATCTTATGGTCTTGATGACATAGATATCTTGAAATAAAAATAAAACCTAAAACTTGATATATAATTCATTATAAATTTTATATCCTCAATAGTTTCCTAGCCCATTAGATGTTTTTATCCCAAATAGGGACACTTATGTTAACACAAGTGTCTAGATTCTTATCTAATGGTCAGTCCTCAAAAGTCATCTAATTTTAAAATATTTTGAATCCTATGAGTCAGTACATTTATACTATTGAACCCTACCATGATATATTTTTAAAAGGTTTGGTATAAATATAAATCTAAGCCTACTCATTATTCATCTACAAAATACCAAGCAAACACCTATTCAAACTCACTCAATCAATTACATAACTATGTTCTACTACCCTATTCTTGCTTATTTTAATATTAATAAGAGGATTTATCATATTACATGTCTAAAGCACTCAAATAATATCCTTGAGCAATATTTTTCAAGTTACAAGCTAAATCATTTTATGCATTTACATATAGTATATTTTACCCTTATGTAAGCATAAGCCAACACCTAGGAGAGAACTACATAAGTTTGAGACTCTCCTTGGAGTATTTGATATGTAGGAAACACTCATTAACATATGGGTCTTGAGGTAAATTTGACACCATAAGCCCACTAACCCATTTCGGTGAGGTACAAATGCTTAAGTGAAGAGCCAGGGTTTGATCCATACAAAATCATTGACAACTATCTGCATGAGTAAAAGACATCAATAAAAAGGTGTTAAAATTTTTTTAAGGCTTTAGGTGGCCACTTTTAAATGTAATTAATTTTCATATAGGATAATTACATCAATATTATAACAAAGTATCAATGCAAGTGTCCATAGGTCGATGCAAGTGTCTAGGCCTCCATAAATAATATTTTTAGAATCTAACAACTGTATCTTGGTATTGACCCTAATTTTTTCCACATTTGTATTTATTATATATACCTACACATGTACATATAATCTAATTATTATCTCTCCTTCACTTTTATGCAATCAGACTATAATTTTGAGTGTACTTTCTATATTTAGCATAAATTAACATTTTAATTCAAAATATTTATTTGAGTTTTCAATTAATTAACCTAATATAGAATATTTTTATTCATCCTTGTGTATAATATAGTATACCCCCTTAACCCTTAACACCACACATATAAAATAATTAAAAACTTGGTGAACCTGACCACTGAGTCTTCTTATGCAACCATTGTTTAATCTATGGTTTTTAAGCTTCCTAGGGTTTCAGACTTTATTTTTGATATATTTTATTCTTAATTTTACCAAAATAAAATAAATGTTCTTCCATGGAACCATTTGTAAGATCAAACATAACCTATGAGCAAGAATATGTATATATTTATAAATCCATATATATTAAGCACAATCAATTTCAAAAGTTACCAAGTGAACAAAATCATGCACATTTGAACCATTTCATTGAGCAACATCCCGTTCAAGGTTTTAATAGTCACAATACCACTCACATTATTAGTTGATGGCCTATTTTGGGTTCCATGATCCATACTATTAGTAATCAATAAGGTAGGTCCTCACATCATGGTGATGGTAAACATGTTCTAAAACTTCCTAAAATAAATTTTGATATATGAGGGCCAAATTTTTATTTGTTTAATTATGATTTTTTTGTAATGTTCACATAGATATCATGACCTCTTTATAAACACCAAATGATAGGAATGTTTCTCAATGAAAAATAATACAATTAATAAATGTTCCTAAATTTATAAATGGCTCACCCATTACTAATAATGTGAACTTTAATCTTCCATCATTTGATCATGTGATTTTTGGAAATATTCACAAGGACATTATGGATTCCTTGAAAAATCCAAACAATGTACATTTATAAAATATTCTAAAATTTACAAACAATATGAAACTACTCAAGATTCCAAAGTTTTCATATGATGCATCATTATCAAAGATTTTAAAGGAAGTAATTTTACCAAAGATTCCAAAACTTTTACATGATATACCAAAGGTTCCAAAATTTTCAAATGATATAGCAGTTCCAAAATTTATAAGGGATGTACTGTTACCAAAATTTACACATGTTTCAAGTGATGAAAAAATAAAAAAAATTGCTTATAATTAAGAAACATCTATTATTCCCATGTTCCAAATTGATGGTGAATTGTAACCAATGATTACATATTTCAAAAATTTAATAATTCATACTACTTATCTAATGTTTATAATGAGTATTATAGGTATCTCCAAAGTCAATTATCACTTATCAAAGTAGAAATGTCATTTTACAATTCTACTACTAATTATAACGTCATTCAAAATCAACCTCTTTCAAAATGTGTATATGAATATCCTTACCCACAAGATTTTATCATGCCAATATTAATTTCATTTTTTGGCCATGAAGATCCTTCCAAACATATAATTTAATATGTTTATTCTTTTGGAAATTAGGATAAAGATGAGCAATTTTTTTAAAAATCATTTCCTATAAGCCTTATACATAAATATTCAAATTGAAAATATAGTTTACCAAATGGTTCCTTAACTACATTCAATAAATTAGAATATTTTTTCTTCTAGGCTTTTAATACAGACAATGTGCCAAAATTTATATTGGAACATTTTCAAAACTTCAAACAACATGATGATGAATCTCTTCAATATTATGCTATTTGATTTTAAATGCATCACATTCCTTAGTATATTGACCTTCTAATTTGGAACTACAATCCCTTTTTAGTATGTCTTAATCCTATACTAAAGGAAAGGGAATTACATAAAAATTATACCTCATTTACCCACATATACATGGATTTGCATAGATATTCTTATTTCCTACTCAACTATAACAACACATTAAATCTTTCTCCAACAAAGTACAAGTGCTTTGTGCATGATACATACAGTGAGAATGAATTACCAAGTGAATATAATGAAAAAACATAAGGAATTCAAAATATTTATATGACACCCTTGCAAAAGTTACTTAATACAAGACGAATACCAGATTGACATATTTCACAACCACTTAAAATTGAACCAAGAAAAAAACATCCTTCCCAAAAATATTTAACAATTACATTACTCATGGGCGGATCTTATTTTCACCATAACCATATTGATCCTTCAAAGATTTTTTTTTTTTTAATGAAATATATTTAACACAACTTGGATATATCATAAAAAACTTACATCATAAAGGACTTTGGAAAAACTCATTGGGATCATAATATTACCAATTTCTTGTGGTCCATGTGTCATCCAAATAGAGTTTTGGGTTATGCCCCATAAAAATCAATAGAATTTTACATTGGGTACATTTTGGATATACCAAATGGAATATAAAATAAAACAAAATCAACAAGTTATTTCATTTTCCTACAAGGGAAGATTAGTTCACATACCACATGATGGTGCTAGTAATTATACCAAGAAAGTAAGGAGAGAAGAGGAGCATGATATGAACCTTTTTCACTAAAATTCTCTAATCATAACAAACTTTATCCATTCAATTCACATTGAATAAAACAAATCAAAAATTATAAAAATTTAAAAAATCAAATATTCATGAAAATACAAAAATATTTAATTAAATTCTAAAATACAAAAATATTTAGCATTCACATATTTACTAGATCCTTGGCATCTATGTTGTTTGCTTTATGTTAGTAGATATAATATCATTTACTTTATATACACATATATGTTTCACACATGCTTGAGTGTGATATAATAATACAAAGACCCATGATACTTGTACATACAAATGTTGGACCTTTCCTCTTCCCACATGACATACGACACTAGGGGCATTTGATTTCTTGGTCATGATTGATACAAGTTATAATACTTTATTATTATTTATAAATTATTATGTTAAGCTTATATGCTAACACTTACACCTTCTTATAATCACATTTACATATTTCAAAATGTACTTGATATGCTATGTTACATGAATTTTTTTTCTAACACATATATGTAGGGACTAATATGATATGCTTATGTTGGCTGATTATACTTCATTTATTCACATTATCACTTCATTGAGCATATTTTTCTTCCTTTCTATTGTATTAATTATGGAACATTTAAATATGTTCCTTTCTTGTTGGTCCTTATGCTAATGCATGTTGCTTTTTTTTGTTGTATGGACATTTAATATGTCAATACTTTGACTATGAAACATTTGAATATGCCCCTTATTTTTGGTCTCCTTAGACATCTTTTGTGTGACATTGAATGCTCTTTTATGTGTGCTTGATTATTTTTTGATATTGTAATGTTACTTCCTAAACATTACCATTATTTATATCATGCATCTTAGTGCTTGCTGTGATCACATACTACAAGATTCATTCATATATTTAATTAGCCATGCTACTCTTATATGCTATGTGATTCATACACAATTTATATAGATATATTATCTTTTTGAGGTAAGGTGACTACCAAATTATGTTTCCCTCACCTCACAAGGGGGGAATATTAGTGGGGGCATGTCATAGAGACATGCCATCCACACTTATAAAATTATCAGAATGTATAGAATTCAATTATAGCTTACATGATTTAGATATACACTTGGTTCATAATCCTATACATTGCACTAATTCTTAAAATTTTGAGATAAAGTTTCTTAGATTTTTGATAGTTATTATACATAGTTATAGAGTAAAGGATACATTTTGAAAAATAATTCAGATTGAGAAACATTAGAGGTGATATTCAATGTTAGTTCACCAAAAATTTCAAATACATGTTGAAACTTGTTTAAACATATTTATTAAGAAGCATCAATACTTTACCAAGAAGCACCATTTTCACTAGGAAACACCATTTTTAGCCTTTTCTATCTAAAAAAATTGGTACCCCTTTAGTATTTTAGTTGAGATTCAATGTTGTCAATATAATAATACTAATTATATTTTTAGGTTGAGTTGGATATACCAATTAACTTGGATTTTATTGTACTATCACTTGGGTTATGCAATTTAACTTCAATGATCTCAATGGCATGACACAACTCACCATTGCACCAAATTGTTGAAAAAATTACCTTCCAATCTCCCTCTTCAAATAACCAAGGTTTAGTTTTGAACCTTTTTTATCTCCAATTCTTCATAATGAATCATCTTTACTAAAACAAAGTACCAAGGGCCAACATGGTTACATCAACACATAGGTGTACTCCTTCCTTCCTCTATTTCTTTTCAAGAATTTAAATTATGTCAAATTACAAATTATATGTAATAATTTAAACAATAAATGATTTTTTAATATGTGATACACTAGTAAAACACTCAAATTGGGCTCAATAAAAGGCAAGGTGTGTTGTACACACCCAAGTATACATTTATTTCATTTAACCTAGTAATGCATTTTTAGATTAAAGTGGGCGGAAAGTAGATACTAAAATCTGATTTATATAACATCTCAGTATTGTATACTTGATAATTACTTATTAGGTATCTACCCTTCAGTTATAGACCTTTTTACTATCAAAAGATTTAGATTCACCATTTCACTGTGCCTAACTATTTATCTTATGGTCTAACCCTATCATTTATGATTAACCAAATATTTCATACTATACAAAAAGCCTAAAAATTGATATGTATCATTCACTATCAGTTTTAAATCCTTAGTATCTTATTAGCCTATCGGACACTTGTATCCCACATAGGGACACTTACATCAATGTAAGTGTCCAGTCCTCAAAATTAATTTAATTTACAAATCTTTTGAATCCTATGGGTTGGCTCATTTGTCCTATTGAACCCTATTGTAAGATATTTTCAAAATATGTGGTATAAAAACAAATCTAATCTAACTAATTATTATTATATCAAATACCAAGCAAAAACCTATTCAAGATCACTCAATCAATTGAAAAAATGAGTTATACTACTCTAATATTCTTTATTTTCAAATCAATCATATGATTTTTCATACTATAGGTTTGAAACACTCAAAGAAAAACCCATGAGTAGTATTTTTCATGTTACAATTTAGATCATTTCTTACTTTTCCATATAGATATTTCACCCTTGTGCACACACAAGCCAACACCTAGGGGAGACATACATAATCCTAAGGCCCTAATTAGAGTATTGGATATGTAGGTAGTACTCATTGACAAAGGGGTCCTTGAGATTAGTTTGACACTATGAGCCCACTAACCTATTTTTGGCAAGGTATAAAGACATAAGGTGAAGATCTAGTGTTTGATCCTTACATAGTCATTGACAATATGTGTGCATGAATAAAACACATCAACATAAAGGTGATATAAAACCCATAAGGCTCTAGGTGGTCACTTAAAAATGTAGTGAATATTATATAAAATATAATTGTGTTGAGATTAGGATAGAAGCATTGACATAAGTGTCTAGACCTCTAGAAATAATATTTCCATAATTTGATGATTGGATCATGATCTTGTCATTTCCTATTTCCACATTTGTACTTCTCATATCTACACATGAATTTATAGATAAGCTAAGTATTATCTCTCCTTCCTATTTATTAAATTAAACTAATATTTGGTGTTTATCATAACTCAAAATTTTAATTTATAATATTCATTTATCTATGTTTTCAAATAATTAGTCTACTCTAGAGTAGTTTTATTCATCCTAGTGTATAGGTTATTCTACTCCATTAACCCTTAACACCACATATCCAAAAATGGTTAAACATGTTTATCCATGATACATATATCTATAAGTGTACATTTGATGACATGAAGATGTATAATTAATCCTTTTCATTCATTTTTTAGTTTCTTGTAGATTTACCAAAGTTACAATTCACATACAGTGGGGGCATCTTGCTCATACTTGGCCATGTTATCATTTCTAATCATCCTTACATTGACACATATTATAAATTGTTCATATATTCCTCACTTATTATACTTTTGACACATCCTTATCATTAGTTTCTATTGTTTGTATTTGTAAATTTTAAAAATAAAAAAAATATAAAATACATAAACATAAAATATTATAAAAAATCTAAACTTAGGACCTGAGGATGATTAGACTTCTAATTTACATCTTTAAAATATGATATTTATCTCATGATTATTAGATAACATATTATTTACATATCACACATACATTTCACCAGTATTCATGAGTGTTTTAAAAGACACAAACTTTATAAGAATTAAAGAGTTGGACTTCCCTTTACTCAGTAGCCTTCCTAAGCTAGGTACATCTTATCCATAGGTGTTATCATTCCAAGACTCCTATATTATTGAGATTTATAATATTTACAAATGTATTGATAATATATATATTTTATAAATTATATACATGAATATACTAATTTCTATTATATGATCACATTACACATGCATGGTTTACACTACATTTCTTATTCTATGTTCCATTGATGCTATTACTTGTAAATAATATCTTACATCTTACTTATGTATTGTGTTTGGCCCTTGGAACTAATGTGAAATTATTTGGACATCTTTATGAGATATTTCTTATTCTATGTGACATTTGAACATATCCTTTATTATTGGCCTTTGGCCCTATGTGTGTTGGACATTTGAATATGTTTCTTGTTTGTGACATTATTCATGTCTATTTTGGATGAAATATACCATTTTATGACATTTGAGCATGTCCTTTGTGTGTGACATTTGAACATGTCCATTACTTTTGGCCCTTGGCCCATTATTGTGTATGACATTTAAACATGTCCCTTGTATGGATCCATTGGCCTAATTATCCTATATTGATATCAATGTGCTTATATGGCTCATGACACTTATCACTTACAACACTATGTTATATTCTATTCAATTTTTCTTAGTTAAGGGCAATTCACCAATTAATCTAAATTTCATTAAAACACTATAATACATTGATGTATTAAGTACATACATTATAATAAGATAGTCAAAATTACATGTTTATGATGAGTACCCTATATATCCAATTGTATCTCCACTTACCACCACCACTCTTGGGTGATACACCCATATAAGATCAATATATAAAGTTAGTGGTTACACATATGTAATATCTTTCTATAGACCCAATTTAGAGGAGAGTAGTTGAGTCTATTAGACAACTATCTATTCAATGACCATCATATCATAGAGTTATTTAGGTATTATAGATACCATCATCTCCTATAACATGTACTCAATTATTACCATATATAATTGAATGTATTCCATAAAAAACATAATTAATGAGACATTCTCCTATTATACAACAAAACTTATTGACTCCTAAGCCTTCTAAAGTTACCCATTATACATGAGAATAAGAAGTGATCATAAAAATTACCATACAACACTAAATTTATTATTAGATTATGCTACACCTATATTCAATACCTTTCTCTCATGATATGTGACCCTTACACTCTGTGATACTATCACTCCCCATGGTCACATAGTTAGAAACTAGGATCATCGTTTAACACTTTGAAAATTTCAAAAATAAAATATATTAATAAATACAAAGACATTC
Source organism: Torreya grandis (assembly GCA_037957365.1). Lineage (NCBI taxonomy): Eukaryota > Viridiplantae > Streptophyta > Pinopsida > Cupressales > Taxaceae > Torreya > Torreya grandis. Next base: position 3,400,131 of record JARHVA010000970.1, read on the forward strand.
AAGATATTCAAAAAATAAAAATTAGGACATAAACATGATGTGATTACTAGATCACATTATTTAGATATGTTATTTATCATATGTATAGTAGATGTCATATTCAATTCATACACACTTGAATTTCATGGTATATAAGTATGATGTAGGACATATAAATTACACATGGACATATATATATATATATATTGGAATTTCCTCTTTCTAGTGGCCATGCTAGTATTAGGGGCATATTATTCCATAATTTTCACTATCAGAGGTTATATATTTTTATGACCACTTTACCATGTTAAGTTATCTAGATTGCTTACACATGCTGTGCTAATTACTCATAACTTACCTAGTGATACATGGATATACTATTTTAATAGGATATGAAATTGATACATATGGATGGTTTAGATTAGTATTTAGTTGTTTAACTCTACATTGATGTTTCTAGTTTCTTACATGATAAGCTTAGTTGTGCTTGTATATTATGTGTGGTCATTTAGCCTTGTTTTATGCAACATATTTATTTCCCTTACATATGGCCATTTAATTTTTCTATTGTGACATATTCATTTCCATTTTATGTTTCCCTTGGCCTTGCATGTGACACTAATTATTGAGCTTATTGAGTTTGCTATACTTGTTGAGCTTGATGAGATTAGATGGTGCCATGATCCATATAATGTATCTATAATGCATAGTCTTATTCAATTATTTTATGTTTCAGTGACAGAAATTATTTTGTGCTTCATTTACACATCTATCTAGACATAACACTTGTATTTCTTGCATTACATATGTTATATATGCTTTTATTGACATATACATTATTATGATGACATACTCTCCACATGTTCACATGATTATATATGATTTTATCTTTATACATGATATGATAAAATTAATTTTTCATTTGAGATGAGTAATTTATAATATAAATCCCTCATCTCAAAAGGGGGAATTATAGTGGTCCTAACATAGAGACAGAAAACAAGTCTCCATGTACAACAAATCAGATTTTGGGAATCAAAATATAAATTTAAAAGATTCAAAGTGATTTAGATATCAAATGAGTTTAGTTACATGAAAATTATTGGCACATCAATACAAATTATAGGGGAATATTCCATGCATATGTACTTACTTTACATAAACTTGAGTATATAATCATACACACTTGATTCCATATGCATGGGCACATGTAGACACTTTATACGAAAAAAATATAAGTTTTTCATGTATACATACATTTGAGATATAGGTTTTCAAGTTCAACATATAGATACAATGCATTTTATATCAATTAGTATAAATTAAAGGGGGCATGATAGTGGTTCATGTACATACACACTATGCTAGTTTAGAGTTAAAAACATTCCAAAGGGGCATGCTATTGATTCATGTACACTTACACATTTTTTAGTGAGAATTATTACCATTGTTTATTTGTAAATAATTTTTCAATCTACATTAATTAGCGATAAGTATTAAATCTAAAACCCATTTGTAGTGTTTTGATTCGTGTTTTTATGGGTAATGTATATTGGTGTTCAAAAACACTTAACAACCATGTCATTACTTCTAGTGAACCCATTGTGTGGTTCCCATTATTTATAAGATATGAGTAGTTATTTAGGTTAGTACATTGTATACTTCTACCTAAATTTATGAGGGTTGGATCATGTTGCCTTCCCCACCCACTGGATTTTATAGTTTCAAAAAATTAGGGTTTGATCACCTTTAATTTCTCCATGGTTCAATAAAAGGAATCAAACTCCAAGTGCTTCAACAAAAAGCACCTTTCTCTAATGCTTCAACAAGGAAACATCATCTCTAAAAAGTTATAAGGGAAACATGGTTTTCACCAACACATGTACTCCTTCCCTGCTCTTTAATTTTTAAATTTCAAGTTCACATTTCAAATTTAAATTTATGGACACTGACTACCATATTTTTTCTATAGGTTTTGCTTTGGAGTGACTTGCAAAATTAGAGCTTCTTACAAAAGATAAATTGTGTTGTACACACTTATGTATAAATTTTCCTTTTATTCTAGTAATATCATTACTATAATAAAAGGGGGGTATTTATAGACACTAAAATATAGTATTAAGTACTTAATAGTGGTAATCTTGACATAAATTTATCATGAAATATGGTCGTAACTCACTATCTCACTCTATCCTAGTGTTTTTTATGGGTTTGACCCTTCCATTCTACTTGTACACACCTACAAGAACCTCACTATCTATTTCAAACATGTTAACTATCCTACATATAAATGCTTAGATGATCAATTTAGTCTTCTTGTGCATGGGTCATTGTTAGTAGACTAGGTCAATATCATCAATTGACACTAAATTGAGCTTGATAGTACTAAAATTCTCCCAACAATAATAAATTTTCAAATCTAAGACATCATTATAGGTTAGCATGTACATTTTAGATATGTAGCATGATAAATTACCCAATTGGGTTCATATATACAAATTAAGGCCTTAATTGATGGTAGACTTGGCATTTATCTGGTACACATCTATAAACTATTTCACATTGTAAAAAACTACCCTATTTCTCCCAAATTCAAAACCAATCACTAGGAGCAGTTGATGAGTTAAGAAATTAACCATTCAATGACATCCTAGAACATATTTTTTTGATTCCCTTCTACCAATCCTAAGTACGTAAACTTATCTTTTTTACTCTTTTCTACCAAATATTATTAAATGATATGATATGCATGTATTTGGTGTTTTATGTTTAAATTTGTTATTTTATAAATAATTTTTCATCATATAATTTAATTACTATTTTAGCTCTACTACTAATTTGATGCATACAAATCTCAATAATAGATAACCCATAGTAATTGGGTAGACTAACATATAAAAAATGGGTATCCAATCATAGAAGCTGGGTAGCCAACCCATAGTGATAATAGACTACTATTTGAACTTGTAGTAATAGTAAAGATGCCTAGTTTAACCTATTATAACTATAAAGATACTTGGTGTAATAGTAGTAATTGAAAAAGATGTATGCTGTAACAAATAGATAATTATAATCACCTAAAAGTGGTATTTGAGTGATAAGAGTGATACTTGAGACTATCCATCCCTAGATTAGACCTAGGCCTATTTTAGAGCCTATTATCACACTTATCTAGCCTTTGTGTGAGCCACAGGCATCCCCAGTCATCCCTCAATTAGCCCATACCCTCATTTCCTAATCTTAGCCCTTTGTGCCTAGTGTTTTTCCACTTAGACACTAACACCACATAAGGACACTAGCCCCACATTATGCTAGTGTCCTAAAAATGGTGCTAATGTCCTTTCTCTCTTTTTTTCCAAAATAGATGTCTCTTCAAATCTGAAACCTCCTAGGGTTAGACTAGACCTCTTTTAGCACCCACATAAGCATTAAGATAGTATAAATCAGATGTAAATCACTTGACCTTTATCCCTCTAACCACTATATGTAAATCAGATGCAAAATACACATTCAAACTCAAAACAAGTTGTGCATAATTAAGGTTATCAATCCCTATTCTACCCTACCTTTTCATACTACCACCTATATCATTCTTAAGCTCAATTTACACAAATTTCTAGTCTCAAGCACATTCAAATAACTTAAGGCCACTATCATATTAGCTTCACTTGTACTTATACTATCACTTAGGTGGGGAGAACTGCATCGAGCTTGATCCCTCCTAAGAGTATTGGTATGTAGGAAACTCTCATCATAACATGGTGTTGAGGATGTCTAACCTACCCTACTAACAAAATAATATTTTTTAACTCATATCAACCAAATGCCCTAGCTACATAGAGGATTAGGGTTTTCTCACAAAATTATTCATAACAAGAAAAGTATATGGTTTTATAACTCATGCACGTAGGAATAGACCTTAGAGATCTAGACATAGGTACACCTAGAAGCTTGAGATAGTCCTGCATAAAAGACACTATGACCAATATCAGGACACTACCACCACATTTACAATAATAACCCTAATTTATAATTATAACACTACTATCTAGGAGAGATTATGACATTAGTATCTAGTTTTTGACACTCAAACCATCTTCTACCTCATTTTCTAGCATCTAGATCATCCATTTTAGTTATTTTCCAACCAAGTTATTACTCGCACTATTTATTACTATTTTTAGAAAGGTCAAAGCTAGTCAATTTTGTAAAAAATTAGTGGTTGTATTTATTTCATACTATTACCCTAATTTAGCATAATTATCTCTTTAACAAACTTAAGATTTACATTCACTAAGTCCTAAAAGGTTAAAACATTTAGTGAACCCGACTTACTTTAATTATTATACAAACTCTAACCCTAGATAACCCTAGGGTTTATGTTTCTATCCTTCTAAAACCCATACTTAGATTTTATATCCATACATCTTCTAATTTTTATTTTATATAATTATGATAATCATGATAGAATAAGTTTATCACTTTTTGTTGAAAAGTTTAATACTTTCATTTACATGCTTGTTTCTTCTAATTAGGAATAAACTCAAAAAAGACATAAACACATGTATAGATGATGATTTATATCAAGTTCAATGTATGCCATATTTCATTCTATCTCTAGCATGTTATTGTTCTCTTATGCATAATTCAATTAAGAAGCAAACCCTTACATACATAGATGATTTATTACATAAGCAAATAAATATGTTTCATGTTTTAATGTCATATCTTATGCATGTGAAAGAATCTCCTTCTCCTCATCATATCCATGAGGGTGATAGATACTTTACCTCTAACTAGGTCCATGATATCACTCCTCCATGAGATGAATCATCTTATACTATTATTACTAATGCCTATACTCATCTTATCTACACCTCTCCCCTACAAGATGTGCACCTATATGTTCAATAAAAATCAACTAGGGTTTGCACTTATGAGACTTTAAGGGATCAAATTATCAGTATGAACAAGATAATATCAGAATTATAGAATTAAAATAAGTTAAGTGAAAAGGTCAAATTATTGGCAAATCATTTTACATGTACAAGTATTCAAAATATGCTAATGTAAACCATGTATATACATCTATACCTCACAAAGTTGTGCCTAACACTCTTTCATATCCAAATCATAAAATACAACATAATGCATATATTATAAGTGATTAAAAAATATTACAAGGGTCTAATAAGAGTTCAAGTTAGATACTAAGGTACATGATTAAAGCTAAGTTGATAACTTACCTCCTCTACACACAATGAGGAGATCCATATATTATTGTGCATATCGTAGAATGAATGGGCACTACACCAATTCATGTTTAGCATTAAAAAGGAAAATACAATAGATAATGGATACATATGACTCAAATAGTGACACATTATCCAAACAACATATGATGTCACATATACAAATTCAAGAAGGGTTAAATTTATAAATAATAAAAACTAGTTACCAAAGCATAACTCAAAATAATAAAAGGTTCAAAAAGCACAATCAAATCAAGAAATAATATAATAAGCACAAGTAAAATAAGTAAAAGATGTAAATATACCTCTCCAAAATGAGGCTCAACTTTCAAAGTAGTATGGGTTTGGTCAAAAATATCTACAACAGTTTGATTATCATAGTCAAGGTTTGGGTAAACAGGCCCAAGGTATCACTACTGTTATTCTATAAGTTAATAATTTTGGTCAACAAGGTTTGGGATTTATTGGACATCTTAAGGTAAATCATTCAAAGATACAATTTATAAAGGAAAATACTTTAGATACACATTGAAATGTTACAAAAAGAGCAATAAATTTAGCTACAAATTCAAAATAATGCTAAGCTAACAAGCATTCTCACACGAGGCTTTCTATAAAAATAGCCTCCAAAACACCATATGCCTATAATAAGCATCGTTTTAAAGGGAAAAATCATAATCAATATTCTAAAACACAATTCAAAAAGGTCAAATCCATAATACATAAGGCAATTCCCTCTAGCATTCTATGTTATTATTATTATTATTATTATTATTATTATTATTATTATTATTATTATTATTATTATTATTATTATTATTATTATTATTATTATGATTTCAATGATGAATAATACCCAAATTCATACTACAACACCATTCAAATGCAACATGGAAATCCTACTACATGAGAGATTACCATTCATATTTTTGACATAGGTCACATTAATAGTGAGTCTCTCATGAGACTCATTGGTTAGTATTGTTCCTCCATTCTTGTACATACTTTCCTTAATTTTCACTCCTTATACATTGTTTCATTTTCATGTTGCTTGTACATATCTTATATCTAGAAAATATAATATTTCAAATACACAAAAACATTCAAATATTTACTCAAAAAACACAAAATTACAAAGTATATGCATTGATATGTGTACATTTATATTTTATAGACACTACATATGCTAGCTATCTTAGTATAGTCAATTTTATCATACATACATGCTTCACTTGTACTTGTCGAGTGCTTATGGATTATTATAAGATAGGTCCACTACACCGATCTAGATTTTCTATTATCTACCCATTGGGGGCATATATGTTGATACATGAGGTCTTCATTTGAAACATTTACCCATTTTAGGGCACCCTGTACATAATTTTGATTACCAAGTTTTATCTTTATATAATCCATATAACAACTTTATCATTTTTATATCTTGATATTGATCATGCTACACCTACTTAGATTTTTATATTGACTATTACTACTTTAGACTCAACATATGTACATATTAGCTCTTACACATATTTATATTACATATTCATTAATACTTTCATTTATATATTTCTTAGTTTAGATTTGATTGTATCTCTATGCTTCTTATATCCTAGGGCATTTGAATATGCCATTTCTCTTTGGTTATACACCACTTATTTTCATAGTATATATGCTTTGAACATGTGTTCATGTCCTTGTGTGTGATTTTTTTAATTGTGTATGCAGACATTTGAACATGTCCTTCTATGTGTCTCTAAGCCAAATTATTTGTTTCCTATGTATGTGGACATTTAAACATATCCTTGTATGTCTTGTTTTCTTAGATTTAGTGACATGTGCCCATGTCCCTTGTATTATGGTCCCTTGGTCTACTTTGCATGCCTCATATGTGTTGTATTTTTAATTTATTTTATGCATCATTGCCATGAAAATTGTCTCTTGATTATTACTGACTCTAGTTTTAGATGCTATGAGGGACCTCATGCATCTCCCCTCCCTAATTGGGTGCTGTGATGGACATCATGCCCTATCTCCCTAGGTAGCTACCTAGTTTTTACTTAAATATGTTGTTACATAAATTTTTATATCTATATTGACACCCTTGTGAATGCTATACATCACATGCATGTTACACGTATGCTTAGATTATCTTACATTTCAATGTTATGTATTCACATTATATTACATTATTATGTAGCTATCATATATGCTTTGAATAACATACAATTTATAGAGGGTTTTTTTTAGGATAGTTCTTACATAAGTTCAATAACTCCCCTAAAAAATGAGGATTTCATAGGGGTTTGTCATAGAGATCAGGCTCCTATATTTCAATCATAATACATTTTTAGCACATAGGCTTATATTACAAAAATTAGACTGAGGTAAACATAGTGGGAAAATAGTGTCATAGAGAGCAATATAGTTACACATAAATAAGACTAGGACACTAGCACCCAAATTAAGACACTAGCATCACTTTTATAATAATGGTGCTACTATCCAAGACATGACACTACTATCTAGTAGCCTTAGTTTTAGAAAAACCTAGATTAGTCAGAAAAGTATAGTTAATACCACTATCAAAACCTCTCATAGATAGTAATTCCATAATTTGAAAATAATGCCATTATTGTAAATGTGGTGGTAGTGTCCTTTGTGTGGGACTGTCCCAAGCTTCTGGGTGTACCTGTGTCTAGATATCTAAGGTTTATTCCTATGTGCATGAGTTATAAAACCCTATATTTTACTTGTTATGACTAAATTTTTGAGCAACCCCTAATCCTCCATGTGGTTGGGGCATCTGGTTGATATGAGCTAAAAAATGTGTTTTTTTAGTAGGGTAGGTTGGACATCCTCCACTCTCCATTGTGATGATACTTACATACATACTAATACTTTGAAGAGGGATCAATCCCAATGTAGTTCTCCATACCTAAGTTCTAGTGCAAGTGTAATTGAAGCTAATATTATAGTGTCCTTGAGTGCCTTGAATGTCCTTAAGACTAAAAATCTAGGTAATATGAGCTTATGAATGTTGAATATGGTAGTATGCAAAAGTAGGGTAGGAATAGGGATTGATAACCATAATTATGCACAACTTGTTCTGAGATTGATTATATATTTTACATTTAATTTATATCTAGTAGTTAGAGGGATAAAATTATTATATTTATATGATTTTTATTCTTGTGTAGGTGCTAAAAGAGGTCTAGGCCAACCCTAGGTAGTTTTAGATTTGAAAAGATATCCATTTGGGAAAAAGAGAAGGAAATGAAATTAACACCATTTTTTGGACACTAGTACCATGTGGTGCTAGTGTCCTTATTATGTCAGTATTGTCCAAGTGGCATAACACTAGGCAAGAAGGGCCAGGATCATGAAATGAGGGTTTAAAGATAATTTAGAGATGACTAGGGACACTTATGGCCTACATAAAGGTTGAATAAATGTGATAATAGGCTCTAAGATAGGTCTAGGGCTAAGCTAGGGATGGGTAGTCTCTAGTTGCACTCTTAGTAATCCAATATGAATTTTGATTGATTACATCCTCCCCTCATTTATTATATAAATGTAACAAATTGAAATGACATAACAAATCAAAATGACTAGGATAAAGGAAAAAGAAGCATATCTAAAATCACCTATGAGGTGAAGCCTATGAAGCTGGGTTTGAGTATGTGAAGTTAGGTATAAGTATGTGAAGCATGCTTCAATGCATGTCCTATAAGTGAAAATGCATAAATTAGTCCTTACTTAAGATATAACAAAATTAAAAGAAGTGAAACTAAGTAAAATTGGGTAAAGAGATAAGAGAGAGGAAAAGAATGAATATACCTCATTGGGTATATGAACCAATGTATAAACTTGGTGATAACCTATGTGTGTGCATGTATATAGTGATCAATCGATGGATATCGTTGACTAAGCTGATGGATTTCTTAATCCTCATGTGTGGGTGGTTCAAGAACTTAATCTGATTTTGACTCCATCATTGCCCACCCCTGCTTGGTGGATCATGACCTATAAATAGATTGAATTAGACTGATGGTGTGTCCAACCCTCTCATGTAGGTGTCTCAATAATTCAAGTAGGATATGACTCCATCATTGCCCACCCATGTGTATTAGATGCATCTAAAACTAAAATTATTCAAAGTAATTGTAAATATCTAATTAGGTATGTCAGCTCTATAGCCACTTAAGTACATTAAGTGGCTCCAAGTCACTTGGAAATGATAACCACTATAGATAAAATAAGGCATGAAACTAATATGCAACCTATAATATGATGTTGGATGTATACACTATAGAGAATGACATAAAATTTATCATTCCATCTAATCAATTGGTGTGTAAGTGAGCATAAAAAAATAATGTGCTATGCACATGCCCCTAAAGTTGATATTTGAACATATGGATTATAGATTGAGTTGTAATAATCTATATCTAGGTATTTAAACTAAAAATGGGAATGGTCATGCCATGTATGATGCCCCTAATATAAGCAAATTAATATGAATCTGATCTAAACTGGTATGAATATGACCCAAACTAGGCAAAATTGTAATTGAATCTATGTAAACCTATACTATACCCAGTTTTTGACAATCAAATCAACTTCCACATCAATTTCTAGCACCTGGATCATCCATCTCAGTTATTTTCTGGCTAAGTTATTACTTACACTATTTATTACTATCATTGGAAATGTCAAAGCTAGTCAATTCTATAAAAAATCAATGGCTATATTTATTACATATTATTACCCTAATTTAGCATACTCAACTCTTTAAAAAACATAGGATTTACATTCACTAAGTCCTAAAAGGTTAAAACACAATTATATTACAACTATTCCATCCTATAATAGAACTATAATAGTCAATTACAGTCTTTTCTATTAAGCCTGCTAAGTTGTAATGATTAGTAAAACATGGAGGACAAATCCTATAGTCCAAAGAAAGGTAGATAAACATTTGAATGCATCATTAACACTCTTTTCTCTATTGACCATGATTCATAACTATTTCAATCACTTAACCATCTAATTTGTTCTCTGCTACAACTATTTAATTTATTCTTTAGCTTGAATATGTTCCTTTCATAGATTTTGTTAAATAACTAGGGTAAAAGAAAATTTATGTTGTAACTAGATAGTAACAATAAAAAACCTTCCTTATTAGAGAGAGAATAAAAATCATATAAATGAGTATTGAATAGGGAATATTGAGTGAAGAGAAGAATCACAGTCTAAAGATTTTGTATTCTTTGTTTTAGTAATACTCACATTACTACATGATGATTAATTCAATAAGAATTTATTTGAGGTAAAGTAGTCCACTCAAGGGATGAATTGGAACTCAAATATGACTGAGGAGGCCCCCTAGAAAGGAGTTATTGTGAAGATCCTAATTTATTAATTAGTTATTATTTTTGTTGTGTGATCATTTATAGTTTCAATTATATGTGTGTGTTTGTAGCATTCATAAATTTAATCTAGTAAAATAATTAGTATTTGCATGAAAATTATTATTTATGTATTAGGAAGCTTCCAAAAACATAAATCAATGAATCAATTCCTTCCAACAATTCATTTCTTATAAGTGTGATACATTTCATGTACTTTCCTTATATGAAATTTACTTTATGCAAATGTGATTCACTATACACAACTTATAGATTCACAACCTCTCAAAGAAATAGTATTATATATATAGTGCTAACATATTTATAAAATACACACCTTAGGTTGATAATTAGTGAAAGTATCATAATTGTTAAACCAAGTGGTTGCCTTGTCCCATCATTGATCAATAATATTGTATGAAAGCATTGAAAAACTATGTCAAGTTTAATTTGTGGTTTAAATCTACTTTTCATTTCAATGTCATTGCCTAGGATATCTATAAATCATTAAGATCTCAAGAAGTTTAGGGTAGATTTCCCATTTTGCTAGTTTAAAATTTCCAGCTATCTTAGGTTAAATATTTCTTGCTTTTTAAGCTTAAAAATTTCATTTTTTCATACCATAAAATTTATTTCTTTTATAATTTTTTTTTTTACTTTCATAAAGTAATTTTACCACTTTCTAGATTAAAAATTTAAATTTATAAAAATTAGAGTAAACAAAACAAGAAAAAAATCTTGTTTCATACTAACCTTGTGTAGGACATGATAGAAAAATAAAAAAGGAAGGTTGGTTGATTTGTATGTAGTAAGAGTGAGATTATTTAGGTAGATTTTTTTAATAGAGGGTTAAAATTTACTACAGGGGAAGAGTCACCACCTGAAAGCAACTAAAAGTCATGAACACCAATTTCTAGTTCACAATTTTTACCTGAAAATCTAGAAGAGATAACAACAAAGGATTTATTGGATAAATTACTAAAAAAATCCAAGAACAAAGAACATGAGGATCCTCATACCTGAGAATGACATAGTTACACCATTATAAAGAGTCCCTATTTGGATACCCTACACTTAATAATCTGGTATTCAAATCCCTTGACCCTCACCTAAACTCCTCTCTAAAATAGAACTTAAAGCCCTTCTATTCCTAAAGAGAAATATTAAAATTGTAAAAATTTATAAACCCACTAAAGTAGCTAAATAATACATCCTTGATGAAATTATAGAATTTTTTATAATAAGTCCCAATCTATCACCTATAGTCATAGTGTTTTCCTTAGATAATACTAGAACCGCCATTTATTACACACCTTGGGCTGAAATTGACAACTAATCCTTCTATGGTGACTTTTGTCCTAATATCTTCTCCTACATCTATACAAACTCCTTGTATCGCATAACAAGAGGGGAGATAATATTCATACTCAAGCAAATCATTAGGAATTCCATACTCTGACACATAATATGAGTATGGGGAAGGATACTTCTTAAATGAACTATAGATGAGATGGATGAAGAGGATGGATATGAAGAAGACCTAGATGAATAAGGTAAATTAGAGATTACCTAATAGGGGCCTATATAGGTATATTTTTAGACCTCAATCCTGAGTCCTCCTCATATTGAGGGTTTAGAATAGGTGTAGATTAAGAAACATAGTTAATATCCTTGTGTGGACAAGAGAATAAATTAAATAGGTACAACAATAAACACCTCAATGCTTACATCAACTACTTTACTTGTTCCACCTGTTATCACTCAAAATTATCCACAAGACTTGGTATAAGCTACCACATCCCTTGTTCCATCTATTACATATGTCTTGTAGTTATCCTTCTAACTATCACAACTTTTATAAATTTGATTGGCACAAAAAATACTACAAATTTGGACTCTTTGATTAATATTACTTATGACATGAAACCCATGATTTTTTTTTATATGCCAGATGACAAATTCTTGAAAGGTGTAACCTTGGCTACCTTTACACAACCTATTCCTTCCTCACCTGACTCAGACATAATGATCACTAACAAAAATTTTGAGGACTTAATATCCTAATTTTTTTTTACTACACATCCTCTGCAAACCCATATTTTGTTCCAATTAGGGGTGTCCATTACATAGGGTATCTCAATAGATTCAATAATTATCTTAGTCCAGGAGTCTTCTAACCTTACCAAGTATGTTGTTAGAACCCCTACCCAAACTAAGATTTCGAAAGAAAAGTTGTTCATCCACCTTTTCGTTCACCTCCACACCTCCTTATTCCACTCCTTCACCTCCCTCCATTCGCATGCATCTACCACAACATACCTCACCCCTCACCACTTAGTCTCCCACTTAGACCTCTTCTCAAGAATTGATTTTGACTCCCACATGGATAAAATAAATATAAACAAAGGAGTTAGCTAGAAAAGATTTGGTTATCAATAAGGAGCCCAAGTTGATAATAGAATTCGATGAGACATAAAATAATTTCAAAAGGGTGAGGATAAGAACAATAATAACTGGAGGGAATATCATTGAAATTTTAAGAGAATAGGAACTCTTCTCACTAATAAAGAAAATAAAAGATAGACTTGAAGAAGAAGATGGGATTTGTGAGGATCCTATTTCAATGGTATATGATAATAGAGAAGTCATAAATAGAATTTTTCATGGGATGCAACATATAAAGTAAATATTAGAGGCATAAGGTAGAATATAACCTCCAAATGATATAAAGGACAACATAATAGCTCAACCAAAGCCATCTATAAAATATTATGTTCTATTTGACTATCAAGGGAAGTCATAACCATAATGGGGTAATGTGGCGAGGTTTCATGAGTTTGTGAAGAGATTATATGACAAAATATAGTTCATCAATAAGGCAGTAGGGCAAAATTCACATTATCACCTCAACTTATTACAAATTCTAAACATTGACTTGGCACATAACTATGTGACCAATAAAAGTGCTCATCTACTAGAGTGGCATAAATAAATTTAATATTTGATCAAATATTTGATGATACAAGAGAAAAATCCCACATAAATACTAAGAGATATACACATCAATGGCATATATACATTGATTGATCAAGTTATCACCAAGCCATTTTTTGATAATTTGCTTTAGATTTATACTGTTAGTCACTTTTACCAAGGACAAAGTGGTATAGTCAAAATCCTTGAATACTTATTTTAGATCTTGAATGGTCTTACATATGAAGTTTATGAATAAGACTCTAGTTCTATTTAAACTTTGATTTTTGAGGCCACAGAGCTAGATTTCATAACATGCAAGACTGAATATGAAAATATAAAGGAGTAATCATGATTGGTTGCCTAGGTGGGAGCTTCACCTTCACAATATTAAATTTTCATAATAATGTATTCCTCTCTCATGTATATGATGATCTATACTCCTACAAGGCCTGTATTTATGACATTGCCTCCTATCAAAACTCCTTTAAAAGTTTAACTAGGATCAATAGTAGTCATAAATTCAATAGCATATTCAAGTACCTTAGTAACTATAGATATGTAAATTCCATCCTTGACATGATCCATGTTATCATCCCATTTTATAGGTAGTTCTACTCAACTAGTTCCAACCACAGTCCAATCTAGTTTAAGTGCAGTGTCAAATAGTAGTGCCACCTAGACCTAATAAATAAACCACTAGGGTCTATTTTTGATAGAGTTATTTATATAATTATAAATATGAATTAAGACTCTTATTCATATACATTATAAAGCATGAATAGTATGCATGTAAAATTAAGAATCAATCTTATTTTAGATTTTATAAATTTAGAAAATCTTTGAAGATGAGATAACCCCATCCAAAACTATATAGACATGTATATTGTACATTATAAAGGGAGGAGAATTTGGAAATTAATGCAAGTGGATTAATTTTTTTGCAAATGTTTTGTGAATTTGTGTGAATATGGGGTCTCTTTCAACTCTATATGTTTTCATTAAATAATTTACATTAAATGAATAGATGTAGAGTAGACTGAGTGTGTGTTATTTATAGGGATAAGATTTAAAATTTTGTTAGTATTATAAATTATTTGGTTATAGATCATACTTAACATTTTTTAGTGATATAGGATATGCATAACAATCTAGTGCTAACAACATATTTTATTATAATTAGCGAATCATCTTACAATTGCTTCCTTAGAATATTTATTTATTTTGATTGTGTTTTATGCTTTCAACTAATCCATAAAAAAAATTGGTTTGTGATGTGCTTGGTCTAATATTGTATGTTATATTGGAATGGTTTAATCTCTAATTGATTCATTGGTCTTCTTCTTTCTTTCTTCATCCGCCATTCCTTTTATCCATTTTTTTGTCAAAATCACTTTAGTTTAGATCCACCTATCTACTTCAAGTAGAATTTAGATTAGAGTTAAACATCCATCATATCCAAAAAATCCATGATAATTAACCACTCCACTCACTATTATTTCATCACATGGTTATTTATAAAACTAAAAACCACAACTCATAGCTTGGAATGAATTTTCACTAATTCTAAAATTTTAGGGACCTTATTGCAAGAATATTTGATATGTCTAAAACCCACATCAATAAATCCCTTAGGATTAATACAACATGCTAAAGTGTGCAATTTGGTCTGATAGAACTAATATTATATCATACTTGGGCATGTCCTCATACCATGTGGTATACGACCAAGATCCTATTCCCCAATTAACTTGAGAATCCCTACCTTGAAATTCATGAGATACTACCTTGAGAACAATGATAAGATCAAAGCTCAATTGATAAACTTGATACAATTAGAATACAAATTAAATGTAACTCTGTTGCACTTTAAAAAACATCAAGGAGTCATTAAAAAATGGTTTGACAAGTGATCCAAAATAAAATCCTTTAGAATTATTGATTTAGTCCTTATTTAGGACAAGACTCATGAGAAAAAGGGGTAGTATGGAAAGTTTGGTGCTCTCTAGTTAGATACCTTTCAAATTTATGAAATTTTAGATGAAAATGCCTTCAAGATCAAGTGTATAAATAACAAGGATGTCCCATTACCTGTCAATGGGTAAATCCTCAAACATTACTTCTAGGCATGAATTGGCCTAGTAAGGCCTTGTACATAGTTTAATTTTACTTTCTAATTTTGTTTCCAGATTTTGATATTGGTTTAGGTTATAATTTTTATACTTTTTGACATTGGTTCATCCTCATTCATTTCCTATTTTTGGTTTGATCCTATCTTGTTTTGGACCTATGGGTACTTGATATTATATAAAATAAAATGGATTTCTTGATAAGTAGCATCAAAGATATTATGTTGCTTAAATGCTTGGTGTATTTTGTATTGCAACACTCTATTTGTAACTTTAGTTTTAAAGGGGTAGATTGTACCATATGTTTTTAATTTGTTTGTGATTATGTGAGCTTGGGTAAACTATTTGAATTCTAAAGATATTCTCTAAAAACCATGAACAAAAATACATTTTAAATATTTTTGGGTTTTATTAGATGAAATTGTTGTAGCGAAGATCTAGAGTGAAAAATCTATAATTCTAATTTTCATTTGCCAAGGTGGTCCCTAAACTAGAATGGGGATGTCTCCAAATAAAAAAAACAATCATGAAAATAACTCAATTTATATGTGATTTAAGTAACCTCTACTAGGATATAGATGTATGGATAGTAGTAGATCTAGGCCTTGAGTGGGATTAAAGATATCTCTATTAGGGCTATGTATACCTGGTTAGCAGTGGAAAAATGTCCCAGTATTCATCTCAAGATATAATTCACTAGCTTGATGATCTCATCTATAGTAACTAGTCTCTATGAAGTCCATGAAATGGAATGAATGCATCTTCACACACTGGTCAATGTGAATATAAGATTTTTTTCTTGTAGCCATTCTTGTCTCATGATTTCATGAATTTGTTCATGTTTCATGTGCAGTCTCAAATAAAGATTCTATGTTCATATACATGATTATTTTTTTATAAAATACCAAGAAGTATTTGATAATAGAGTTGGCATTTTTTTTTACTTTAAAATCATGCCCTAATTTCATTAAAATTAGGACATCTTTTATGTTTGAATTTAGTTTCACTATTTGTGGTCCAGTTTAATCCCACCTTTCATTTATACATATAGTTTATTTATCATGTGTAGTTTTTAGTTTTCCATATCTAAATTTTTATGTAAAATAAACTCCCATAAACCAATCCATTTCATATGGTGGGTTCATGCAATGGATTTTCTTATATAACAACACTTCTACCAAAAGTGAATTGTTAACATTGTTTAATCTACTTTTTGTGAGTTGGCTAAGTTTTATGATCAAGTGCATAGGTAATCAACATGTTTTATATATAATAAAATTATTAATAAGTGGTTTTGTTTCATATCCCACATCAAAATGGTAAAATTTCATGTTTTACAATTAGCCTAATTATTGGTTCTTGGCCTCTATTTTGTAGGTGCATAAAGGCTTGTGCTTTGGGAACATTCATCTTGTAAAAATTTGGGTTCATAGTGTGAGGACATAATGTACATGAATTTTGGTGAAATAATTTGACCCAATAATCCACACAATCATGGATATTGACATTGTCACATATGCACGATAAAAGGGCACACTACATCCCCCCAAAAGGCCATTTATTAAAGCATAAAAAATTAGGTATTTTACATGGTAGGTTGTAGAGTAAAAAAATAATATTTGGGATTTATACTTAAAAGGTGATAAAATGGGAGCCATGGGGTCAAGTTTCATTTAGTGTCAAATGCACATGGAATAAAAAATTAAAAAGACAAACTAGTTTGGTTAGCACCATATGTGCTTGGAAAGTTTGATTGATGTGAAAAGTGGGGGTGAATTTGTCTTGTTATGCATGGGTAAAGTGTGGCTTGAAAGGGAGAAAATAATGTTTTATTAAGTTTATTGTGTGTTTTAATGACATGGAACCCATGAGGATGAGGTGCAAACCATGAATATGTAGCACAAGTTGTGTGAAATAAAGTTTTAATCATGCTTCAAGAGTGAGAGAAACATGAGAGTGTCTAAGAGAATATGAAAATAATTCCACTACATATGAAGTAAGAATAATGATGGCCAATTTTATCACAAAAATCATGAAGGTGAGTATAGAGAGTGCATTGTAAGCACAAAACTAGTTTAAACCTTGTTTTAGGTGTGCATACTGAGTGTAAGAGCATGACATAATTTAGGTTGGGTAAGAAAATTATGATAGTCATGAATGGAAGGATATAAGTACTTGAAAACCATTGTGAGACATACATGAAAATCATGAGAGGCGGGAATGACTCAGTGTCGAGCATAACAAATCAGAAAGAAATCCACAGGCCCTTTTGCCCATTAAAATTGAATGAATTTGAATAAAATAAATATAATAATAATTAATTAATTTTACTTAAAATTAAAATAAATAAATTTTAATGATTTTATTAATTTTTATATAAAATTAATCTTCTTTTAAAAAGTTCAAAATATAATTGAGTTTTAAAAGCTTCCCAAAAGGACATTGAAGTGCACCTAATAATACATATTTGCTCATAACTCTCACCACTTAGCTCCATTTTTTGAGTTGTCAATTGTGTTAGAACATTGATGTTGGTAACTTCATGGTGGTATATTTATCACATGGAGAAAGTGAAACTTTAAAAACCTATCAAGTCATGATTTAATCATGTTGATTTTAAATGTTGCATTTATGTCAATCTCACTTATTTTTAACTGAACTATGACATGTATTGTTTCAATTTTATAAGAATAATTAAGGAGAAAGGACACCCATTCAAGAAGATTAATTAAATAAAGGAAAAAATTCACCATCTCTATTTAATGTGAGTAATGGTTCCAAAAAAATGGCATAGATTTATGTGCAACATAGTTCACGTAGAAACAAAGTGTTGGTTAGTTTTTTGGCCATAAATTTTAAACTGCTACTCTATTTTACATGTCATTTTTGGTGTTGGAATGTTGGTTCAACCATATTCACAATTATGTAATGTTTGAGTGGGATAAGTGAAATATTTTAAATGTGTATTTTTTTTGTAGTGTGGTTTTATGACTGCTAGCTTGGGCACAAAGGGCATGCATTGTTCATGATGCATTTTCTAATCACCAACTTCAACCATAAATTACTTTTCTCCTCTGAGGAAAAATGGGATGCATTCCTTATTTAAGACTCAGTGGATGGATCTCATTAATTATTTTAACAACTTTTGGAGGGAAACTCATATTGGTCAATAAACCAGATTTCTAATTATAGACAACTCATTATTGAAGAAAGGGATGGATCATTTTATGTATTGGAGATAATATTGTGGACCATACACCTTTTTCACATTTTTATTGATTTATTATCTAGTTATTTGTCTGGTAATGATATTTTAAAGTATTATTCATAATCTAACTAGTTGGGACCAATCTAGACATTATTATTCAATCATATATTTCATTAATCAAACACTATGGATAACTTGTTAATTTTGTATACATTTACATGGTATATTTATCTTTTGTATTCATTTTTGAGTTACCCTTAAACCCAAAAATCACCTTTGTTCATAGATGTGTGCATATTGGTCAAGCAAAGGATTGATTTTTATGGATTTTATCTCTCCAGACGAATCAAATGTCTTCAATGCAAAAAAAGTTTATTCTTTCTCTTTCCCTTATATTTTCCCTTTTTTTTTATAAATTTATTAAATAAGGTATATAAAGTATGATTAAAATCTATATTTACATATTTATTTTGATTTTAAGTCCTTATTTTATTATTACTAATACACTGTTAAATTTATGTATGCAATGAATGAATATTGAACCAATTACACCTTTTATAAATTAGAAAACTATTGATTTCTTAGGGTGATCAAGTGTTTTAATTTACCCTAATGCACACTTAACACCTGAATTAATGAAATACTAATTAAAGAATCTCACACTATCCCTCTCACTTTTTTAAATCTAAATTCTAGAACCAGTAAAGGTCCCTTGATTATAATAGTAAACACAATGATCACTGAGGTAACTAGTACACTATGACCAAGTGAAAAAGACTTTTGGGAAAACATTTGTGTTTCATTTTAAAGGAGGTATGTAGATTCCTATACTACCTAAGTTGGTGTTTCATGTCAAAAAAACCATCAACACTATCCAATTTCATTCCATGGCCTTGGTTTTCCTAAATTTTTACTAGTCTCCCACAAGAATTTCCTAGTCTATGCCTAATATATTTATTATCATGATCATATTCCCTCTTGATCATTATATCACCATTCATATTTTATAGATACCTCAATATATACTCAGATGCCTATATATTTCCTTAGTCTTCCTCCTCTAGATTTGTCCCCATTCCAAGAAATGGTCATTTCAAAAATTTAAATCATCTTTATTAGACAACCCATATGTTTTTCATGTTGGTGGCATGATAAGTTACCCAAATAATCAACTAAAAAATACATCTAATCCTATTACATATCTATAATTGATAAAGAAGACATATATAATCATTTTCACATTGATAGGGATTGCAGTAAACATCCTAAATCAAAAATCATTCACAAGGAGTAGGCCCCAACTAAGTCTGAAGTAGCTAATCCAAGTCAATATTTCCCAATGTCAAGTGTCAAAAGATAGATTATAGTTTGCATCCATATAGAGTGTCACTATTACACACATACACTTAGAAAAATAACTACATGTTTTTTAACTTCCCTCTTTAGAGTATTAGATACATAATTAGTATTAATCCATTAATTAGGGAGTGGTTGTGATAATCTCAACCCATCACTAATCCCTATATTTTATAGGTTAACCTAGTGTCAAAAATGGAATCAGGGTTTCTAATTGAACGAGAAAATATTATCGATTCTATGAACATAGAAAGATTTTGATATCACATAGAAAAATGGTTTAAAAATAAGGAAAAATACTTGCACCAAAATAGTGAGTCAAAATATACAAGGACATATCTAGTATAAAGCGAATTCCTACATTTGACACAAGCTTCCATATCTTGATGAACTTATGTAGGTGGAATTAAACATACAATTCTTGATTTGAGTAACTCTTGGTCCATTTATGATATTTTTTAACAAGTGTACACTGTCTCAAATATTCATGTATGCATAATAATCGAAGTACATTAATCCCTTAGGTCATTTATATTTATATAAAATTTCAATAGTTCAATTATAATTTATTTTAATGTTAAAATCTGATTTAATTTAGACATATTTAAAAAAATAGAACATTTAATTTTTTTATCTTGTTAGACCACATTAAATAAAAAATGTGATAAAAGGCTAACATAAATTTTCTAATAGGGATAATAAATCATACTGTAAGGGTGAATGAAACATAATAATAAAATCAAACTCATGTGATATAAAAATGGTCAATGAAAAATAATATTTACATGTCCATGCTAAAATATAAGAATTGAGAAAATAATTAATAAGTCTAGGAGAGGGTGATTAAACAAGCCATCAATTGAGAATTTATGTATAAAAAACTATGTTTAAGATAACGTATGATCCCATCAAGGGGATTATCAAGTTTAGTTCCTATATTGACTAGCACAAACATCTCACACCATGAGAAATGAGCAACACATATCACTATCTAAATTTAAAAATGATCATGAGATATGAAATATCTAAAATCACTAGTATAATTAATACAGTCATGTATGCGATGCTAGATCTAATTGTCATAGTAACGCATAGAATCCATTGTATGTCAAGAGAATGCATCAGTGTTATTTTTGAAACACACTCACAAGGCTACTATAATAATATCATAGGATAGATTTTTATTATTATTATTAACCTCATATTATTTATAATTTTTCACCATAAAAGAGAAGAAATTTTATAAATCATTTCATCCTTTTGGGTAATAAAAAAAAGTATTCTATATTATTCCCTAAAAACATATAAAATGAAGTCCCTAATAAAAATTAGGATTGGCCAAGATGGGAGCTTTGTAAATGGATTGTTTCATATACTCAATAAATTACTTTCCTTCCTAAGTACTTTTGGCCAATTTTAGCCTACATACAAAACTTTGCCTAGATGGATCAACATTTTGGAAGTCTTGGAGTAGAGTGAGAAGCCGAGCAAAGTTCTTTTTGAGTAAATGATCAAATGGCTTATAAATAGGTCTAGAATTGAAAAAGAAAGGATTAGGTAGGTTCCCATGGTATTCATGGAATTCAAGGGGCATGAATCAGGGTTTTCTCAAAGTCTCAAAGGTTTATTAGAGCCTTAATGGTTCCAAAGATGATTAACACAAGCCTAGAAGATGCAAACCATCAAAACATGTTATGAAGGAATGAACAGAATGGGACATGCATAGGGACATCAATTTACAACCATATAAAGTATCTATTTGAATTCAAATATCTCAAAGGATATTGAGATTGAACACAAAGTTGATAAGTGTCAAAATCTCACTTGATCAAATCAAGATCAATGACACATGGATAATAGCTCAATATAGTGGGACCATCAAGATTAATGACATGCATTCAATTATACAATTGAAGATCAATGGCGAGATCAAGGTCAAAAAGCTAGAGGATCTTTAGATTAGATGCAAGGATGATAAGTGTCATGATCATGGTGAATCAAAGGATCCATGGTGTGCATTTGATCAATTTGATCAAGATCGATGATGCACATTCAACCTTATAGAAAATATCAATGGTGCATGTGAGGTCAAAAGTCAATGAGCTTAGATTACATGTGAGGCCACCACATGGTGTAAGCACATGAACTAGATGAACACTGACAATAGATTCCATAAAGAGGCACATGATATTGACAAGTGGCATGTTTTCAAAATCTAAGATGAAGATCAATGTGGAACTACCAAGTGGTGTAATCCAAAGGCAAATCAAAGATTGATGGTCGATAATAAAGGTCAAAACTAGAGACTCCCATGAAGATCAATAGAGTAGATTTGATCAAATATTTAGAAGGCATAAGATGAGGACACATGTCCAAATCTTGTAATGGTTAGGTTTAAAAAGGAGATAAGAACCCTGAGAGGATGCCATAAAAGCAGACACATCGAATCAAAGATTTTTCCACCCAAGTTGGTGAGTGAGTAAATACAAGATCAAGATATGAATCTAGGATATAAAATAAAATCCTAAAAATTCATATACTACCATTAAATCTCAATTAAACCTCTCAAAATCTTTCAGACATATGTTTTCCATCTTGTTCATGATCAAGAGATTAGGTAGACTGTAGATCTTCATTTGAGAATATGGCTATATGAAAACCAATAAAGGGGATATGTTTTCATCTATAGTGGACCTATGTTTGGAGTAATGATGGAATGGTGATAGAGAAAGAAATTGGCATAGGGGAAAGGTCTTCTAACAATTATGTTCTAAAGGGACACCAAACAAATGAGTTCAAGTGACTATCTAAATAATGCAAAGGACATATTAAGATGAAGTATGATGTGACAAGATCATTAATCATATGGAGAGTTTGGAAGCTAAGAGGGCCAAGTGGAGAATTTAATGAATTTACAAAAGTATTTGGGGGACTTTTCCATTTAATAGATCATGACTCATAATTTTTAAAGCATTCTTGTCTTTTAACATGTTTTCTAAGCCAATTAGGGACTTGGAGCTATTTGGAGCCAATTAATGATTAATTAGGAGGTAGGATTAATGATAATAGATTAAAATGTGGTTGGGATTCCATCAAAGTGGTTATACCTCATTTATTGATAACTATTTTGGCTTTTTTCTCTCTCTCCTCTTCTCATATATCACCCATTCTTTCCCATTTTTTACTAACTCTTGAAGAATTCTCATTTTTGGAGATAAGAGACTCTCATTTGATAAGGCTAAAACCTATAATTTTTTTTATGAAATACCTCTTGAAGCAATAATTCTTTACCTATCTCTTTCCTTTGAATTATGTTTAAGTAAGCTTGTGCATGATGGCATTATGAAGGAGAATCTTCCATGTTCATTGTCCTTCTTTCTTGCCTATTTTTTAGGTGTTTTAAAGTTAGTTACAAGTCTAAACTTATGTTATTTATACCATTAATAGATGCCTAGTATGAGTCTTATAATTCCTCTTTGCTTCCTTAATTTCTTGGTGAACCTAGTTCATGAAACACTTATGCATATTAGCTAGATTGTGAGATTGTGTGAGCTAGCATTGTCTTAAGCTTATTTAGTGTTTACTTCATACTTATGTTAGTTCTCATTTAAATTTGTTACATCATCTTTTTAGCTTTATTAGTAACCATTTACTCCCTCTCTAACCCTTTTCAAAGCATAATCATTAGTCTAGGTGATCCATCAAGAGGAATTTGGCCTTCTTAGGAGGTTTAACCTCACCATAAGATACCCACAGTCTGAGGTTGTCCCAATATTATGGCTAGGAGTGGGAGAGACTAAATAAATATCTCACAAGGATGAAATTTTATGCCATAATAGTTTTTGACATGCCTGGTGGGACCTAATTTCAAATAAGATTGATCAAGTTTGATGTTGGTTTGATCAATTTGCAAGTAGTTATAATTTCATGAAATAGTATTTGGTGACTCCAAATAACACTCAACATTATAGTGTAGAGTAGTAGCTACCTTTCATACCAAAGGTGACTACAAAATCAACTTCTAAAAGTATCGCTTTTGAATTTGTTGAATCACCTTTGAACTTAGTAAAAAGGTTAATATTTTATAATACACATCCATATAAAGGAATATTTACTCCTAAAACATTTTCAAGACTACCTCTAAAAGATTTTTATTAGCCCCTTTCACTACCATAACAACCCTTAAAGCTTTCCCTTTTGTGGTTTTCAATGGCTGGTGTCTTCTAGACCTCTAGCAGTATGATCCCATCCTAGTAACATCTCTTAAAAGTGTTCCTTACTTTATTGGGGACCAATTTACAACCCCTTCTGAGCACCTTAGAGACATAGCCAATTTCTACAATATTCATGACATAAATGAGGAAAATGTGGCTATTATATTAGTAGCAATATCTTTCAAGGGTAAAGCATTAGAATGGTATATAAACCTTATTGATAATTTTATAACATCATGGGATTAGTTAGGTGATGTGTTGTGTAAGAGATTTGAAGATAAAAGTGACCACCTATCACTTGTAGAATAGTTAACCACAATCAAAAGGGCTCCTCATGAAGTCATGTAAGATTTCAATAATAGATTTCAAAAGACATGGGACAAGATCCCAATCTCTATCAAGAATACCCAAAACTTTGATTTCCTTTACTATTTAAAATCTCTCAATAGTGATATTTTAGTAATGATTCAGTCTATGGGAGGAAACACACTACCAAATACTTATGAGGTGGCAATCAAAGCAAAAATTATTTAGTTCAAGCTAGAAAGCTTACTCCTAGACCACCAATGCTTTTATTTCTTAAAATTTAACCACTTCTTATCATTATTCCTCCCTTTATTGTTAGTTATCCTATGCTAAAAATTGATGCCATACCTTCACCAAAGTCAGAAAAGGCTTCAACTAGTCAATCTAATGATTCCCAAGAAAATAGGAATTTCTAAGAGCTTAAGAGCATGTTCTAATCCTTTGGAAATCAGTTGGTAAATGTGAAGAGGTAGTAAGCCTAGTTTATTAGACCTTATCAAGATGCATATCAAACTTAATAGTAGTCTTATCAAGTAAATAGGCCACCTTACAAAGGAAATTTCTAAGGGTAGGTCCAACAACAAGGCCAAGGACAAGGACAACCTAACTATGTTAGGCAAAATAATTATAACCCAAATGCTGCAAGCACCTCTATTAATTTGGTCCCTACTTAAAATAAAATTTTTCAAGAGGTTAAGGGTGACATTCCTTCTAATCAATCTTTTGGCCAATCCATTATCCCAAACATTGAGTTCAATTAGGATTTTAATGAGCAATGGCATCAAGGTGCTAGCTATGGATTCAACCAAGATCTTATGGCTCAAAATGTAGAAGTGCCTATGACGACAAAACTAGAAGAGAATAAATAGGGCCAGGGGCCTAATGAAGGACCAGGCTAGTTGGGTTCTATAATGGTTAATTATGATCAAGAATAATGATATGCATCTAATCATTAGGCTAGTTCTAACCAAACATACATTCAAGTGGAAGCCAATGCAAGATTCAAAAGAAGGAATATGGATGGTAACCAAGAAGTAGTCAAAGAACTTCCTACCATTACTCCTTTACTATCAAAGCCAAAGGAACCTACTACTACCCTAAAAGTTCCAATAACTCAAAGAAATCAGAACCAAGGGAATGCCTCGGTACCCCAAAACTCACAAGTTAAAATTACAGTTATGGCCCCCAAAACACAACCAAAGGTTGGTGGTTTTCCCTCAACATTGTTAAACAAATGAACAAATCTAATGTGAGTGTGCCAATGTGGGACATGTTGTCTATGCCTAGTCAAATGGATATCCTTTAAGAAGGATTGTTAAATATCAATGTTTCTAAGAAGCCACCAAGTAAGGAAAATGTATTTATCATCAATAAAATCAAAGGGCCTAATGAAGTGAAATCAAACAAGGTGGTTAAACCTCCTTTATATATTTTTGTGATCATTTGTGACTCTTTGGTTCATAATTGCATGGTTGATAGTGGAGTAAGAAGTTTAGTGATGCCAAAGTCAATAGCATATCAACTTGGTTTGAAGTATGAGCCCTAATATAAAGGAGTTTGGCAACTTGATGGATCTTCCACTAAATGAACTGACATCATCAAAGGTCTAAACTTGAACCTGCATGTTTTTCCTAGTGTTTCAGTGGCTCAAGATGTGTTGATCATAGATGTGCCTCCTTATTTTGCTCTATGCTTATCTAGAGACTTCATAGAAAAAATTGGGGGTTATGTAGTAGCAGATTAGTCCTACATGGATTTCAAAACAAGGTATGGGACTAAGGTATCTATTAAAGTTGAGTTTATTACTCAATTTCACATAAAACCTTATGGGATAGATAGCTCAAACATCAATTATACCATCCTAGATGAAGATGAACACTTGGTTGGTCAAGAACTAAACACTTATCCTAAGGAGATACATAATATGTTCTTAGGTCAGTTAATTGACCCTTTGTAAGGTATTGAAGAAAGGGACATGGGTGTCTATTGCTTCCATTAGGAAATTGAATCCATGCCATCCCTCACTAGGCCTTAAGAATAAACTAGTGGTTTTTGGAAATTATTATTTGATGGTTCAAATAGAAAACATGGGGTAGGTATAGGTGCAATTATAGTATCTCCCTCTAATGATAAGTATTTCTCTTCTTACAAGTTCTAATTTAGTTACTCTTACAATGTAGCTGAATAAGAGGGTCTTATCCATGGCCTTTAATAGGATAATAAGAAAGGAATCAAATAGTTACAAGTGTATAGGGATAGTGAATCAATTTAGAGGCTAAAATATCATAAATAACCCCTTGATGATATCTTATAGACATAGAGTGTGGGATATTCTTGAGGATTTTGAGGTCTTCAACATCTAAGTAGTGCCAAGGAACCAAAATCAGCATGCTGATAGGTTGGCAACTGTGGGAGCTCAATTTTACCTCCCAAACAAATTGAAAAGGTCCAAAATATAGCCACATGTTAAAATGCTAGTAAGACCATCAGTGCCAGATAATGAATCTCATTGGTAGGTTTTTGATAGTGACAAGAAAATTGTTTATTTATTGTAGTAGGAAGTAGAGTTTTCCTCATTGAACCAAGAAAAATTCCAATATCAGTATGAAGATCAAATTGTTTAGCTAAGGTATAACAAACTTCCTAAATGGTTGACCACCCTTTAAGGTATTTTCAATGAGGGAGATCATATGAAGAAAGATAAGGTAGTAATGTCAACTAATGAGGAGAACTATGAAAGAGTTCTTATCCTCAAAGATAAAATCCTTAAGCTTGGAAAGGTAAGCACTAGGGATGAAAGGCATAATTTCATTAAGCTTTGTAGAGAATATGTAGACATATTTTATTGTGAATATAGTGACCTAAGAGGATTTGATCCCAAGCTAGCCCAACACATTATATAATTAGAGGCTAATTCCAAGCCTATCAGGCAAAAGCAAAGGCCTATCAACCCCAAAATTGAAGAGCTCATGAGGAAATAATTGACTAAATTGATTTAATCCAATATCATCTTCCCCATAAAGCACTCATCATGGGTATCTAACCTAGTACCTATAAAGAAGAAGAATGGGGAGATCAGATTGCATATTGAATTTAGATACTTGAATAGTCTTTTTGAAATATCACTAACCCTTACCATCCATGGAGAAACTCCTTCAAATAGTTGATAGTTTAGAATGCTTCTCTTTTTTGGATGGGTATTCAGGACACAACCAAGTGTTGGTAATAGAAGAATACCAATACAAGATTGACTTTACCACCAAGTGGGGAACATATGCTTATCAAAAGATACCTTTTACTTTTCAAATACTAGGGAAACCTTTCAAAGAGCAATGGACATGGATTTCCAAGGCTTGTTAAATTATATGGTACTGGTATACTTGTATGAAATCATAGTTTTCTCCAAGAAGTCTAATGAGTACTTGGATCACCTAAGATTTATCTTTGGAATATGCAGAGAATATGGGATCTCCCTAAATCCCAAGAAATGTGTGTTTTCTATTCATGAAGGCAAACTCTTGGGACATATTGTCTCAAAATAGAGATTAGCCATTAAACCTAATAGAATAAGTGTCATTTTGGAATTATCTTTACCAAAACATAAGAAAGGACTCTAGATTTTCCTTGGGAAAATAAACTTTGTGAGAAGGTTTATACCTAGTTATGTCAGCCTTGTTAAACCCATCACTATCATGTTGAAGAAGAACCAAGGGTTCACTTGGTCAAATGAAGGTAAAGGAACATTTGAGGCTATCAAGAAAGCCATTTACCAAGCACCCTCACTCATGAATCTTTATATCTGAAGGGATTTAATATTATATACCTTTACCAATATTGATAATATATCAACTATGTTGATGTAGAAGAATGGCAAAGGACTTGAGCAACTAATTGATTTTTTCAATTAAGGGCTTGAGGGATATGAGGTAAGGTATAATTTTGTATAAAAATAAGTTTTGGTATCTTTTAGAATCCTCAAAAATTTTAGACCAATGCTATTCAGTATTAAGATTCATCTTATGGTGTCTAATCTTAGAGTGAGGGACTTCCTTCTTAACAAAGACTTAAATGAGAAGAGGGATGGTTGGATTAAGAAGCTCATGGAGTATGATGTGGAGATCAAGGTCACTAATTTAGTGAGAGGCAAAGGCTTATGTGAGAATATGGTTGATGACTTCCATAAAGATAAATAGGTTGTCTTGGTGACATAAAACAACTCACAACTAGATGCACCTCCACCTCACACCAGATGACTTCATAATATGAGACATTTCTTGATGATAGGTGAGTTACCTCAAGGTATGGATATAGAAAATATAAGGTATTTTAAACTTTATTCCATACCTTATGCATTGGTTGATGGGGTTTTATTTAGAAGAGACTTTAATGGAGTCCTTATCTGGTGCATTGATGATAATCAAGTGACAAAGCTCTTGGAGAAATTTCATGATGGTCCTATAGGAGGCCATTTTGATCCAAGGAATATAGTAGTAAATATAATGAGAGCTCATTATAAATATAAATGTATTCTATTTATAAGTAAGTAAATATTGGTAGCCCTTCCTCTCAAACCAATTTAGATAGAACAACCCTTCATGTAGTGGGGTTTAGAATTCATAGGAATGATCAATACACCTTCCAATAGAAGACATAAATGGGTACTCACTATTACAGACTACTTCATGAGGTGGGTAGAAGTAATTACTATTAAATAAGATAATGAAACAATAGTGTTGGAATTCTATGATAACATATTGACTAGGTTTGATGTACCAGTAACAATAATTTTAGATAATGCCTTAGCATTTGTGGCATGAGGACAAGTGAGTGGGTACTTAAACTAGGCATCTACCTTATTACATCCTCAAATTACTACCCCCAAGGCAATGGAATAACAAATTCAACAAATAAGAACTTGATAATGATTATCAAGAGGACTATAGAAGAGAACCAAAGAGTGTGGCACATAAAGCTAAGGATAGCCTTATGGGTTGATAGAGTAACTCCCAAAATTTGCATTAGCAACTCACCATTTATCTTGGTATATAGGAGGGACGACAAATTGCTCATTTATCTTAAACTGAATGCCTTAGAGTTAGCCCATCAACTTGAGTTGATGAAAATTAAACCTATGAGCATGAGGATGATAGAGCTCATGGAGCTTGAAGAAACCAGGGACCTTGCAATGAAGACACTAGAATCACATCAAGCTCATGTCAAGAAAGATTTTGACAATAGAGCCATAGAAATGTAATTTAAATAAGGGGATCTAATCCTCAAGTGAGATTCAAATAAGGCCAAGATAGATAACCATACCAAGTTTGAAAGGTTGTGGAGTGGTCCTTATTTGACTCATGAATGCAAACAACATAATGCTTTTCATCTTTCCTAGCTAGATGGAAAGGTATTACCCATCCCAGTCAATGACATTCATTTAAAGCATTGTTATTAAAAGATTTTATAGCCATTGTATAATATTATATATATTAGAGTATATTTTCATGTTTTCCCCTATGTGTCTTGTGCACATTTATTTTCAGCTATGTTTTTCCCTTCCATAAGTGATCTAGGTACAATATTTATTTTGTTCTTGTTTTCCTTTTGATTCAAGAGAAGGTTTTAGAAAGATATAACCTTGTATCAATTTCATATCAATTGAAAGGGAAGACTTGAGACTCCATGCCCAATGAACCAAACAAGATAATTGATCTGTTGTATAGTAGATAATAATCTTGGGATGTCATCATAAATGTTGGCCAATTTTGGCCTACATACAAAACTTTGCCTAGATGGATAAACATTTTGGAAGTCCTAGAGTAGGGTGAGAGACTGATCAGAGTTCTTATTGAGTGATTGATCAAATGGTTTGGAAGTAGGTCTAGAATTGCAAGAGAAAGGATTCAATAGGTTCTCATGGTATTCATGGCATTCAAGGGGCATGAAGCATTGATCAAAGTCTCAAAGGTTTATCAGATCCTTGATGGTTCCAAAGATGATTAGCATAAGCCTAGAAGAGCTATACCATCATAATATGTTATGCAAGAATAAACATAATGAGATGTGTGTGGGGATGTTAATTTATAGACATAGAAAGTAACCATTTGAATTGAAATACCTTAACTGATCTTGAAGTTAAACGTAGAGCCTACAAGTGCCAAAATATCATTTTATCGAATCAAGATCAATGACATGTAAATAATATCTTGATACAGTGGGACCATCAAAATCAATGACACACATTTAATCATGCAATCAAAGATCAATGGTGAGCTCGAGGTCAACAAGTCAAAGGATCTTGAGATTTGACATGAGGCTAATAAGTGACATGATCATGGTAAATCAAAAGATCCATAGTGCACATTTGATTAATCTAACAAGATTGATGATGCACGTTCAACCTTGTAGAAAAGATCGATGGTATGCATGAGGTCAAAATTCAATGAGCCCAAATTGCATGAGAGGCCACCACATGGCATAATCACATAAATAAAATGAAGAATGACAATATGATACATAAAGAGGAATGAAATATTAACAAGTGGCATGTTTTCAAAAGTTGATATGAAGATCAATGTGGAGCTTCCAAGTGGCATAATCTAGAGGTAGATCGAATATCGATGGGCGATAATGAAGGTCAAAGCTAGAGACTCCTATGAATATCAATAAAGTAGATTGGATCAAATATTTAGAAGGAATAGGATGAGGACACATGTAAAAATCTTGTAATAGTTAGGTTTAAAAGGAGATAAGCATTTTGAGAGGATGTCATGAAAGTAGACACATCAAATTAAAGATTTTTCCACCTAAATTGGTGAGCGAGTAAATGCAAGATCAATATATGAATCTAGTATACCAGAGTAAACCCTATAAATTCATTTATTACCATTAAATCTTGGTTAAGCCTCTAAAATATTTTAGACATATGTTTTATGTCTTGTTCATGATTAGGAGATTAGGTAGACTATAGATCTTAATTTGAGACTCTGGCTATATAAAAACTATGGGATTGGTTTTCATCTATAGTGAACCTATGTTTAGATTTTGGATTAATGATGGAATGGTGATAGAGAAAGGATTTGGAATAGGGTAAAGGTCTTCTAAAAATTATGTTCTGAAGGGACACTAGATAAATGAGCTCAAGTGACTATCTAAATAATGTAAAGGACATATTAAAATGAATCACAGTGCAATAATCTCATTAAGTAGATGGAGAGTTTGGACGCTAAGAGGGCCAAGTGGAGCATTTAATGAAGTTATAAAATTATTTGGGGGAATTCCCCATTAAATAGATCATGACTCACCATTCTCAAAGTATTCTTGTCTTATAACATGTTTTCTAAGCCAATAAGGGGCTTAGAGCTATTTAGAGCCAATGAATGACTAATTAGGAGGTGGGATTAATGTTAATAGATAAAAAGATGGTTGGGAATCCATAAAAATGGTTAGGCCTAATTTATTTATCACTATTTTGGCTCACTTATCTCTCCCATATTCTCATATATTACCCATTTCCCCCATTTTTATTGACTCTCGAAGAATTCTCATTTTTGGAGATAAGAGACTCTTTTTTGATAAGGCTAGACCCTATCAAAATTTGTATGAAAGACCTCTTGAATAAATAAAGAATTTATTTACCTATCTATTACCTTTGAATTATGTTTAAGTAAGCTTGTGCATGATGGCATTGTGAAGCAGAATCTTTCATGTCTATTATCCTTATTTCTTGCCTATTTTTTAGGTGCTTTCAAATTAGTTGTAGGTCTAGACTTGTGTTCTTTCTACCATTAATGGATGCCTAGTGTGATTATTAGAATTATTATTTGCTTATTTAATTACTTGGTGAACTTAGTTCATGAAACACTTATGCATATTAGCTAGATTGTGAGATATCATTGTCTTAAGCTTCTTTAGTGTTTACTTCATACTTATGTGAGTTCTCATTTAAATTTGGTGCATCACATTTTTATCTTTCTTAGTAACCATTTACTCTCTCTATAACCATTTTCCAAGCATAATCATTAGTCTAGGTGATCCGTCAAGAGGAAGCCAACCTTCTTCAGAAGTTCAACCTCACCATAGGATACCCACAGCTTGAGGTTGTCCCAATATTGTGGCTGGGAATGGGAGAGCCTAAATAACTCTCCCAAAAGGGTGTAATTCAATTTCATAACAAGTAAATTTGAAATATGGTCCTTTTTTCAACATAAGGGATATAAGTCTAATCACTTGGTAAAGTTTTCAATGAAATTTCTCACATAATTGATCTTCTCCTAGGAAATATGCAAGCATTTCTTTTGGGAGGGTTAAAAAATAGCAAAATAATTGAGACTCTTTTTGGGTTATTGGAGAGGGAATGTTTCAATAAAATATTCCCCAATAATTTTCCTTAGTGAACAAAAATATTTATCTTTTAAGATATAGAGATATACCAAATTCTCTACATCTTTTAAAAATATGCTATAAATGTATGATATGGTCTTCTTGACTTTTTATGAAAATATTAATGTCATCTAAATAGATTAGATTAATTTAATTTTATAACCATGGTCCATTGAAAATTATCTCCAACATTAAGTATACAAAAATCCTTTCTTTGATAAGCAAATGTAACCCATTTGGTAGTAAATGTAGTTTTATGCTAGTCATCATCTTGTAGTCATATCTAGTTATAGTAAGAGATGTCATCCATTAGTGAAAATATTATTGACCCAAACACTACTTTTAGGATCTTATGCATGGAAGGTAGAGGATAATTTTATTCCAAAAATTCTCATTTCAAATTCTTGAAATCTACACACAAGTATATGTCTTCATTATTTTTTCTCCTTAGTACCAAATTATCCACCCATGTGGAGTGTTTAATGGGGTATATTATGTGAGCCTCAATGATCTAATACATATTTTCTATCATAAGTGGTTTAATATTGATAATTTTTTTTGACAAGATTCACATCAAACATTACTTCAATTCCATTTAATGACTCATTTCTTATACTTGGTTCAAGATAAGTCACATATAAATTTAAGTAAAGACTCACCAATTCAACCTCATTCCATTGAATTAGATTTCTATTTCACTATTAAATGTTGCTTAATTTTTTATTCAAGTAATCATTGAATGTAATCAATATACAAGTCCATTTAGCATTTATAATGTCAACATGCATTTATGATATTAGGTTTCAAGACCCTAAAGTTTAAAAATTACATTACAACAAATATTCCTAATTATAAACAATCCAATACCTATCAAACATATATTTTTTACAAGTTATAAATGCACAATACAACAAAGCACAAAGTAAAACTCCTAACCCATATAACTACCTTGTTAATGGGTTATTTAGAACACCAACCGAGGAGGGATGGTGACCATCTAACCTCTCTTGAAATGAGGTCTAAATATCTCCCCAAGGTCAATATCTACTAGGTCAAAATGTACTAGATGATCTAGTTGGCATATGCTAAATTATTTCAATACAAAGGCCTTGTGGTGGTTTAAAAGTTAAATGAAGTTTTTAGCCTTTAACAGATTGGAGGGAATTAAAGTTTTGTTATTTTGTTAATGTGGGTTTCAAGTGAATTTCAAAGAATATTGAAAAACATGTATATTTATATTTTCCAAAAATAAATAATAACCATTTTGAGTTTTAAAATATGAAAAATGGCTGATTTAAATATTCATTTTCCCATTACATACATAAACATTTAATAATGCATTAATAACAATGAAATGGAGCGTACAATCAAGATAAAAAATGAAAGTATATTGAATTTAAATCTATCTAAAACCCTAGATAACCAATTTAATTAAAAAATTCAAAATAAAGAGGGAAAAAGAGAGAAAAAATATTGTTGAAACGAAGACAATTATGAAATTTCCAATTAAATGCACCCATGAAACTAATTTCTCACATGGCCAACATTCACACAATCATGTATGAGGAAAGTGCAAGAGTTTAAGGATATTAAAATTAGAAACAAAGATAAAACATCCACCATATACAGACACATGAAATGAACATAAACTTCCATAACTTTAATTAATAAAATATTTTCTAGAATAATGTAATGTTTGAGTGATTACCATTGTTTGAATACAAATTTTTATAGAATAACAATAGGGCTAAGCATAAAGAGATAGAAACTACCCTAGCAATAAATATAATGTATAAAAATATGTATGGTCTAAATTTTTTCCTCAGATGCACAATGATCCAGCCCTTGGAATGGCCCTGGGCTCTCTACTTATATAAAAATTAGTCAATGGAGGAAAATAATTTTCCCTCAAAAATAAAAAAATAATTTAACTTAAATTTTCTTATTTATTTTCCCCCCAAGTCTGAGCTCCTTTCAATTTATACACTTTTACACCTACAAAATAGAAACTACAAGTTACATTTTGGAGTAAAAGCCTTTAAAGTCACTAAAATGCACTTTACAAGAAAAATAGGGAATTTGGATAGGATAAAGATGATAGATTCTAATTAGCACAAATTCTAAAAAAATTGATTATACCATGATGTCCAATATATAACCAAATTTCCAACACTACATATGGATCAAAAATAAGAGCAATGATTCAAATGCTATGCTAAAAAAGCCTAACACACTATTGGAGGGATATCATAATATGAAAATTGTAAAGTAGTTATAGGACTCCAAAATATTCAAATTAGGTGTAGGAATTTGACAACTATGAAGTAGGTTTAAGTCTTTAACAATTTCTAAATAGGAGTAGGACTTTGATAGCTACAAAAAATAGGTGTAGGAATCTGATAGCTACAAAGCAGGTGTAAGACTTTGATAGCTATAAAGTAGGTGAATGATTCTAATAACTATAAAACAAATCTAGGACTTTAATAATTGTAAAGTAGATTTAATAATCTGATAGCTATAAATCATCTCTAGGACTCTAATGAATGTAAAGTATGTGTATCTCTTTGATATCTGCAAAACAAGTTTTAGGGTAGAAGATACTTAGGATTTTTTTAGGATAAAGAGAGGTAAAAAGTCCATTTTTATACTAAGTGTCCAATATGAAACTTTCTCACATAGACTTGGTTTTGACAATAGAGGGGGTTTTAGGCCCTAGTTTATCACATAAACTAAGATGACCTTGCGAAAAACTAGAGAGAGTTGAGACCAACCAACCCATGATGAAAAATGAGAGTAAAATAAAAATAAAAATAAAAATAAAAAAGAGGGGTACCATGATTCTTGAGTAATTAGAGTGTGTTGTGCAAGCAACAAAAAATGGTGAATCAACTTAAAAACATTTTTGAGTATTTTATAATGAAAGAAACATGTTTACAAAATCAAAATCTTTTGTCAAGATAATGCATGGAACATAAATGTATTTAAGATAAGAAAGAAGGGAATGGCTATAAAACCACATATGATATTCTCATTAACCTACTATGTGCATAGGATTTTATTACCTCTTCATTGAATTTACAACGACTAGAGACTATATTTTTAATCATTAAGCTAGTGAATTCTAGCTTGAGAATGCTTACTTAGACATTTCTCAACTACCAGCATGGTGTTTATAGCCCTGAAATAGATGTTTTTGATCCCATTCAAGGCCTTACTCTATTACCACTTGGGTGTCCATAGCCCCTAGTAGAGATTTCTTGAATCACCTATAAGTTGAGTTTTTTTGACAAATTAATTTTATTTATTTTTAACATCTCAATTTAGGTTGGGGACCTTAATGGAAAATAAAAGGCCTAGATATTAACCATAACGTGTTCATTCAAGCAAACACATAAACCATTAAAGTATGATTTTTTGAGTGTGGTTTTGAGATAATATATATAGAGGCCAAATATTTGACCCAAACTTACCCATATATGCATAAATACAAAACACACATGACAACCTAAGCTTTCAAAACTGACTCATAAATAGGATCTTAAGCCATAAGCTACATGTAGTACTTAAGTTTCAGAATGTAATTCATGTTACTTAACTACATACTCTTTCTTCCTTCTTGTTTGAGCTATAAGGTACTCATAGGGAAAAATAAATAAACTTGGACCAAAAAAGATAAATGAAGAGGCTGAACCAAGGATGAAAGGCAAGGAAAAGCAACCTAAATTAACAATGAAAGCAGGAAAAAAAATAAAATAGAAATGATAAATTATTTATAAGACCTTACTGAGATAATTTAATCTTGGAAGTAGTTCTTGAGGAAATAACCATTGAAAATTAATGCGCCATCCCCACAAGTTAGACACATGAGATAAAACACATTCTCATTCAGGATTTTAGAATTTTGGCAAGGATATAATCACTAGGTAACTCATATTTACGATGGTGTTTCCATTTTATTTCATAAAACTATCCTAAAGAGTTTATCTAAGATGTTCTCATTCCAATTAAGAAATTTTACATCATTACATTCAATAATATATTTATGCTTAATTCCTTAAAAGTAATTGGGATAGGGTTTGAGAAATACAATTTCCCATACAATGAATTGTAATGAGGGATAGAGGTGGGTATCAAAATATAATAGAGATATTAAAACACCAAACCTAGTGGAGATATGTTCTTTGGTGAAACTAATAATTAACTTAATTTTTGTTTTCTCTCTTTTTGACATGGATACTATAAAAATACCATTCTCATTCTTTTTATCATCTCAAAGGCACATTCTCTATTCTTCCCACATTAGTGACCTTCTAGTTTTATCATTGATGGTTGAAGTATGAAGAGAGTTATAATGTATCAAATAATATTCAATTCTAATTATTATTGGATTCACTTCTTCATTCAGGTCACCATGCTCATGAAAAATCATTTCTATTTTGATTGCCTCCACTACTAAAAGGAACACTGGAGTGATGCAGTCATATCTAATAAGCTACTCCAAATGATTAAAAATTTTAAATGGGGCGGGGGGTAGTGAGATGATATTCATCCTAATTATCATCATCAAGGTATGTGTTCCTAAGTGGTGAGTAACCTCATGATTACATCATTCAAGTTTTCACCAATTAGACCCTCAACAAGGCTATCCTAAAGTGGGGTATCTTCAATTTTAAACTTTGTTTTTCTTCTTCATTGCATGGACAAATAATTTAAACATTATTTGATTCTATTTTACTTAAATATAATAATTAAAAGAGATATGGACCACTATAATCTAACTTTTGATCTTCCTAAATCAACTCTCTAAATGCAGGAACAATAACATATGATAAGATTGTTTAAAATGCATATAATTTATCCTCCTAATTTAACTGATCCAATTTTCTCATTTCTTCTTTAAAATGATCACAATAAGTTTCTGATTATGTTGATGGATCATTTGGCACACCAACTTAGGTTGTATGGTAAGCCATCTAGCCCCTCCTAAAAGGAGACCCAAAAGTCTCCCCAAGGTCTATTATTGACAAGTCATAGTGTACTTGGTAACAATTTTGGTCTATGTAAAACTATTACTTGTCAAGGGGCCTTTACTAGTTTTAATTTTAAATGTAGTTTTAAGTTTAAAGGTATGAGGGGAATTCAAGTTTGGTGGCTTTGTTCATGTGAGTTTTTAAGTGTGTTCTAATAAATAACAACACAAACATGAATATTCAGATTTTGCCCAAATATAAATCAACATTTTCACATTTAAAAGAAGTAAATGAAGTTGATTTTTTGATGTTTCATTCCATTACATTAAATATATTCAACAACATGTTAATAAAAATGAATAAGAGTTTACAATCAAGATAAACTATGAAAATATAGATTGCATATGAATCTATACTAACCCTAGCTTAACATATTTATGAAAAAAGGGGAAAAGAGATAAAAGGGATGTTATGATGAAGATAAATTTGAAACATCCAAATAAATATGCACAAAAAACTAATACCTCACCTATATAATATTCACACAACTACACACTAAGATAGTGCAAGAGTTTGAGGATAGAAAATCCAAAAAGAAAGAGAACAGCTTCATCATATACACGTGCATGAAAATGAACACAAACTTACATAACTTTAATTAATAAAATATTCACTTGAATAACACAATGTTTAAGTGATTACAATCATTTTAGTACATATTTTACCATCATAACAATAGGGAAGACATATAAATAGAGATAAAATACCCTAGAAATCAATAAAATGAATTAAAAAAAGTCTGGTCCAAAATGTCTCCTTAGATGCACAATGAGCCAACCTTTGGAATTGCCAGGGGCTCTATATTTATATAAAAAATGGTTAATAAAGGGAAATAACTTTCCATCCAAAACCCAAAATCACTTTATTTTGAAATTGAGTTAAAGTTTCCCCCAAATTATAATCTCATTGCACTTTAGCTCCATTCACACCTAATAAAAGTTTTTAAAACTTAATTAGGAAAATTAAAAGAAAATATTTTAACTCATTTAACTATGAATTTTATTAGAAAAATAGGGATCTTGGTTAGGAGAAATGTGATAGCTCTTGATTGGAATAAATTCTAAAAAAAATATTATACCATGATGTCTAGGTTGGAACCAAATTTATAACACCATAGATAGATCAAAAATTATAAAAATGGTTCAAACATTATGCTAAAATAACATGTTATTAGAGGGATATCAAAATCTAACACCTATAAATAATCTCTAGGACTTCGACAAATGCAAAGTAGGTGTATGACTATGATAGTTGTGAAGTAGGTGTAAGACTCTAATAGCTATATAGTAGGTTAAGACTTTGAAAAATACACAACATATACTAGGGTAGAAGGTCCTAAGGGACATTCCAAGCCAAAACAAGGTCAAAACTCTATTTTTAGACTGTCTAATATGAAAATTTCTTACATGGACTTGGTCTTTACAATAGAGGGGTTTTTGGGCCCTGATTTGACATGTAAATTGAAATGGCCCTAAGAGTGGATCAAAAGAGCTGGACAAGCAATTTATTCAAATAAAAACTAAGGAATCAATACTTCACTTTCACACTAAGTGTTAAATTTGAAGTTTTATCACATGGATGTGATACTTTTAATGGCAATGGTTTCAGGACCTAGTTCAACATGAAAACTAAGATGGATCACCAAAATAACTTGAAAGTATTGAGAAAAACTAGCCCCTAAGCATAAATAATATTAGAGTAAAAGGAAACACCATAAAAAGGAGTTCCATGATTTTAAAGGAAATATGGCATGTTGTGCAAGAGAAAATAAATGGTGACTCTGCTAGAAAATACTCCTGAGTATTTTGAAACTAGAGAAACATGTCCATGAATGTAGAATATTTAGATAATATAATGTGTGGAACATGAATGAATCTGAGAGATAAAAATAAGGTAATGGATAAGAGATCAAATATGATATTGTCATTAATTTGGTGTGCGAAAATGAGTTAATTACCACTTTTTAGAACTTATATGGACTAGTTATTATGGCTTCAACCATTTGGATAATGAATTATACCTTGAAAAAATTCACCTGGACATTAATTCACTAATATACAGACATCTATAACCCCAAAAAATATGTCTTTGATCCCCACTCAGGTCCTTCATCTATTGCTATCTAGGAATTCATAGCCCCAATAAAGGTTTGAATCACCTAGAAATTGAGCTTTCCAACTAATTGACTTTCTATTAATTATATTATATTTTTTTTATTTTTAACATCTCAATTATAATTTGGGGAATATTATGGAAAATAAAATGTGGAATTATATATTTTTCACCCTAAATATTAACCTTAAAATATTCATATAATCAAACCTATACAAAATTAAAATATGATTTTTTATGTGATTTTGAGAGAATATTTTTAGAGGCTAATTTTTTAACCTAAATTCATTAAAACATAAACAAATACATAACACAGATTATTAACTAATATTTTTAAAAAAAATCAAAAATAAAATATTAAGCTAAAAATAATTCAAATTACTTAATCACTAGATCATCATTCATTCTACTTATGTACAAACCTTTCTTCCTCATTCTTTGATCAATGAGGAACCCATAGGGGAAAAATAGATAGGTTGAACCAAAAATAAACAAATAATAAGGTCATAAAAATGAGGAAAGTAAGAAAAAATGAACTAAATTAGGAAAAAAATCAAGGAATTAAATATAATTTATTTATAGGAGCTCACCAGGCAAACTCATGCTTGGAAGTAGAGTTTGAAGAACCACCCATTGACAATAAGATAACATTCCTCACTAGTTAGACACTTGAGACAAAATGCATTCATGCCCAATATTTTTAGAAGGTTGGAAGGGATCATACGAAAAGGACATTCATATTTATGGTGATGTTGCACTTTTCATGCATGCATACTAACCTAAAGAGCCCTATCTATGATGTTTTAATTCAAATTAATAATTTTTTTAATTCAATTTAATAATGAAATTATACTTAATTTTAAAAAGTGGTTGGGATAGGGTTTTAAAATTATCTATACTTGCACATTAAATTATGATAAGGGGTAGGGGTGGGTATCAAAACATACCAGAGATATTGGAACACCTAACCTAGGAAGATATGTTATTTGAGGCAACCAATCACCAACCTAGTTACTAGTTACTCCCCTTTTGTTTAATGTTATGCCAACATCCTTCGTATTATTTTCATTATTTAGAAGACATAGGATGTATTTTTCCCATGCCATGGACCTTATGGTTTTATGATCGATAGATGGAGTATTGTAGTTGTATAAAAATATAAAATTGGTAACCTAAGTGTGGATTATGACTCCTAATCCATAGATCCCTCTTGCTTACTCACATGACCCTTCTAGGCACCTTTTCACTGATTCCCAATCATTCGTAGGATTTCAAGAACTCATTCTA
Organism: Torreya grandis; assembly: GCA_037957365.1. Lineage (NCBI taxonomy): Eukaryota > Viridiplantae > Streptophyta > Pinopsida > Cupressales > Taxaceae > Torreya > Torreya grandis. The sequence goes on from JARHVA010000970.1 coordinate 3,441,767, forward strand.
GCCTAGTTGGGACCCTTTTTCCATGCTTATTCCAACCCCCTAAGTCCCATACCCTCATGAAAATATCACCTAAATTGGACTATAGCACTAGACCCTAGGGTGTCCCCTTTTTAGTGCTCCTATCCAATGACATTTTGATCCCATATTACCATTTTCCCCTGATTCCTCCTCTTTATTATGTCGACCTAGTGTGATTGCATTTAACCTATGACCAATAGATCCCTATATAAGCCCATTCAAAGATCATTTGGAAAGGGTTGGTAAATATCATAAAGCAAGTAAGAATACAAGAAATACTACTCAATAACATTTCCCTATTCTCTACATATATCCATCCAATATTATTTATAGATTATTCAAATCCTTACACCAGTCCTTAGTCATCTCAAACACACCTAGTTTAGCATTTCCTTGCATTCTCATGTCATAATTTCACCAAACACTTTCAAAGGGAGAACTACATATGGATTAATCCCTCTTCAAAGTATTAGTATGTAGGCAGTGTGCCCACACAAGGGGTGTGGATACACGTTTAGTGAATATTACACACACTAACCCCCTTCTTACCTAAATTTTGTTAAAGCATAATGGAATCTAGGGTTGAATACTAAATCAGCTCTATAAAGAGTTATGTAGACATCTAGTAGGCAAAACTTTATAGACAAGGTCACACAGACATAATGAACAAAACCTAAAAATCTCAAGTCTTCTAGATAACATTAGTAGAAGTGGAATACAACACTAGTGCCACTAGTGTCCTATTTTGGTGCTCCTCTCAAATCATAAAATGAAGGTCAGATCTTGATTTGTAACAGTGTCCCAATCTTTCATAGTGAATTTTAGACTCTATTTCAACCATCTTAGTTAGTTTTTAGCTAATTCATATTTTTTATCCCTTATTACTATTTATAGAAAGGTTTAAATGACAATCAAATTTATGCAAATTAGTGGATTAAGTATTGCATATTTATTTACTAATTTTACTACTCAAACCCTTTAACTAAATTAGGTATAATAAACCAATATTCCAAAAATTGTTAAAGCCATTATCGATATGCCACCACCCACAAACTTAAAATAAATTCGATCCCTATAAGGCAAGATCCAATCAATCCACCATTTTTTAGCTCAACTTGATGATAAAAATTAGGATTTCACTCATTTATTAAAGAAAGATACCAAGTTTGTCTAGGACCAAGTTTGTCAAGAAAGCTTCGATGCAATCAAGAAATAAATTCTTAATCCACCTATTTTAGTACCACCTATCCTTGATAAGCCTTTTTCTTATATATTTTAGCAACAAATCATGCACTATGAATACTCTTAGCACAACATGATGATAAACATACCAAGTGATTAGTTTATTACATCAATCTCACACTGGTTGATTATGAAAAAAATTATTTTGTAATAAAAAAACTATGTCTAGCATTAGTTGGATGCCATGATGGACATTATTCTCCATCCCTCCATGACAACTAATAATTATAAACTAACACTTCTAGTTCTAGTTTAGTATATTTCACATGATTTTACATTATTATATCTATCTAGGCATACCCCTATTGATCTAACAATCTCTCAATACAAATCATGTTATATCTTGAGATATTTTGTTAGTTATCATTGTTATATCATATATTTTGTAGCATACCACACTTGTAGGGCTCTTTCTTCTGAGAGAAATCATTATAAGGTCTCTATTCCTACTATCAAAATAGGGGGTAATAAATAAGGGTTTTGTCATAGAGATCAGAGCTCCTATCAACCAAAAAATCTAATTTTAGAACATTTAGTACAATAACTAAACATCAAACTAGTTAGAACATACTACGCAGATAGTCAAGAATCTAGAAGAATCATCAGATTTGGCCCAAGAAAATAGCATCAAGACTATACTATAGAACTAAAGATGCTACTATCCATTTCTAGCACTCCTATCTAAATAGTAAAAAATCAAAATTTCTAAAAGTAGGCAAAAAAAGTAGGTTCAGCTATAGATTTACATAGCTAGACTAGTTTAGAATAAGTAGTTTCAATACACATTTTGCTTAGAGAATCTATACATTGGGGGCATCATGTGCAACATGATGGCTCTCACTTATAGTTTTAGATAAATTAGTTGGTATAACTTTCAGATCAGAATCCATGTTCTAGATATTAGTGATTAGGGGAAATGTGCATGACACATTTATTTCTTTTCTTTCCTAGTTCAGCATTGTTCAGACATTTTTAGTAGTTCCATGCCTTATTCCATTTTAGAGTGGATTTCATACAAGCCTACCCTCCACATTCTTGAGTTTGTAAGTTCTTGAGTGGCTTCCACATAAACTAGATTCTTAATTTTGAAGTGGCTTTCATATATGCCTAATCTCTATATTTTGGAGTGGCCAAGATTGGCCTAGTTTCTAGCATACATTTGGCTATCCACACCAACATTATCAAATCATAGTACCTTCATGAGATTAAATATATATCTCATATGACAAAAATGTCATACCAATATTAGTTCATATCTTCACTTCATGGGGCAATGATGGAGCCAAAGGTCTATCTAGCCTTTGTATTCTTGAGCTACCTATTCAGAGGGATTAAACACACAGCCTAGACATCGATCAACACACACATGACTACCTAGCTTCACTTAGTGGTCAAAAATGGATCAAAAGGGACAACCTTTGCATTCTTGAGCCACTTTTTAGGGAATTGAGCACTCAGATTCATTCACAAAGTGTACAACATCATCTAGCATTACTCAATATTACTTAGCATTACTCAACATCACAATAGGTTTTGTATTAGTCCACATACCTAGTGAGGTGTATTCATTATTTTCTCTTCCTCTCTCTTATCCAACCTTGTACATTATTATTTTAGATATAAAATATCTAGTAAGAATAGATCTACTCTTATTTTTTTCTTGTAGATTCATACTTCACAGTGTTCTTTCTTTATACACACCTAGCATAAAAATAGATTCATGAGCTTCACCCTTACAAGTAAGTTCGGGTACGCTTTCTCTTTTTCCTTTATCATAATATTTCACTTTGTTACATCACTAGAATAAAGGGGGGCAAATTTAGTCATATAAAAATGTAAAATTGGTAATTTGAGTGTGGTTTATGACTCCCAATCCATATATCCCTCTTACTTGCTCTCATGACCCTTCTAGGCACCTTTTCATTGATTTTTAGTCATCTTTAGGATTTCAAGACCTCAGTATAGCTTATCTAGGACCCTTTTTCCATGCTTATTCCATCCCCCTAGGTCTTTTACCCTCAAGATAATAGTGACCAACTTGGACTATAGCACTAGACCCTAGGGTGTCCCTTTTTTGGCAATCCTATCTAATCACATTTTGAGCCCAGATTACTATTTTTCCCTGATTCCTCCTCTTCATTGTGTTAGCCTAGCGTGATTGCATTTAACCCATGACCAATAGATCCTTATATAATCCCATACAAAGATAATTTGGATAGGGTTGGAAAATATCATAAAGAAATCAAGAATAAAAATAAGACTACTCAAGCACATTTCCCTATTATTTGAATATAACCATCTAATATTATTTCTAGGTTATTTGAATCCTTACACCAGTCCCTAGTCATCTCAAGAACACCTAATTTAGCATTTCCTTTCATTCTCATGTCACAATTACACAAATAAATTTCAAATGGAGAAATACATATGACTTGATCCCTCTTCAGAGTATTGGTATGTAGGCAACATGTCCACACAAGGGTTGTGGATACATGTTTAGTGAATCTTACACACACTAACCCCCCCTCTTTCCCAAAGTTTGTTAAATCATAATGGATTATAGGTTTTTAAGGATAAATCATCTCTATATGGAGTTCCATGGGTATTCGATACTCAAAACTTTATAGATAGAGTAACACAAACACAATGAACAAAACCCAGAAAGCTTAGGTCTCTTGGACAACAAAATAGAAGTAGACTATAATGTTGATGCCATTAGTGTCCTATTTTTTTAGTCTTGTCCAATCATAAAATGAAGGCTAGATCTTAATTTTTGGTAGTGTCCCAATCTTGAATAGTGAATTTTAGACTCTATCTCAGCCATCTCAGTCAGTTTTTAGCTAAGTCTTATTTTCTATCCCTTATTACTATTTTTAGAAAGGTTAAAATTATAATAAAATTTATATAAATCAATAGATTAATTATTTCATATTTATTTACTAATTTTACTACTTAAACCCTTTAACTAAATTAGAAATAATAAACCAATGTTCCCAAAATTGTTAAATCAAGTATGTAGGAAGTTGCACTAGATCAGGTCATCTTTAACTCTAACTCTTGTTAGTACCATTTATTTGTTCAAGACACCATGCTCATGCTTATTAATTTATATTTTGATTACCTCCACTAGTATTAGGATCATTGGAGTGATACAATCAAATCCTATAAGCTACTCGACATGATTTATACTCTCAAATGTGGGGGAAACAAAATATCTTAATCATGTTTATACTTATCATCAATAATATAGAAGTGTTACTCTCCAAGGTTGAGTAACCTTGTGACTATAATTCAAGTTTATACCAATTATATCAAAATTAAGGATACCTTGGAGTGATATATCTTGCAATTTGAGCTCATTTAATTTATAGTCCTCATATGAATAACCAAGTTCATCATTTCCTTCTTCCATTTCAACTAACTCTAAAGGTGATAAGCGAGCTAAATTATTGCAATACGAATGTTGATCCTAAACCATCTCTCCAAATGTAGGAATAATAACATATGATAGAATTTTTTTAGATGTACATAATGGGTCTTCTTTGTCTAACTGCTCTAATCCTTTCATTTCTTTTTCAAATTGATCACATGGAATTCTTGACTTGTCTTCTTGTATGGGTAACCAGTTGCTACTCAAATTTTCATCCATGAACTCACCTAAAGTAACTGCTAAAATTTCATCATCAGACTCATCATTTGTATTATCTTAGACCAGTTCTTACCTACTAATGGAATACTCTCAATCAACATGACTTATTCAAGACTTGTATTATTTCCACATCTATAGACCACAAATTATGGACTTGGGAATGTGGTCTCATAGGTTAGTCTGTGAATTATTTGTTAGGAGTCTCCTTCCATAAATGAAACTTGATTAACAACAATATTTAACAAACATATTATAAAAAAACCTAATAATTAAATTCATAATTAACATAATTTCATGTGATAAATGTACTATCAAGGTTCTCACTTATTTGAGGAGTTATAATTAGTTATAAGATTGAGGTAATGTTTGATAATAAGGTGAAAATTAGTCCATGATCTAATTTATAGGCAAGTTAAGTCAAAGGCTTTTGGGTGTAAATGATGTAGAGCTATTCCCTCAGCCTACAATTTTCTTTCACTTTGCTTGTAATCCTATAAAGCTTCCCTAGCCAACACTAGGCCAATCTTGTCTAAATGGACTAAAACTCAAAAACATATTAAAAAAAGTTTCAAAAAACTTAAAACATTCTATCACATGATTTTAAACCATATCAAATCAATTCCATCACTCACACCTTGCATTTTCACTCAATAGTCCATCTCTTGCTTTCACATGCTACTAACCCCATTTCAGGACAAATCCACTGTTATATTATGTATTAACATCTCATCTATGAAAACAAAATATATTTTTAGTATCCTTTACCATTATTATACTTCACACAAATTTTTATGTTAGGTTAATTTGAAAAGTTTAGTACCTATAGGCTTACCTAGCTCCTTAATTAACCCTCCTGAATGGATAAACCTCCTTGGTCTGAGAAATATGTGGTCAACCTAATAAAAATAATGACATATTTGGATACCAATTAACATTATACAGCTTAATAAACTCTCTTTTCACTCTCACTCTCATCACACATACCTTTTTCTTCTTTGGCCTATCCCACTATCCCTTCTTCTAGGCCTATTCCTTCTTAGTCCTTAAAAATCCATACATATTGGTCTGTAAACCTTTGAAACTAAAAAAATAAGTTATATAAAATTTATATTGACAATACTACAAGTTTTTGTGAGATTTTTATGGTTAGAACTCATTCTATACTCCAAACCCTAAATATAGGGTTTCTAGACCACTATATAGGCCAGGAGCCTACAAAAATAAATAAATTTAACTATATGAGGTTTCAAGACCCAAAAAAACCTAAATTAGGCATATATATACCATAAAAAACTTTAAAAATCCTCAAAAAGTGTGTTTCAACCCAGTATCCTTGATTTCCACTTAAAACTCATTTGATTATGATAGGAATTTGACTGTCTATAGGTCTGTGCTCTAAGCAATTTGATCAAATAGAAATAAAATGCCAAGTATAAGATAAAATAACCTTAAAAAAAATTCAATACCACTTACCTTGATACTGAAAGTCTCTTGGTTATAAATACAAAATCACTTATTGTCCTTACAATGTATGCACTGTATCAAATAGTGAGCCTGCTATAGGAAAACATAGTCTGTCCACTCAAGAACCCTAAAATTAGTGAATATTTTTACATATATTAGGATTATGTGGTATAAAATGGAATAAATTAAATCCTTATATGTATTTTTAATAATTTATAAAGACTACTTCTTGCATTATACTGAGACACTCAGTCTTTGACAACTCAAAACCAACACAGGGTTCATACAACTTTTCCCACTCAAAAAACAAGGTATCTTTGTTTGTATATCAACTAAAAAACATGGAATTTTATTGAAACCAAAATAATTTAATATTTCACTTTATAAACACCAATTCCTTCACAAATATTCTTATAAAAATCCTTCTCATTAACTAATGCTTTCTCATAGTGCATAAACACAGAAATATATAAACATGTAGGGTAAGCAGATTCATGAATGAATACTCTTGTTCTCAGTTCTAAGAGTAAAATCTCATAATTTATAGATTATAAAATATCCATTAGACACAACAAGTCCATCACTATTATAATCATTTTAAGCTTTAATTCAATAGACATAAAGACTTACATAGTCCATTTAACCATCTTGGCAAACCTTTATTTTTCCTCTCTTGTATACCATATTTATCCTCATCTATCTTCCTTATTATGGACCACTCACAATATATAACCTTACTACAATTTAAAAAGCTTTCAAAACAAGAACTATAATATTTTTTGGATCAAGAAACTCCTAATAACTCTAAAACCCATGTAGGGTGGTGAATACCAAGACTACCACCTCATGACATAATGACTTAATCCACTCTTAAGACCTCTCAAGACACCATAAAGATGTATCAAACATTATTAACCATGACATATCATTAATCATTCATTTGGACCACCTAGAACACTCACAATTCCTCTTACAAGTTATTAAAATTCAAATTATAAAAAGGAGAGAAAACCTATAAAGGACTCAAATTTAAATTTTACTCACATCTAAGTTTACTTTTGGGCATTTATAAAATTCTCCTGCATCATACCCCGAAGGGAAGAAAAGAAGTTGACCCCAATATGCTTCTTCATTAAAGTTTTCATACAAATGTGTGTGATCCTTACTGCCACACCTATGCCTTTGTTTCCTCATCTAAGTGATCCTTTATTCTTACTTCAACTACTGCTCATACTATTACTGTTTCTAACTATTTTTTGCTTTTCACATTCAAAAGATGAAAGAAACTAAGGGTTAATGGTCAGGGGTTTATACATACCCGAATGAAGTTTGCACACCATTGTCAGACGACTGAAGGAGCTCCTCTTTGGCTGTGGAAGATGACACCTATAGAAGAAAGAGACTCAAACACAGAGATTATTAGATAGAGATAAGGTGAACTGCCAAGCGATATGCTCAGTCCCAGAAGTGCAAAGACTTCCTTGAGGGATGACAGTCCACTTGTTGATAAAAAGAATGTCAGATAAAGAGAAAGAATTAAAGACTGAACAAAAGAAATAAAGATAATGCATACCTATATTCTGTAATCTATCTTCCACAGTTGCTGACGTCAGTTAGTCTACCAGCGTTAGTTGGTCAGGTTGCCGATGTTGGTTAGTCTGCCGACATCGGTAGGGGAAATGGTCGATGTCGGTCAGGGCAATGGCCTTGGATGGGTTTTGGATGAGTTTCTGGTTGGCAGTGGGGTCTGTAAGGAGTCTGGGTCTATGTAGGATGGTAAGATAGTGGACAGAGTCTTAAGAAGGACAAGGTAGGGAGACAGGGTGTCAAAGAAGGGGTAAGAGTATGAAGAAGGCTTATCAACCTCTCTAAGAATAAAGTCAGGTTTGGTTTGGTTGATAGCTAGGTCTGGTTGATAATATTGCTTAGAAGTAGTAACTAGAGAACCAATTACTAATACATTCTAAATAATGAAATAAAATAAAAGAGAGATACTTAGCTCTTTGATAGAGAACCAAAAGTGTAGAAGCCCTGTTGTTGATGCCGCTGATGTAGAAGACTTCCTACGATATTTCAATCAATGGTGGAGTGACTGATGCAGAGTCCCTGTAGCCTGTGATGCTTGGTGTGCATCTGGAAGAGAGAGAGAGAGAGAGAGAGAGAGAGAGAGAGAGAGAGAGAGAGAGAGAGAGAGAGAGAGAGAGAGAGAGAGAGAGAGAGAGAGAGAGAGAGAGAGAGAGAGAGAGAGAGGTCAAATTCTAGGAGCAAGAGAATTAGCATTCACGTCTGTGATTCCTTTTCTGTTCGACCTGTAAGTTGGTTTTAAACAACCAACATCGGTGATCCCACCGGTGTCGACCGACGGGTAACCGGCGTTAGCGGCTAGAAGATGGGTAAAAAGGCTATTTTTAGCCTTTTACCCATTCCTCTGTCTATCGAGTTTAGTGGTCATGGTTAAATGGTCAAAGGCAGGTTTAATAGGCGTGCAGATTAGTGAGAGAGTTGGAATGATTAGTCATATGGTGATAAATGAGGGTATTTAAGGGTGAGGAATCCAAGAGTGGTGTGTCATGGGTGAGGTGTCAAGGGAGGTGTTATTAATTTAAAATAAGTTATTATTTTAAATTAATAAGTGTGTGGGTTAGGAATGTGTAAAAGTGGACCAAGGGGACCAAGGTGGGGAGTCGACCAAGGAGTAGACACAATTTTGGTGTCTACATTTGCCCCTTTTTGTCTTGTTGGTTGTTTTGACGAACTGCAAGACAAAAATAGGAGTAAGTTGCCCCAGGTATGGGATAAGGTCACTTTTATCCTATTGGTTGTTTTGGTGAACTGCAAGAAAAAATTAGGAGTAAGTTGCCCTAATTATGGGATGAGGTATTCCCCCTCAAAGTGGGAGTCGAGGGAAGGGACCCTGATATCGGGTGTCGATTTGATAGATAGTGGATGGATATGGTGAAGTTTGAGTGTGAATTCTGCAAAAGTTGAGATTACACGTATACCACTTCACATGATAGGTAGGTCAAATTGTCATAGGTCAAGGGTCGAGGAGTGCTAAAATTGAAATAACTGGTCCCCAGCATTTAGTCGTAGCTGATTGGGTTAAATGATCCAAGCTATAGCTCTAATGATCATCATGTTCCAAGTATCTCAGGCTTAGGAAGTGCTCCTGGAAAACATGAAAATGTCACAAATATTAGGGATCAACTTGCTCACGATCCAAAAATATGTGTGAGGGTCATAATATGGGTTGCAGATAATTTTGTTATCTATTCGTGAGGTAGCAGACATGTAATCAAAACAACCAAGGCATAGTTGTCTCAAAAGTGGTCATGGTCTGAGGAGATAGTTGCGATCTCTAAGGTCATTGGTTAAGATTTTGGGTTGGTAGAGATAGTTGGTCCATTAGATGGATGGATGAAGGAATGGCCGAGCTAACCTCAGAAGACCCCATGTCAACTGAGTGCTGCCTACATAGCCCTTGTTGGAAGGGCCTTAGGCCAATGTAGTTCTCCCTAAAAGGGAGGAAGAGGGTCGGTTGTGGATGGGGTCAGACTAGGTTAAGTTAAGGTTAAATGGTTTATCCATCGAGTAGATGAACAAATGGATGTGGTTGAGCTAACCCTAGAAGATGTCATGTCATCTGAGTCCTGCCTACATAGCCCCTATTGGAAGGGCCTCAGACTAATGTAGTTTAGGCTGGTTGATAGGTTGGTTTGGTCAGGTTATAAATGATGAGGGTATGATGATGTTACAACCTTTTCCATATTATGTGATGGTGTATTCTGTAACATTGGTTGTGTGGTCTTTCACCCCTAGCAATTTTCTATATTAGTGATGGATGTATGCTAAAAATGAAATGAGATTATTTATGCTTCAACAAGTAATGGTTTATGCTTGGCATAAATTGAGTGGTTGATATTTTCCATGTGTATTGGTTTCCATAGAAACTAGTGTGAATAGGCTATGAGAACGTTAGTGGTCTGAAAAAGGTTTGGTTGGTTTGATTTGGTTGGAAAATGATTTGGTTGCATGTGACAAAGGTATGGAGGAAGTGAAATTCATGTTGCTCTTTCATTGAAAAGGACCATAGTGATAGCATAGATAGGGGTTTTGCAAAAAAAAGCCCCATTCATGCATTACGTCATTGACCATTGGTTATGTTAGAGAAGTAATCGAATCACTTTGACATTAAAATGAGCTTGAAATCCCTTAAGTAGGTGATGTGATATGTTAGGATAGGGTAACCCCTTTTCATAGGGATAACTTTGCCCCTTTTTATAGGAGACCTTGAGAATGACTATAAGTCAAGTCCATGACCCCCTTTTTTTTTTGGTAGATTGATCGATGCGGGAAGTCTACATGGGGATGTCATTTTGTTTTGTGGTCATTTGTGAAGCTGATCGATGTGGGAAACTTCTAAGAGAGTGCTATTTGTAGTAAGATTTTTAGGCATAGCCATCCTTCGAGGGAGTGATCTATATTTTTGCTTTATATGTTTTTGAGGGCTTTGAATAGCTATCCTTCGAGGGAGCAATCTATTAGCTACAACAATGATGATGCAATTGTCCTTCAAGGGAACAATCTACATTTAGAGTTTTATGACTTTTTGATATGTTAGGCATCCCATTTTTATATATTTGACAGGATTTGTAGTCATGGACAAGACTATAGAAGCTTAAGGGCTCCCTTTTATTAGGACAAAGCATCCATATTTTATAAAAGGGTCACATAGTGTTTGTGTAGGGGAACAGGGTTGAAAGGAATAAGGATTAAAATGATAGGGGTTGCTCAAGGGATGAGCTCAAGTTAAATATCAAGTGAACAGGTACTTGATTAATAGTAGAATGGTCGTAGATGCAAGGCATTAAGAGGCTCAGGTTTTGGTCGGCCTTCAAGAGAAGACAGACGATAAGTCCTTGATCCATACTTGTGCATTATGATGTAAGATCTGAGCCAATTAGGAGCAAAATTGTCTCATTTACTTCTTTCCATGTTGGTCACGTGTTGGTTGATGTTGGACATGAAGTTGGTTGATATGTTTTTGGCATGTTTGGTCAATGCTTGGTTGGTTGATATTTGGTTGATACTTGGTTGAGGCTTGGTCAAGGCTTAGTTGATGCTTGGTCAAGGCTTGGCTGGTTGATGTTTGGTCAATGCTTGGTTGGTTGATATTTGGTCGATGCTTGGTTGGTTGATATTTGGTCGATGCTTGGTTGGTTGATGTTTGGTCAATTTTTGGTTGGTTGATGTTTGCTCGATGTTTGGTTGAGGTCGTGATAGTCAGGATAGAGTCAAATTCCCCTAGTTGCTTGTGACAGGCACAATGTTTGGCACCCATTGTAGATAATCAATAGGTTGAATGAAGGAGATGAAGAGAAGACATTGAAGCTCCTCTTAGACAAGGAGTGCGATGCAAGGATGCATCTTGTGAAGCTTTTTTCCTAATAGGCTTTAGTTTAAGAGGGTGAGATCCTGATCTTCCAGGTTGGAGTTTGGAATCTCAGAATTAGAGACGGTGATGGAGGCAATGGTTGGTAATGTTTTGATTAAAGAAGCTAGTGGTTGGGGGTCTTCGAGTTGGACCTCCATTGTCTGTAAAGTTTTGATTAAAGATTGTCAATGTTGTAGAGAGTTTTGTATGAGGTCATACAAAGATGTCTTCACAGAGGTTGGGTGAAGTTGTTTCACCTTGGAGTCATGAAGTGGCTACAAAGATATTTGTTGAGATGTGCCCAAGACAGTAATCTTGGGTTTTGGTTGTGGTGAGGGCTTGACGAATGGATATGTCCAAGGGAGAGAAACCTTCTCTTTCCCTTTATCCTTCATGGTTTGTGACCTAGTGGCCACATTGATGGTGTTAATTTCGAATAATGGGGTTGAAGGTGGTAAAGGGACCATAGTCTGATGATGGGATTTTGATTTAGGTGATGAGGTTTGAGAGGCATGGGGTGGTGTCAATGGTTTGTTGAAAGGGTGGTCAAGAGGATCCTTAATAAAAAGGGTGTCATTTTTGAGGTGTTGATGAATGATCGCTTTAAGAGCACAACAATGCTCAGTGTCATGTCTAGGTGTGCAATGATACGTACAAAATTTAGTGTCATCAAACCAAGATGGTTTTGATCCAAGAGTTGATGTGTGTGATGGTGAAAAGGTTTGGGAGACATGAGACGGTGTTGGAGATTTATCAAAGGGATCCTTAATGAGAAGAGTGCCCTTTTTCAAGTGTTGATGGATGACAACCTTGAGAGTGTAGCAATGCTCAGTGTCATGCCTAGGTGTGCGATGATACACACAAATTTTAGTGTCATCAAACCAAGATGGTTTTGGTCTGAGAGGTTGGTATGGCTTAAGAGGTGGGAGGCTAATGCTAAAAGACTGCAACAACTGACGTAACAACAAAGCATAGGACCCTGCTAATGGGTCTACACGTTTTGTTGCAGTAAAAGTTGGCAACTTTTGTTTATAAGCTGTTAAGGGAGTGTTTCACACCATTTTTTGTTTGGCAGTGTGGTCGCACTATAGATGGAACTTTCATGGTGAGAGGTGTTGGATGTTTTAGAGGAGATATGTCTTTGCTTGGTGTTGGTAGTAATGTAGGTGATTTGTTTTTGTTGGGTGTCGGAGTAGGAAGCACTCTTATTAATGTGGATGGGTGTGGGCCCAAAATAGAGGGCAATGGTGATGGTGGGAGAAAATTTCTCCGATGTGGTTTAGTAGTCTTCTTTGGTTGGGTGCGAGGACTACTATTATGGGGGGTAAGGTTCAAGTTTACCCTCACCGGATCTTTTTCGACTGAAGTAGGTGAGGTGGCGAGTTCCTCTCTTGATGGAGAAGGGATTGGAGATTGTTGCTCTTCGAGAGGGCAGAGTGTAGGGATGGTGATGGCTTCATCATGTGGTCGAGGAGTGGGGAAAGTATGATCCCCCATTGATGATAGAAAGGATGAGGGTGAGGCTACCAGTGCTGGTATCATCAAAGCATCCTCCAATATAAGAGAGGTTGATGGAGAACTAATAGGAGAAGAAGGTTATTCCACCTGTGGAGGAAAAATAGGGAAGAAGGCTCTTCTACCTGTGGTGGACAAATAGGAGAAGAGGGCTCTTCTTCTTGTGATGGACAAATAGGTTGATTAACCTATTCAGATTGTGGGAGAGGTTGGTTAGGAATGATAGGAAAGACCATGTTGACGGTGCGTATATTACGCTCTTGGGGGTCTTCTGCCATTGTCTGAATGTGATTTTGACTAGGGGGATGGTTAGGGAAAGGTTGTCTAAAGATGTCTATGTTTTGGTTAGGTGGCACGTTTGGGTTATCCAAAACAAGATCCCCTTTGTCTAACATGTCCTAGACAATGTTTTTGAAGGTTTTGCAGTTGTTTATGTCATGGCCTTTGACACGGTGATAATGACAAAAGTCATTTTCCCTATACCATGTAGGGATGGCTTTTGAAGAGTCGAATTGAGGCAGTCAAATTTGAGGGAGATTGAGGACCCCCTGCTTGACCAGATTATCCAACACGGACACGTATGACTCTCCTATTGGAGTGTATTGACACTGTATGTATCATTGTTGGAATTTTTGTGTGATGCTTTGAGATGTGGAAGGTTCAGATTGGTTAGTTGTGGTCGAAGATGATGGTCTAAGGACCATAGCATTTTCTGATCCTTTGGACTTGATGTTGGAAGAAGAATATTTAGAAGAAGAGTCATTTAATTTTGCATTATTATTTTTACTACGCAATTTGACTTTGTCCTCTTCAACTTTGCAGAGTTCAAGCTTCCTAGCCATGGTGAAAGCTTTGTCAAATGTGCAGAATGTTTGGACCCATAAGGTAGATGAGATATGTTTGGCACATGCTTGTGAAAAGAGCTCAATGAGCTCAGGTTGAGGTAAAGAAAAGGAGAGTTGGTTGATTAATCCTCTCCAATAGACAACAAAATTGGCTATTGATTCATCGTCAAACTGTCTAATAGAGTATAGGTCTATGATGGAGACTTTTTTGGTGATGTTGATCGACAAGTGGTCAAGGAAAAGTTGAGCTAGTTGGGTGAATGTAAAAAGAGAGTGATTGGTAATAGAACTATACCAATGGAGGGCAGCTCCAAAAAGTGACATGGGAAATGTGCGTAGCAGTAATGCATCATCATGGGCTATAAGGTAACAAGCGTGTCTAAATGCTCGTAGATGTTGTTGTGGGTCTTCCTTACTCTAGAAGCAAGTAAACTTAAGAAGTTCCCACTAACTAGGATATGGTCGGATTGGGACTGAAGGATGAATGGGTTTATTACAGATTTGCTCATATGAGAGGACATTTCTTGAACCTGAAATGGATGTCTCAAGATTAGACATTTTGTCCATCAACATCTTGATTAGATTGATTGGTGGATTGATAGGTGGGGCACCCCCTAAGTTTTAAGGTGCTTGGAAGGAGTTAGGAGGGGCGTATGACGTAGTTGGTTGCACTTGTATAGGTGTAACATATTAGTAACTAGTCATAGGGACTGATGTCAAAGCCAAGGGTGGTTGTGCCATGAAGTTAGGAGGTAGAACTTGGCTTGATGTCGCTAGAGGTGGTTGGATGGTGGCAACACTTGTTGAAGATAGGTAGTCACTCTGGTGTTGATGGGTGCGAGAGTAGGTGGGATGGAGACAACTAGGTTTTGGAATGGTGTAAAACTTTGTTGAATATTTTGCGATTGAGGGGGTACCAAAACCTCGATGGAAGTAGGGCCATAAATAGAAGGAGAAGCCACACTTTGAAGATCGGTCATGGTCAGGTTATTAGCTAAGGCAATGGCTTGGGTGTCTATGGGATGAATTATGGAGGCAGTTGATACGACTGTCGTCTCAACTAAGGAAGTTGGCATCCCATAAACTGGGTTGCCTGAAGAGTCTCACATTTGACTTCTCATGAGATAGTGCTGAAGGGCCTTGACATTGAGGTTAAGGAACCTTTCAAAGTCTTGGTCCCCTTTGAGAACAATAGGGGTTTAAGTCGGGGTTGGTTGGGTAGGAGTTCGTTTAGTCTCTGAATGATACTCCATTAGAGGACTTGATATAGAAGGTGAAGACGGGAGTGGTTGTTGCCTTGCGTGGTCAACAAGAGTTTTGGTTTGACTACGTGTCAAAACCATCCAAGGCAAGAGGGGGGGTTTAGGTTTTGAAAACTGTATATTTTAGCCTCAAAAAACTAGAATTGGTGTTTTTAACAGCAAAGAGGTCAAGTTTTTAGCTTGCTATTTTGAGAAGAAATTTTTTGACAGTGAACGACGTCAGTGGAAAAATCGATGCTGGTGAATAAATTTACTGATGTCGATCAGATAACCGATGTCGGTGAAGAAAGTTGCCGATGTTGATGGAAAAACTGATGTCGGTGACTGTGTTTCCAGAAACTCAAAAAATTGAAAGTTTTTGGAAGAAAAAAGAAGAAAGTCTGAGTTGTTCTTGGAGCTCAAAATGTGACCTCACTAGCTCAAAAAACTAGATAGAGACAGAAAAATAGATGAAGACAAGTAGCCCCTAAATGTTAATTCCTAAGAATAAGTTTTAGAGTCTTGTTGGCTTATGCCTTAGAAGAGTGTGTTTGGGAAGTTGGCTTTTAGAATAGGTACTAGAAGAAGCAATCTAAGGTTGGTTTTGGGTTAGTTTTGGTGCTCAAAGTCTGTATTAGGTTCCGTACGTGGCCTAGTGCTAAGGAGTAAGCTCTCCTCACTTCACGAGCCCAGAGATAAGCTGGATCACTTAGCTAGTATATACTTCCCGTAGAGTTTATACTCTGCCAGAGAATAGAGTGGGATCTCCCCTTGGTAGTGAAGTCCAAGTGGGATTACCAGGAAGGGTAAGGTATCCACTAGGTGATGAAATCCTAGTCAGACCTTGTCTCAAGTATGTTTATATGTTTGATTTGTGATAGTGGCCTGGTCGTGTAACATAAGTGTGTTACGATTTATTCATAATGCATTTTTAATTACTATATGTGAGAGCTAAGTATGCATTCAGGCAGAAATGACATGCAATAGATTTTAAGCCCAAATTGAAATGTGTGTTTGGATGCAGACAAGTAGAGAAAAGGTTAAGAGTATGAACTTCACTACTCTAAGATGTAAGAAGGAAAGGTGACAAGAAGAAAAAGAAAGAGATTCTTTTTAACTTGCTTATGATGTTTTTTTGAAATAAAGAGATAGAAGAAGGATGCAAGAAGGAATCTAATGCACCTATATGAATGTTTGACTTTAGAAGAAAAAGGATGAACCCAAGGAAAACTCCAGGAGTCCCACTGGGCATGCCAAAATGTTTCTAACTATTTTTCACTTTTCACCTTCAAAAGATGAAAGAAATTAAGGGTTAATGGTCATGGGTTTGTACGTACCCAAATGAAGTTTGCGCACCATTGTCAGATGACTGAAGGAGCTCCTCTTTGGTTGTGGAGGATGACACTTGTAGAAGAAAGAGACTCAAACACAAAGATTGTTAGATAGAGATAAGGTGGATTGCTAAGTGATATGCTCGGTCCCAGAAGCACAAAGACTTCCTTGAGGGATGATAATCCACTTGTTGATAAAAAGAATGTCAGATAAAGAGAAAGAATGAAAGACTAAACAAAAGAAATAAAGATAATGCATACTTGTATTCTGCAATCTATCTTTCATAGTCGCTGACATCGGTTAGTCTACCGGTGTTGGTTGGTCAGGTTGCCAATGTTGGTTAGTCTGCCGATGTTGGTAGGGGAAATGGTCGATGTCGGTCAAGGAAATGGCCTTGGATGGGTTCTGGATGAGTTTCTGGTCGACAGAGGGGTCTAAAAGGAGTTTGGGTCTGTGTAGGATGGTAAGATAGTAGACAGAGTCTTCGGAAGGACAAGGTAGGGAGATAGGGTGTCAGAAAAGGGGTAAGAGTATGAATAAGGCTTCTCAACCTCTCTAAGAAGAAAGTCAGGTTTGGTTTGGTTGATAGCTGGGTCTGGTTGATAATATTGCTTAGAAGTAGTAACTAGAGAATCAATTACTAATACATTCTAAATAATGAAATGAAATAAAAGAGAGATACTTAGCTCTTTGACAGAGAACTAAAAGTGTAGAAGACTTGTTGTTGATGCTACTGATGTCAAAAAAACTTCCTGCAATATTTCAATCAGGGGTGGAGTGACTGATGCAGAGTCCCTGTAGCCTGTGATGCTTGGTGTGCGTCTAGGAGAGAGAGAGAGAGAGAGAGGTTGAATTACAGGAGCAAGAGAATTAGCATTCAGGTCTGTGATTCCTTTTCTGTTTGGCCTACAAGTTGGTTTTAAGCAACCGACATCGATGATCTCGCCGGTGTCGGCTGACGGGTAACCGATGTCGGCAGCTAGAAGATGGGTAAAAAGGATATTTTTAGCCTTTTACCCATTCCTCCATCTGCTGAGTTTAGTGGTCATGGTTAAACGGTCGAAGGTGGGTTTAATAGGCATGTGAATTAGTGAGAGAGTTGGAATGATTAGTCTTATGGTGATAAATGAGGGTATCCAAGGGTGAGGAATCCAAGAGTGGTGTGTCATGGGTGAGGTGTCAAGGGAGGTGTTATTAATTTAAAATAAGTTATTATTTTAAATTAATAAGTGTGTGGGTTAGGAATGTGTAGAAGTGGACCAAGGGGACCAAGGGGGGGAGTCGACCAAGGAGTAGACACAATTTTGGTGTCTACAATTACTTGTACCTGTAATCATTCTTTTTACTTTGATTTCTCATGATCTTATTCAATCTTCATGGAATTAAGCATGAATTTACATTATCTTTCTATTTCTTCCTCTAGATTTTCTATTTTTGTCTCTTCATCATCATACATTATCCCTATCATGTTCTCTTCCTTTTTTGACCGTGCCAAGGTCTCTTACATGTTCATAAGCTTGTTATCATCATCTTCTGTCATGCTATCTTCCATTGTAGCTACTCTTTTGACTATCTAATTAGCCATCTCCTTACCTTTCATCTTCTCTTCATGGACTGCTAATTCAATCTCATCTTGCTTTACCTTTTATTCTCTTTCCTCAAGCACTTCATGTGCTTCTTGCTTCTAAACTAATCCTATGAACTCTTCAAACAATCCTATTGTGTCTTTATATAACACATCATCTTCCTCTTCAAAATACTCATAAAAAATTATATTACCTACTATTCCTTTATCTTCTCTATCTTTTATTATTTTATTCTCTTCATCTCTCCACTCTTCTCCATCGATTAGTTCACCATCTTCAGGGTGACAAAACACCTCATCTTTGACTATACCTACATTTTTCCATTCATCAACTTCTTTTTTATGGATTGTTGTCCATTCATCTTCTTTATTCCAATCATGATTTTCACCTACATTTAACCATGATAAATCATTATTAGTTTGAAAATTTTGAGGATTTATTGCCTCTTTCTCCTCTTTTAGGGAAAGTTGTGTTTCCATCTACTTAAGCTACCTCTCCAAAAGCTCTATCACCTATTGGTTCTCTCTTTCTTGCATCCTTTCTATGAAGCTACACTTTCCTCTTTTACTAATCTTGATTTCATATTAAAAATTATACACATTCCACATCCTCAATATCTTTCTTTTCATCCTTTCGAATGCATACTTCATCTACTTTATCTCTATCTTCATCTTCTTCTCACTATGGGTTTCATATTTCATCCTATCTTTTACCTTTCTTTCTACCTCTCCTTTCATATTCATCTTGAGTACCTCACTTGGGTACATACTCTCTCTCATTTTGTTTTGTTTTTAGACACACTTGGACCACCTCCTCTTTTGGTTCCCACTTGGAAACTTCACTCTCTCTATCTCAAACCACACTTGGGCCTTTCAACTTCTTATCCTTCACTCTTAGACTATCTCTTTCTCTTCTTTAAGCTCTATTTATGAGCTTATATCCTTAAGCTTGTTCATAACTCTTTTTTCTTTAGGTCTACCACTTCACTATGTGTTATTCTCTTTCTTCAACTATCACATATTATCAACATGTATTCAAATCAATAAATTAACCTCAAATAGATCATACCTTCTCTCATCTATTGTCTCTCAATAAGACTCCTTGTCACTTCCTCCTTATTTGCCTATAAATCCTTATCAATCATTCACCATAAATTAAATTATAAATTCATACCTATATGTACCAACATGTTCCCACAGTATCAAGATGGATCTGATACCAAATGATGCAGAGATATTCCCTCAGCCTATAATTTTCTTTCACTTTGCTTGCAATCTTGTAAAGCTTCCCTAGCCAACACTAGGTCAATCTTGTCAAAATGGAATAAAAATCAAACACATATTAAACAAAGTTTAAAAATACATAAAACATTCTATCACATGATTTAAAACCATATCAAATCAATTACATCACTCACACCTTGCATTTTCACTCAATAGTCCATCTCTTGCTTTCACATTCCACTAGCCTTGTTTCAAGGCAAATCCACTATTCTATTCTATATCATCTATAAAAATAAAATATATATTTGGGTACCATTTACCATGATTATTATTCACATAAAATTTTATGTTAGGTTACTTTGAAAAGTTTATTACCTATAGGCTTACCTAGTTCCTCAATTAACTTTCCTAATGGGCAAACCTCCTTGGTCTAAGCAATATGTGGTCAACCCAATAAAAATAATGACATTTTTGGGTACCCATTAACCTTATATATCTTAATAAACTCTTTTTTCACTCTCAATCTCATCACACATACCTTTTTCTTCTTTGGCCTATCCCACTAGCCCTTCTTCTAGGCCTATTCCTTCACAGTCCTTGAAAATTTATACACATTGGTCGGTACACCTTTTAAACCACAAAAATTAGTTATATCAATTTATATTGACAATAATACAAGATTTTGTGAGATTTTTACTATTAGAACTCCTTTTATACTCCAAACCCTAAATCTAAGGTTTTTAAGCCACTATATAAGCTAAAAGCCTACAAAAGGCATAAATTTAACTATATGAGGTTTCAAAACCCCAAAACACCTAAATTAGGTATTTATATACCATAAATAACTTTATAAATCCTAAAAAATGTGTTTTAACCCACTATCCTTGATTTCCACTCAAAAGTCATTTGATTGTGACAGGAATTTGATTGTCTATAAGTCTATACTTTAAGCAATTTGAACAAATAGAAATAAAATTAAAACTATAGGATCAAATAAAATTCAAACAACATTCAATCCCACTTACCTTGATACTAAAGTCTCTTGGTTATCAATGCAAAGTCACTTCTTGTCCTTACAATGTATGCACTATATCAAATAGTAACCTGCTACAGGAAAACACAATCTATCCACTCAAGAACCCTAACATCAGTGAATATTTTTACACATATTGGGAGAATCTATTATAAAATGGCATCCATTCAATCCTTATATGTAGTTTTAATAATTTATATATACTAATTCTTTCATTATACTGATAAACTTAGTCTTTGACAACTCAAAACCAATACAGGGTTCATACAACTTTTCCCACTCAGAAAACAAGGTATCTTTATTTGGATAACAACTAATAAATATTGAATTTAATATGGAATTTAATTTAAACCATAATACATTTATTATTTCAATTTATAAACACCAAGTCCTTCACAAAAATTCTTATAAAAATCCTTCTCATTAACTAATGCTTTCTCATAGTGCATAAACACAGAAATATATAAACATGCAGGGTAAGCAGATTCAGAAATGAATACTCTAGTTCTTAGTTATAAGAGTAAAATATCATCATGTATAGATTATCAAATATCCACTAGACACAACAATTCCATCACTATTAAAATCATTTGAAGCTTTAGTTCAATACACAAAAAGACTTACACAGTCCATTAAACCATCTTGGCAGACCTTATTTTTTCCTCTCTTGTCTACCCAATTTCCCCTCATATATATTCCTTCCTACAGACCACTCACACTATATAACCTTACTACAAGTAAAAAAACTTTAAAAACAATAACTATAATGGTTTCTTGGATCAAGAAACTCCTAATATCTCTAAAACCCATGTAGGATGGTGAATACCAAGACTACTACCTCATGACATAATGAATTAATCCACTCCTAAGACCTCTCAAGAGACCATAAAGATCTATCAAAAAATTATTCATCATGACATATCATTAATCATTCATTGGAAAAAGACAGGAAAACCTCTAAAGAACTCAAATTCAAATTTTACTCACATCTAAGTTCACTTTTGGGCATTCCTAATATGCCTCTACATCATTAAACAACTAGATATCTTAATGAATAAAATAAGTCAACACCATATTATCTATTTGGCATTTATTATTTCTCAATAGTGAAGGATGTGAGAGTAGATAAATATCAATAGCAATAGATTTATTTGTAGTAATGGGTCTTTCAACCTCCTATACAATTGATGAAATCAAGTTTTGAACATGATCATGGTTTCATTAGGATTTTTTTGGGTAGTATAAGGCAACATGATCAATGGACATGCTAAAATGGTTTAAAAATGCATTTACAAAGGTAACCCATGAGTTAATACATCCATCCAACAATTTGAGGCGCCAAATGAATCAACCACATATAAAGAGTAAGTAAATAAATGACATGAAACATCTTCATACTGGATTTGAGTTAGGATGATGGTATCTTGAAATGCTTGAATGTGTTCCTTAGTAGTTAGAATCCTACCATGTGTGTAATTTGGGAAAAAAATGTTGGGAAACTTAGGAAAGTCATGGGTAGGCCCTAGAATATACATAAAGAAACCACCTACACCAAGCCAATAAAAATCCATGGGTGGATTTAAAATATCAATTATATAGTTTTGACACTTGGAATATCATTTTATGTAATATATAATAGTGAAAATTTAAATTTTTAGTTTAAAATCTAGTTTAGACCCTCCTTCTAGTGTGAGTCTCTTGATGGGTAGTTTGGAACCTAAAATTAGATGGGATAATGAGCCATCTAGCCTCTCCTAAAATGAGACCCAAAATTCTCCCCAAGGTTTGCTATTGCCAAGTCAAAATATACTAAGTAACCCAAGTGGTCAATGTGAAACTATGACTTATTAAGGGTTCTTTTCTAATTTAAAATTTAAACATAATTTTAAATTTAATACGTATGAGGGGATTGCAAGTTCCGGAGGATTTGTTCATGTGATTTTTAATTGAATGCTAATAATAACAAAAAAAATGTGAATAGTCATATTTTTTCAAATATAAATCAACATTTTCATATTTAAAAGAAGTAGATGTTGTTGATTTTTTAATGTTCCATTCTATTGCATTATAAATATTCAATAATGTGTTAATAGTAATGAACAAGAGTTTGAAATAAAGATAAATAGTGTAAATACATATTTCATACAAATTTATACTAACCTAGCCTAACATATTTATAAAAAAAGGGGCAAAAGAAAAGGGGAAAAGTGAGAAAAAGCCTGCTATGATGAAATTTTAAAACATCTAATTAAAAACTCCCATGGAACCAATCTCTCACCTTGAAAACATTCACACAACCATGTTCAAGGATGATGCAAGAGTCTAAGGATAGAAATATAAAAAACACATCTACTTTATACACAATTAAAAATGAACATAAACTTCCACAACTTCAATTAATAAAACATTCACTTGCATAGCGTAATGTTTGAGCAAATACAATAATTTGAATATAAGATTGTCTAGGATAACAATAGACTGAGCATATAAAGAGAGAGAAAACACCCTATAAATAAATAAAATGCATAAAAATATGTCATGTCCATAATGTCTCCTTGGATTCACAATGAACCATCTATTGGAATGACCTTAGGATCTCTATTTATATAAAAATTGGTCAATAGAGGGAAAAAACTTTCCCTCCAAAACCCAAAATAAATTTAATTTGAAATTGAGTTAAAATTACCCCCTTTTCCAATATCCTTTCACTTTAACTCCATTCACACCTACACAATAGATAAAAAAATTTACTTAATTGAAAAAATAAAAATAAAGGATTTTAAACATTTTTTTAATGTGTACTTTATCAGAAAAATAAGGAACTTAGTTAGGAGAAAGATGATAGCTCTTGATTGCCACAAATTTAATTTTTTTATTACACCATGACATTTGGGCCATAAATAAATTTCCAATGCCATAGATGGATCATAAATAAAATTAGTAGTTCAAAAGTTATGCTAAAAAAAATAACACACTGTAAGAGGGCTATCAGACTCTGACAAAAACAAAGTAGGTGCAAGAATTGATCGATGCAAAGTAGGTGTAGGACTTTGAAAATTTTAAAGTAGGTGTAGGAATCCAAAAATATAAATAGGTGTAGGATTATGAGAGCTAAAAAGTAGGCATAGGACTTTGATAGATGCAAAGTATGTGTAGGACTCTGATAATTGCAAAGTAGATTTTAGGATAGAAGGTCCTAAGGGACATTCCATGCCAAAAGAGGTCAAAAATCCATTTTAGACTGAGTGTCAAATATGAAACTTTATCACATGAAATTGATATTCACAATAGTGGGATTTTTAGGGCCTGGTTTGGCATGTAAATCAAGATTACCACTAAGAGTGGCTCAAGAGAGCCAAGAAAGAAATATTTTCAAAGGAAAACTAAGGCATGAAGACTCCACATTCACAATAAGTACTAAATATGAAGTTTTCTCACATGGACATGTTATTTCCAATGGTAGTGGTTTTCAGAACTAGTTTGACATTCAACCAAGACAACCCACTAAATTAAATTGAAAGTGTTAGGACTAGCTATCTTGTGAGTGTAAGCATGAGTAGAGCAAAAGGGAAAAAGGTAGAAAAGAGGTTCTATGATTTTTGAGGAATTAGGGTGTGTTTGATCCAAGTGGATCCATGTACCGTTATATTTTTAAAAAGTCTTCAAATTAAGTTCAAATCATTTCCAAATTTTAGTACTCGTCGAGAGCTTTCTAGCACTTTTCACGGTTTGAAAAACGGAGTCTCGATGCTCAAGATATGGCTAGTTGAAGAAATCTTGCGACAGGGGGTATCGAAAGTGACGTGGCACTATTGAAAACATGCCAAGTGGACCAATAGCCACTTGACACGTGGAAAAATAATTTGGTGCAAAAAAAAATTTGGTTTGTTATTTTTTATTTGAAAATTTCAAACTTTGAAATAAGGTGCCAAAGAAAGTGCCACATCACCCATCCCATCAACCAAGCATGTACCAAGTCAAATCAGTAGCCTAAGTGGGTGCCTTTATCTTAGGCATTTGAAGAGGGGTCAAACATTTCTATTTAAGGCATTGGAAATAGAATTCCCAGAAAATGTGGGACTAAACCAAGTCCCAAGGTGCCAAAAAAGGAGGAAATCATTTCAAATTCCATGCTGAGCACGCCCTTCCACATTTCAAGGTGCCTAGAAAGGTGAGAGGAGGTTTTGAACTCCTGACCTATCTTATAAAATATTAATGCCTTGACCACTTCAGCCACAGGGGTCGAAGTGTTATAAAATGGACTAATTTATACTTGAACAGACACGAAAAGCAGACTGTGTAAAGAGATTTAAGGAGATTAGAGCCTTGTTTTTTGCTTTGTACGGCCTTGGGCCATTATTTTCAGGTCTAAGAGATGTTTTTATAGGAAGAAAAATATTAGAGAAGGTGAATTGAAGAATTTTATTGGTTTTGGAAGCCATTTGTTGGACAATTAATGAGAATGGTCCTCACTTCGAACGGACCCAGAGATGTAGGCTATTGAAGCTGAACTCCGTTATCAATTTGCTGGTTAATTATTTGAATTTTCTCTAATTTTTTATTAGTTCTGATCTTCATTTTACATTTTGTTTTGATTTCTTTATACAAAATTTAAGCAAAAAAGTGAGAAATTTAAGGATCTCTTAAATGTGAGCAAGTGATTTTTGAATATACTACACTTGTATTTTCAGTTTATAGATCAGATTTTTGGTATCAGAATAGTTGTTATTTAATAGTGATTGCTAGTGTATGTTGATAAGGTCTAAATCCCAAAAGGGTGAAGGAAAACTCATTGAGTATAATCTATAGATTGGTTCAAGGCGTGATTCAAGAATGGCTGAAGAAGAGATGGCATCTGAACAAGCTTTTCATCGAGCCTTCATGGACATGAGAAGCATGGTTGAGGAACTTTACCATGATAAACAAAGGAAATCCAATAATGCAAAAGAAGATGATTCACGAGAATCAAAAGGTAAAAAAACCAAAAAACCTTCTCCATCAGATGATGGTAAAAAAAGTGTGGAATCTCTCCCTTCACTAAAATTGGATATTAAGTTTGAATTACCAATGTTTAATAGCAAAGTTAATGCTGGAAAGTTGGATAATTGGGTCAAGCAGATTGAAGTTTATTGTAGG
Organism: Torreya grandis; assembly: GCA_037957365.1. Lineage (NCBI taxonomy): Eukaryota > Viridiplantae > Streptophyta > Pinopsida > Cupressales > Taxaceae > Torreya > Torreya grandis. The sequence continues at coordinate 3,467,485 of JARHVA010000970.1, forward strand.
GTCCAAAAGATTGTAGGGGATGAGTCAAAAAATTTATTTGGCTACTCTTCGTATGGGAGGCAAAACTCTCATCTGGTGGGAGAGTAAGTTGAAGGAAACCAAGCTTCAAAAAGGTAACTTGATTTCTACTTGGAATGAATTTATTGAAGAACTCAGAAAGTAATTCTATCCTTTAGGCTATATGCAACAAGCCATGATGGATTGGAAAAGTTTCAGACAAGGAAAAGGCCAAAGTGTTCAAGATTATACACAAGATTTTAGGAAAAAAGCTTTACTTTTGAATGTTCCTCTATACACACAAGAAACACTGCTAAAATATATAGGTGGGTTGCATAGTTACTTAAGACATATGATTCTTATGTTCAATCCCACTAATTTAGATGCAGTATGTGTTCAAGCCACTCATTTAGAGGCTAGAGGAAAACAATCAAAATAATCTTTTCCTAAAGTAAAAAGTAAGCAATCTAATGTTAAGCAATCCAAAGGGGAAAGTTCATTAGGAAAGGGTAAATAGAAATCCACTTATACTATTAAAAAAGGAAGAAGAAGGAAAACCATTTTGTAATCATTGCAAGAAAAATCATGATGAGTCTAAGTGTTGGAAACTACATCCTGAGTTAAGGCCTAAGAGGTATCAAAAGAAAGAAAATAAGGCTAATGTTATGGTTCAGGACTTAGGTTCAGATTCAGGTGATGAAATTAAGATTACAGCTATGGGATTACATAATGATTTTTCTCTTTCAATTTCTAGTGCTAATGCTACATCTTCTTTTAAATAGAATTTTGTGCATGTTGATAAGAAAAGAAATGAATTGTTCCACATTAGAGTTGTTTCAAAGCATACTAATATTGACACTCTATTTGATAGTGGTTCACAAGAAAATTTAATTTTTGAAGAGGTTGTTAAGAAGCTAGGCTTACAAACCAATCCCCATTCGAAGCCTTATCCACTAGATTGGGTGTGTGACAATGTGAAGCTACAAGTCTCACAAACTTGTAGGCTAAGGTTTGCCATCACAGCCAAGTTCATAGATGAGGTTGAGTTGGATGTTGTTCCATTGGACATATGTGGGATTGTTTTGGAAAGCCCATATCTTTATGATAGAAAAGCAATCTTCTATAGAGAGGAGAATAAGTACTTGCTTGTTAAGGATGGCATTGAATATATAGTTAGAGCACATCACATTAGAACAAGTCTTTCCTTGGTTATAGCAGGGAAAATGAAAAGACTAGTTAATTTAAGCAAGAATTTTTATCTCATGTTGATTAAGTCTAAGGAAAAAGAATATTCTCAAGCTTTGGAAAAGTGTGATCCTAGACATAAGAATGAATTGGTTGAAATCATTTCTACTTATGATGATGTATTTCAGGATCCTAAGGGCTTACCCTCTAAAATGGGAGTTCAACATGAAATTCATCTATTGCAAGATTCTCCTCTCCCTAACATTAGCATGTACAGGTTATCAGTGGTGGAAAATGAGGAAATCAAAAAATAGGTAATGGATCTATTAGATAGAGGTGTTATTCATCCAAGTTCATCTCTTGTTGGTTTGCCAATTATTTTGGTGCCAAAGAAAGATGGCACTTGGTGAATGTGTGTTGATTTTTATGCCTTAAACCAAATTACTATTAAGAATTGTTACCCTCTTCCTTGTATTGATGATTTTTTGGATCAATTAAAACATGCTATTTATTTCACTAAGTTAGATTTGAGAAGTGGATATCATCAAGTAAGAATTAATGAAGGCAATGTTTGGAAAACTGCCTTCAAAACAAAACAAGGATTGTTTGAATGGCTTGTTATGCCTTTCAGGTTGTGTAATGCCCTAGCTACATTCATAAGATTGATGAATGATGTTTATAGATAGTTCCTTGATGATTTTGTTATAGTTTACTTAGATGATATATTGATTTTCAGCAAGTCATTGGAAGAGCATGTGATCCACATTAAGAAAGTCATGGATGCATTACGAAGGGAAAAACTTTATCTAAAAATGTCAAAATGTGAATTTGGCAAGACCTCTTTGATATAATTGGGTTACATTATAGGTTATGGTAAATTGAAAATTGATCCTGCAAAAGTGGCTGTCATTGTTAATTGGCCTTCACCCACTAACACAACTGAGGTTAGAAGTTTTCTTGGTGCAGTATAGTTTTGGCAAAAGTTTATTGCTCAATTTTCATAAATTGCATCACCTTTGCATTCTTTGACAAGTGTGAAATAGGTCTTTCAGTGGGGAGGAAAACATCAAAAAGCCTTCGACACTTTGAAAGAAAAGATAAGTACTACTCCAGTCTTGGTAGTTCCTGATATACAACAACCATTTGAGATTGAGACGGATGCAAGTGAGTATGCTATGGGAGTTATTTTAATGCAAGGTAAGAAACTAGTTTGTTATCATTCTGAAACCTTTACAAGTGTAGTAAGAAAATATCCAACTTATGATAAGGAATTATATGCATTGGTTCAAAGTGTTAAAAAATGGAAACATTACTTAATGGGCAAAGAAACAATAATACATACAGATCATCAACCCTTACAGTATCTCCAATCATAAACTAAGCTACAACAATCTAGACATTTTCATTGGATGGGTTTCTTACAACAATTTCATCTTGTGATCAAGTATAAAAAAAGAATTCAGAATAAGGTTGCAGATATGCTATCTAGGCCTCCTATGGTTGTTGCATCTATTCTTTTACAACATGGTTCTTTATCTCATGAAAGTTATAAAGAACAATATGTGAATGATCTTAATTTTCAGGATGTTTATAAAGACTTGATGAGTAGTAGACAAGTAGAATAATTGGCCTATCATGTACACAATGATCTTTTGTATCATTTGGGTAAACTATGTATTCCACAAAATGAGAGGGTGCACATGATTAGAGAAGCACATACTTCTCTTATTTTTGGTCATTTTTGAGTTGCTAAAATGGTTGCACATTTGAAGATGTATTGTTATTGGCCTCGTATGCAGGAAAATGTTGCTAAATATATAAAGGGATGTACTCTTTGTGCCACAAGTAAACCTAGTAATAGGAAATTGGGACTTTACACTCCTCTGCATGTTCCTACTCGCCCATGGGAAAGTATCTCCATGGATTTTGTGGGGGGTTTGCCTATGACACAAAGAAAACATGACTATTTATATGTGGTTGTGGATAGATTTAGCAAGATGTGTGTTTTGATTCCTTGCACTAAGCAAATTACTGGGGAAGGTACTGCACACTTGTTCTTTGAACATGTATGAGTTCATTTTGGTTTGCCTACTTCAATTATTTTTGATTGAGATTCTCGATTTATTAGGGAGTTTTGGTCAAATTTTTTGGGACTAATGGACACAAAATTAAAAAAGAGCACTGCATTTCATCCACAAACCGACAGACAAACAGAGGTTGTGAACCACACTGGTACATTTGCTTAGGGGTTATAGTAATAAACATCCAAAGTTATGGGATGAACAATTGTGTTACATATAACATGCATATAACTAGACACTTCATTCTACTATGAAATCTCCATTTGAAGTTTGTTATGGATACTTGCCTAAATCTCCTCTAGATGTTTTCTATGGATAGGATACAGCTGTTGGTGAACCAAAAGAAGCCATTCGAGCCAAAAAGTTCATTGAACAAATAACATTCATTAGATTGTTCATACTCAATTGGAGAAAATTCAAGCCAAGTACAAAGCCAGACATGACAAACATTGTATTGATCACCAATTTGTTTTAGGTGATATGGTATGGCTTCACATTAGTAAGGAAAGACGGACAGGTGAAGGTAAAAAGTTGAAACCAATCCGGTATGGTCCTTTTTGGATAACAGAAAAAATTGGCACAAATGCTTTCTGATTAGATTTACCATCTTACATGCAGATTTATTATGTTGTAAATGTAGAAAATTTGAAATTGTATGAGCCTCCAATGATAATTGATCATGATGAAAGTGTATCTATTCCTTCTGTTGATGATTTTTCTCTTGAATATCTAACAAAATTGCAAGAAGATACTATACTTGACAGGAATATGTAGACTTCATGAAGAGGTAATGTTTAATATCTTCATGTTGGTCTCAAAGGGATGCACCCAAGCGAGGCTAGATGGATGGAAGTCAGAAAGGTGAGGGAAAAATACCCTCACCTCATTACCAATTAATTTTAACTTTCAGAGGTCCCAAAGTTCCCAGTGGGGAGGAATGATCTAGGTGGATCCATGTACCATTATATTTTTAAAAAGTCTTAAAATTTTGTTCAAATCATTTTCAAATTTTATTACTCATTGAGATATTTATAGCACTTTTCGCGGTTTGAGAAATGGAGTCTCGATGCTCAAGATATGGCTAGTTGAAGAAATCTTGCGACAGGGGGTGTCAAAAGTGATGTGGCACTATTGAAAATGTGCCAAGTGGACCAATAGCCACTCGACACGTGGAAAAATAATTTGGTGCAAAAAAAAATGTTGGTTTGTTATTTTTTATTTGAAATTTTCAAACTTTGAAATAAGGTGCCAAAGAAAGTGCCACATCACCCATCCCACCAACCAAGCATGTACCAAGTCAAATCAACAGCCTAAGTGGGCGCCTTTGTCTTAGGAATTTGAAGAGGGTCAAACATTTCTATTTAAGGCATTGGAAATAGGGTTCCTATCAAATGTGGGACTAAACCAAGTCCCAAGGTGCTAAAAAAGGAGGAAATCATCTCAAATTCCATGCTGAGCGTGCCCTTCCACATGCCAAGGCACCTAGAAAGGTGGGAGGAGGTTTTGAACTCCTAAATTGTCCTCTAAAATATTAATGCCTTGACCACTTCAGCCATGGGGGTCGAAGTGTTATAAAAGGGACTAATTTATACTTAAACAAACATAAAAAGCATACTGTGTAAAGAGATTTAAAGAGATTAGAGCCTTATTTTTGCTTTGTACAGCCTTGGGCCATTATTTTTAGGTTTGAGATATGTTTTTACAATAAAAAAAATATCAGAGAAGGTGAATTGAAGACTTGTATTAGTTTTGGAAGCCATTTATTACACAAAATTAATGAGAATGGTCCTCACTTCGAACGGACCTGGAGACGTAGGCTATTTAAGGCAAACTCCGTTATCAATTTGCAGGTGAATTCTTTGAATTTTCTCTGATTTTTATTTAGTTGTGATCTTCATTTTATATCTAGTTTTGATTTCTTTATACAAAATCTAAGAAAAAAAGAGAGAAATTAAAGGATCTCTTAAATGTGAGCAAGTGATTTTCGAATATACTACACTTGTATTTTCAGTTTATAGATTAGTGTTGTGAAAGAAACAACATACATTAATTATATAAATATTTCATCTTAAACAAACAATGATATCATGGATTAATTTTCACATAGGTAATTTCCTATGGTATATGAATTAATTGAGCCCCAATTGAATAAATATTTTTGTTTCTCTAAATTTTCACTGATTGCATTTAAATGAGGAAGAAACTAAGGTTAAAAGGTTGTAGGTTTGATGTTACCCAGATTTAGTGCGCACCGTATCCAAGCTTTATGGGAGCTCCTCTTTGGCTGTGGAGGAAACACTTGTAGTAAGAAAGAAACTTAAACAAGAAAAACGTTAGAAGAGGATATGGTGGACTGCCAAGCTACACGCTCGGTCCCGGAAGCGTGAAGCTCCATGAGGGATGACAATCCACTGTTTAAAAGTAAAAGTGTTGTAAAGAAAGAAATGACAAATGACTTAAGGAAATAGAAAAGTAGAATGTTGCGTACCTATTCTCTACAGTCTGTGTGTCTCAAAATGTTACAAAAAGCTGGCCGAAGGTTTGTTTTGGTCTATGGGTAGTTTGGATAGGTTTTTTGGTCTGTTAGTTCAGAACACAGTCACCGACATCGGTTAGTCTGTCGAGGTCGGTGGGGAAAATGGTGCCAACATCGGTTGGGTTGCCGATGTCAGTCGAGGCGGTGGGCCTTGGATAGGTTTTAGAATATTTTTGTGATGGATAGAAGAGTTTTTGGGAATTTAGAGGTTGGTGTAGGGTTGCAGGAAGGTGAATGAGGTCTGAGGAAGGGTAAGGTAGAGGATAGGTGTGAAAAGAGGGTAAGAATAAGGGGAAGGCCTTTCAGTCCCTCCACAGAAGAAGTCAGGTCTCTTGATAGTATTTATAAATATCAAATGGAAACTAATTACCAATGTATTCTAAAACATTGAAATTAGAACCAGAATACTTAGCTCTATTAGGTGATGAACCTGAGGTGTTAGAATACTTATTCACATTATGGCTGATGTTGAGGTCCTCATACAATGTTTCAATCCAGTCTCTGGAATGACTTGTGCAGAGCTTCGATAGCTAGGAGAGTTATAGTTGAGTTCTGGTGCTTCTAGTCTCAGAGTGTGCACATCAATATGTGAAAAGGTGGGCAGCTCAATGTTTAGAGCTCAACTTATGTAATCAACATCAGTGATTCTGCTGGCATTGGCCAAGGTTTGATTGACATCGATAGAGAGAGAATAGGTAAAAGGGCTATTTTTAGCCCTTTACCTATTTCTCCATCCACCAAGTGCTTTTTCCATTGGAGAATGATAAAAACAAAGGCTTATGAGGCATGAGAGTTAGTTAGGGAGTTAAGATGGGGTGAGAATCGGTCATAAGTAGTTAGAATTTGGAGGACCTAGTCTCAGGCTGAGTCATAAGCTAAGAAATGGTCTTAGGGTGAGGTGTCTAAGGTGAGGTGATTAATTTAAAAGTAGTTTTTAAATTAATAAGGTGTGCAAGTGTGGGTTAGGAGTGTTAATGTTTAAAAGGGTACCAAGGGGGGTTGACACGATATTGGTGTCTACATTTGCCCCTTTTTGTCTTGTGGTTTGTTCTGAAATAGATGTAGGTTGCCCCAGGTATGGGGTGAGGTATTCCCCCTCAAAGCAGGAAATGAAAGAAGGTAATCCGATATCGAGTGCTGATTTGATAGGTAGTGGATGGGTAGGGTGAGGTTGGAGTGTGAATGCTGTAATAGTTGAGATTGCTTGTATACCACTTCACTTGATAGGTAGGTCAAATTGTCATAGGCAAGGTCGAGGAGGACTAAAATCAAAGTAACCAGTCCCTAGCTTATTAGTGGTAGCTGATTGGGTTAAAATGATCAAGGCTATAGCTCTAATGGTCAAGGAGGACTAATATTGAAGTAACCAATCCCCAGCTTATTAGTGGTAGCTGATTGGGTTAGATCGATCAAAGCTGTAGCTCTAATGGTCATCATGTTCCAAGTATTTGGGCTAAGAAGTGCTCCTAGAAAACACAAAAAAGTCACAAATATTGGGGATCAACTTGGTCACAATTTGGCAATAGGTGTGAGGGTCATGGACAATTTTCTAACTATTCATGATGTAGCATATGCAATCAAAACAACTAAGGTAAAGTTGTCTCAAAAGTGGTCATGGTCTGAGGAGATAGTTGCGATCTTCGAGGTCATTTGTCGAGTCAGGCTGAGATATAAGTGATCTCGAGTGTTGTTTGTTGTGGTTAGGGAGATGTATGTGATCTCAAATGTGCCCTATGAGAAGTCTAAGGTGATTTCTATAGTGTCAGGGCTGGTTGTTTGGTCATGATTTCAGGCAGTTTTAGTGAAGACCTATGTTTTAGGTCGTTGATAGTTTTTGCGTAGATAGGTGCCTAGGGTTTTGATAGTTGGTCTATTAGGTAGATGAATGAATGAATGTCCGAGCTAACCTCAGAAGACCCCATGTCAATTGAGTGTTGCCTATATAGCCCTTGTTTTAAGGGCCTCAGGCCAATGCAATTCTCCCAAAAAGGGAAAGCAGAGGGTAGGTTATGGATTGGGTTTGACTAGGTTAGGTCATGGTTAAAGGTTATTTGGTTAAAAATACTAAAAGTGAGGTAGTATAGGATAGGTGGTGAGCCTAAGGTTTAAGGTAGGCAGTGAGCCTAGGGTTTAGATAGTTGGTCATTAGGTAGACAAAGGAATGAATGGCCGAGCTAACCTTAGAAGACCCCATGTCAACTGAGTGCTATCTACATAGCCCATGCGAGGGGCCTTACGCCAATGTAGTTCTCCCAAAAAGGGAAGAAGAGTCAAAGAGGTTGGTAGTTGTTTTGGTTATGTTTGTGTTTTTAGCATTTCCCATATATTTGATGGTACATGCTTGAAATGATGAGTGTATGATGATGTTATAGCCTTTTCCATATTGTGTGATGGTGTATGTTGTAACATAGGTTATGTGGTTTTTCATCCTTAGCAATTTTCCATATTGGTGATGGTGTATGCTAAAAATGAAATGAGTTTATTTATGCTTCAGCAGGTTTCCATATTGGTGATGGTATATGCTTGACATATATTATGTTTGGTAGATAGTTTCCATAAAAACTAATGTGAATAGGCTATGATAATTTATATATCACAAATTGGTAGTTGCATTAAATAAATCATGATGTTATGTTAGTGGTTTAGAAAATGTTTTGGTTGTATTATGAGATGACAATATGCGAGCATATAATTTTAAGACACTACATCCTAAAAGATAAACTGGCATGTGACAAAGGTGTGTAAGAAGTGAAAGGCGCGTTGCTCTTTCATTGACAAGGACCATAATGATAACATAGATAGGGTTTTTGCAAACAAAAGCCTAGTTCATGCATTATGTCGTTGACCATTAATTTTTGTTAGAGAAGTACCCTAATCACTTGACATTAAGTGAGCTCAAAATCCCTTTGATATTTTGGGGTAATAGGGGTGATTATGTGATATGTGAGGATAACATAACCCTTTTTAGTAGGGATAACTTTTCCCCTTTAATAGGCCATCCTGAGAAAAACTATAGGCAAGTCCATGACTTAATAGTTTGTCAGTCAGTTTTTTTTGTAGACTAATCAATGTGGGAAGTCTACTTGGGGATGTTTTTTTTGTTTTGTGGTCATGTGAAGCTGATCGATGTGGGAAGCTTCTGAGAGGGTGCTATTTTTGTCACAAAATTTGGGCATAGCCATCCTTCAAGGGAGTGGTCTATATTTTGCTTTGTATGTTTGAATTTCTTTGAATAGGTGTCCTTCAAGGGAGCAGTCTATTAATTACAGTAATAATGCAGCTGTCCTTCGAGGGAGCAATCTACATTTATAGTTCATGACCTTTTAATATTTTGTTAGGCATCCCAATTTTATGTTTTTTTTGTTGACTGAACTTTTAGTCATGGATTAGACTATAGAGGTTTAGGGGTTTCCCTTTTATTAAGACAAAGCATTAATGCTTAAAAAAGGGTTAACTAATTTTTGTAGGGAAAAAGGGTTGAAATGAATAAGAATGAGGATGATGGGGGTTGCTCAAGGGATGATCTCAAGTTAAAAATCAAGTGAATGATTACTTGGTTAACAGCAAAATGGTCACAGATGCAAAGCATTAAGGGGCTCAAGTTCTGGCCGGCCTTTGAGAGAAGATAGACGATAAGTGCCTGATCCATACTTGTGCATTATTATATAAGGTCCGAGCCAATTAGGAGAAAATTTTCCTCATTTTCTTCTTTCCATATTGGTTACGTGTTGGTTTTATTTAAGGACAAGATCTCTGATTTTGAAATCTCACTCTTTCAAATTTTTGTTGTAGGCATGCTTTGGTCGATGTAGGTTAGCATGTTGCTGGCATTTGATACAACGCCGAACATAGTTACTACAGTCTTGGTTAAGAGTGGGCTAATAATAGCCCAGGTGAAGGATGCGCTTTGCAACTGAGTTACCATTGAAATGTCCTCCAGTTATACCATCATGGACTTGTTTGATGGCATGAGATGTCTTAGTGGTGGTTAGGCATCGAAGGAGTCTGTTGAAACCTCATTTGTAGAGAAGACCACCTAGCATGGTGTATCAAACAATACTCTTGATAAAAGCCCACTGTCCATTGCTAGAGAGGTCAGGAGGAATGATAGAATAAGTCAAGTAGTTAACAAGTTGTTTATACCAAACATCATGTGGACTAGAGAGGTTAGGAGGAATTACCACCGAAGGTGTTGGTTGAGATGTGCCCAAGATAAAAATCATGGGCTTTAGTGGTGGAGAGGGCTTGGCAAATGGATATGTCTAAGGGATAGAAACCTGCTCTTTTCATCCTTTAGGGTTTGGGACCTGGTGGCCACATTAATGGTGTTGATTTCAAATAAAGGGGGAGAAGGTGGTAGAGGGACCATAATCTCACGTTGGGATCCTGATTCAAGTGAGGAGGTTTGGGAGGTATGGGATGGTGTCGATAGTTTGTCAAAAAGGTGGTCACGAGAATCCTCAATGAGAAGGGTGTCTTTTTATAGGTGTTGGTGAATGACAACCTTAAGCGCATTGCAACTCTTAGTATCATGCCCAAGTGTGCGATGATACAAGCAGATTTGAGTGTCGTCAAACTAAGATGGTTTTGATCTGAGAGGTTGGTATGGCTTAATGGGTGAGAGAATGATGTTAGAAGACTATAATCACTGTAACAGTGAAGCATAGGAACCCACTAATGGGTCTATGCTTGTTGTTGTAGTAGGGGTTGAAAACTTCTATTTAGGAGTTGTAAGGGGATTTTTTGTATCACCTTTTTGGTTGGTGGTGTGGCCACACACGTAGATGGCACTTTGTTGATGAGAGGTGTCAAATTTCATGGAGATAATATGATTTTGATAGGTAGAGGGAGTAATGGAGGTAGTTTATTTTTGTGAGGTGTTGGAATAGGGAACACTCCTGTTAAAGTGGAAAGATGTGGACCCAAGATAGAGGGCAATGGTGAAGGTGGGGGAGGAGTAGACCGACGTGGTTTAGCATACTTCTTTAGTATGGTGTGAGGACCACTACTATGTGGGTTGAGGTTCAAATCTACCTTCACTTGTGGGTGAGTGAGGTTAGATATAGGGCGAACATCGAGAGATTTAATCTGTTTCAGCATGGTGGACACCTGTGAGGGTTTGGGTTCAGACGTGGAAGGCTGAGCTTTTGATGATTTAGAAGTGGAAACCCAATCCTCATCAGAGACTTTAGGGTGAATCATTGCAAAAGGGTTGGCAGTATAAGGTGAAGCTAGATGTGTAGGATAAGGAACCTTAAGTCGCTCCCATAACGCCTCATACTCTAGGTTCCTAGAATGGAAGAATCTTAAGTTTTTTGCCAATCGAGAGAAGGGTTTAGATGACATTGTGCAAGGCCTTATAGTTGGTTGTTTAGAGGATTTGGGCATTTGCGAGTGCAAGAACATGTTGGACGTAGCGATCGTGGGCCAAAGGTGAGAGAGAACCATCACCAGATCTTCCTCGGTCGAAGTGGGTGAGGTGGTGAGTTCTTCTCTCCGTGGTAAAGGGATTGGAGAATTTGGCTCTTCAAGTGGATAGAGCATAGGGATGATCATGCCTTCTATGTGTGGTCTAGGAACATGGAAAGTATGATCCTCCATTGGTGATAAGAAGGATAAGGGTGGGGCCACCAGTGTTGGTACCATTAAAACATCCTCCAATATGGGAGAGGTCAAAGTAGACTCTCCTACATGTGAAAGGGGGGTGGATGGAGGACTATCCTCTATTAGTGGAGGAAAAATAGGAGAGGAAGGCTCCTCTAAAAGGTAAAGTAGAGGGATGATGGCCCCTTCTGCATGAGGGCGTGGGGTATGAATGGTAAATTCTTCCAATGGTAGAAGAAGAGGGAAGGTGCGGGTAAGAGGAATAGGTAATATGGGATCCTCACGAGGTAGAAGAATGGGTAGAGGAGGTGCTTGATGTCGTGGGGGTGATGCAGGTGAAATGGGTTCATCCATGCGAGGAAGAGGGAAAGGCAAAGGGAGCTCTTCATTGCGTAGGAGTGGTGTGGGTAAAATAGGCTCTTATACCCATGGTGGAGAAATAGGTTGACCAACCTCTTCAGATTTTGGGGGAGGTTGGATAGGAATGAAAGGAAAGACCATGTTGACCATGCATATGTTGCATTCTTAAGGGTCATCAACCATGGTCTGAACATTGTTTTGACTTGGGGGATGGTTAGGAAATGCTTGCCTAAAGACATCCATGTTTTGGTTGGCTAGTGCATTAGGGTTATCCAAAACAAGGTCCCCTTTGTCTAACATGTCTTGAATAATGTTTTTTATGGTTTTGCAATTGTCTGTGTCATGACCCTTGACACGATGATAATTACAAAAGTCATTTTCCCTATACCATGAAGGGATGGCTCGTGAGCGGTCAAATTGGACAGGTGGTCGGATTTGAGGTAGGTTGAGGACTCCCTGCTTCACTAATTTATCCAATATATAAACATATGATTCTCTTATTGGAGTATATCATCGTTGTTCATACCATTGTTGGAATTGTCTAGTAATATTTTTTGAAGTGGGGGGCTCAGATTGGTTGGTTATGGTAGAAGATGGTGACCTAAGGACCACAGCATTTGCAAATCCCTTGGACTTGGAGTGGGAAGAAGAAGGTTTGGAAGAAGAAGGGTCATTAGCTTTTGCATTGGTATTTTTGTTACACAATTTGACACTGTCTTCTTTGATTGCGCGGAGTTTAAGCTTTTGAGCCATAGTGAAAGCTTCTTTGAATGTGCAAAAAGTTTGAACTCATAGAGTGGACGAGATGTGCTTAGCACATGCTCTTGAAAAGAGCTCAATGAGCTCAGGTTGAGGTAGTGAGAAGGAGAGTTGGTTGATCAAACCTCTCCAACAGGTGATGAAGTCAGCTATTGACTCATCCTCAAATTGTCTAATGGAATAAAGGTATGTAATGGAGACCTTCTTGGTAATATTGATTAAGAAATGATCAAGGAATAGCTGAGCAAATTGAGTGAAGGTGAAGAGAAATGACTGGTAATGGAGCCATACCAGTCAAGGGTGGTGCCAAAAAGTGACATAGGAAATGTGTGAAGTAATAACGCTTCATCGTGCGCTATGAGGTAGCAAGCATGTCTAAACGCTCGTAGATGTTGTTATGGATCCTCTTTACTCTGAAAGTGAGTAAATTTTGGGAGTTCCCACTGGCTAGGGTATGGTTGAATAGGAACTAAAGGGTAGATAGGTTCATTACAGATTTGTTTGTATGAAAGAATACTCAAACCTGAAATAGATGTCTCAAGGTTAGACATCTTATCCATCAACATCTTAATTAAATCGGTAGAGGGATTGTCATGAGGAGCACCCCCTAAGTTATAGGGTACCTAGAAGGCATTGGGAGGGGCATATGACATACTTGGTTGCATTTGTGTAGGTGCAACATACTGATAGTTCATCATAAGGGCCGATGTCAAGGTCACGAGGGCTTGTGCCACAAAGTTGGAGGGCACAACTTGACTAGATGCTGCCATGGGTGGTTGAATGGTGGAAACACTAGTTAAAGGATAAGTGGTCACTCTCATTTTTATGGGCACAAGAGTGGATGGGATAGAGACAATCAAGTTCTAGAAAGGTGTCGAACTTGGTTGAATTGTTTACAGTTGAGGGGGTACAGAAACCCTGTTGGAGGTAGGGCCAGAAAGGATAGAAGGGGAGGCCAAATCTTGAACATTAGCCATGATTGGGTTACTAGTCGAGGCAATGACTTGAGTGACCATAGGTTGGGTAGCAGATGCTGTTGATATCCTTGTTGCTTCAACTAAAGAAGTTGGCATCCCATAAATAGGGTTACCTAAAGGATCTTGTGTTTGGCTTCTAGCAAGATAATGTTAGAGAGCCTTGACATTGTGTTCAAAGAATCTCTCAAAATCTTGATCCCCTTCAGGAACAATAGGAGGTTGATCAAGGGTAGGTTGGTTAGGAGTATGCTCAATATCTGAAGTATACTCCATTAGATGACATGACACGAAGGGCGAAGGTGGGAGTGGCTATTGACTCACATGGTTAACAAGAGATTTGGCTTGACTGCGTGTCAGGACCATCCAAGGTGAAAGGGATTCAGGTTCCAAAAATTATGTGTTTCAATTTCAAAAAACCAATATTTGTGTTAAACAACAAGAAATTTGGGTTTTAAGCTTGATGTCTGGAAATTTTTTAATTAATTAATTTATTTATTGACAGTGATCGATGTTGGTTGTTTAATCGATATCGGTTATAAAATGTTGTCGACATCAGTCAGTTAATCGATGTCAGTGAAGGTTTGGTTGCCGATGTCGGTGGAAAAACTGATGTCAATTTTTGTGTAATTCTAGAAACACAAAAAATTGATAGTTTTTGAAAGAAGAAGATATTTTGAGTTATTTTGGACTTCATAATGGTATGACCTTACTAGCTCAAACACTCAAATAAAAATAACAGAATAGATGATTAGACAAGCAACCTCTAAAATGTTAGATTTCTAGGAATGAGTTTTGAAGTCATGGTAGCTTATGCCTTAAGAGAATGTGTTGGGAGTTGGGCTTGTAGAACAGGTCCTAGAGAGGAAGTCTATGGCTAGTTTCAGGTTGTATTATGGTGCTCAAAAATATCTGTGTTAGGGTCAGTACATGACTTGGTGCTGGGGCTTGCTCCCTTCACTTCACGAACTCAGAGCCGAACTAGGCCGTTTAGCCAAAATATACCTTCCCTATAGTTTATACTCTACCAGAGAATAGAGTGGGTCCTCCTCTTGGTGGTGAAATCCAAGTAGGATCATCGGGTGTATCCACTAGGTGATGAAATCCTAGATGGGCCTTGTCTCAAGTAAGTTTATGTGTTTAATTTGAAGTGATTGTGGTTTGGTTGTGTCACATTTATATACTATGATTCATTCATAATGCTTTAATTACTAAGTGGGCTAAGTATGCATTCAAGCAAGAATGAAATGCAGTAGTTTTTAACCCAAATAAAAATATGTTATTCAAATGCAAACAAATGGAGAAGAGGTTAAGAGTATGAGTTTTTCACTACCCTATAATGCATGCAAGAAATAATAAGGAAAAGAGATGTTCTTTTTAACCTCTACTAATGATTTCCTTTCGAAACAAAAAGATAGAAGAGGAGATGCAAGAAGTGAATATTTTTCTAATGCATCTATATGAAAGTTTGATTATTTTAAAAGAAGAAAAATGAACACAAAGAAAACTCCAAGGGTCCCACTGAGTGTGCCAGAATGTTTCTCTAAATTTTCATAGATTGCATTTAAATGAGGAAGAAATTAAGGTTAAGAGGTTGTGGATTTGATGTTACCTGGATTTAGTGCGCACCATATCCAAGCTTTGTGGGAGCTCCTCTTTGGCTGTGGAGGAAACACCTATAGTAAGAAAGAAACTTAAATAAGAAAAATGTTAGAAGAGGATATGGTGGATTGCCAAGTTACGTGCTTGGTCCCAGAAGCGTGAAGCTCCTTGAGGGATGACAGTCCATTGTTTAAAGGTAAAAGTGTTGTAAAGAAAGAAATGACAAATGACTTAAAGAAATAGAAAAGTAGAATGTTACGTACCTATTCTCTATAGTCTGTGTGTCTAAAAATGTTACAGAAAGCTGGCTGAATGCTTTGTTTGGTCTATGGGCTATTTGGATAGGTTTTCTGGTCTGTTAGTTTAGAACACAGTCATTGACATCAGTTAGTCTACCGAGGTCGGTGGGGAAAATGGTGCCGATGTTGGTTGGGTTGCCAATGTCAGTCAGGGCAATGGGCCTTAGACAGGTTTTAGAATATTTCTGTGATGGATAGAAGAGTTTTTGGGAATTCAGAGGTTGGTGCAGGGTTGTGGGAAGGTGAATGAGGTCTGAGGAAGGGTAAGGTAGAGGATAGGTGTGAAAAGAGGGTAAGAATATGGGGAAGGCCTTTCAACCCCTCCATAAAAGAAGTCAGGTCTCTTGACAGTATTTAGAAATATCAAATGGAAACTAATTAATAATGTATTTTAAAACACTGAAATCAAAACCAAAATACTTAGCTCTATTAGGTGAAGAACCTGAGGTGTCAGAATACTTATTCCCATTGTGGCTGATGTTGAGGTCCTCGTATAATGTTTCAATCCAGTCTTTGGAATGACTTGTGTAGAGCTTCGGTAGCCAGGAGAGTGATAGTCAAGTTCTGGTGCTTCTGATCTCAAAGTGTGCATGTCAATATGTGAGAAGGCTGGTAGCTCAATGTTTAGAGCTCAGCTTATTTAACTAATGTCAGTGATTATGTCAATGTCGGCTAAGGTTGACTAATGTCGACTAAGGTTTGACTAACATCGATGGAGAGAGAATAGGTAAAAGGGCTATTTTTAGCCCTTTGCCCGTTTCTCCATCCACCAAGTTCTTTTTCTATTAGAAAATGGTCAAAACAAAGGCTTATGAGGCACGGGAGTTAGTTAGAGAGTTAAGATGGGGTGAGAATTGGTCATAGGTAGTTAGGATTTGGAGGACCTAGTCTCAGGCTGAGTCATAGGCTAAGAAATGGTCTTAGAGTGAGGTGTCTAGGTGAGGTGTCCAAGGTGAGGTGATTAATTTAAAAGTAGTTTTTAAATTAATAAGGTGTGCAAGTGTGGGTTAGGAGTGTTAACATTTAGAAGGGGACCAAGGGGGGTTTACATGATATTGGTGTCTACATTTACCCCTTTTTGTCTTATGGTTTGTTCTGACGAACTGCAAGACAAAAATAGATGTAGGTTGCCCCAGGTATGGGGTGAGGTATTCCCCCTCAAAGTAGGAATTGAGAGAAGGTAATCTGATATCGGGTGCCGATTTGATAGGCAATGGATGGGTAGGGTGAGGTTGGATTGTGAATGTTGCAATAGTTGAGATTGTGCGTATACCACTTCACTTGATAGGTAGGTCAAATTGTCGTAGGCAAGGTCGAGGAGGACTAAAATTGAAGTAATTGGTCCCCAGCTTATTAGTGGTAGCTAATTGGGTTAAAATGATCAAATCTATGGCTCTAATGATTAAGGAGGACTAAAATCAAAGTAACTGGTCCCCAGCTTATTAGTGGTAGCTGATTGGGTTAGATCAATCAAAGATATAGCTCCAATGGTCATCATGTTCCAAGTATCTGGGCTAGGAAGTGCTCTTGGAAAACACAAAAAAGTCATAGATATTGGGGATCAACTTGGTTGTGATCTGGCAATAGGTGTGAGGGTCATGGATAATTTGCTAGCTATTCCTAAGGTAGCATATGCAATCAAAACAACTAAGGCAAAGTTGTCTCGAAAGTGGTCGTGGTCTGAGGAGATAGTTGCGATCTCTGAGGTCATTTGTCGAGTCAAGCTGAGATATAAGTGATCTCGAGTGTTGTTTGTTGTGGTTAGGGAGATGTATGTGATCTCCAATGTGCCCCATGAGAATTCTAAGGTGATTTCTATAGTGTCAGGGTTGGTTGTTTGGTCATGATTTCAGGCAGTTTTAGGGAAGATCTATGTTTTAGGTCGCCTATAGTTTTTTTGTAGATAGGCGGTGAGCCTAGGGTTCAGGTTAGGTAGTGAGCCTAGGGTTTGGATAGTTGGTCTATTAGGTAGATGAATGAATGAATGGCTGAGCTAACCTTAGAAGACCCCATGTCAACTGAGTGTTGCCTACATTTCCCTTGTTTTAAGGGCCTCAGGCCAATGTAGTTCTCCCAAAAAGGGAAAGCAGAGGGTAGGTTATGGATTGGGTTTGACTAGGTTAGGTCATGGTTAAAGGTTATATGGTTAAAAAGACTAAAAGTGAGGTAGTTTAGGATAGGTGGTGATCCTAAGGTTCAAGGTAGGCAGTGATCCTAGGGTTTAGATAGTTGGTCATTAGGTAGACGAATGAATGAATGGTTGAGCTAACCTCAGAAGACCCCATGTCAATTGAGTGTTGCCTACATAGCCCATGCGAGGGGCCTCAGGCCAATGTAGTTATCCCAAAAAGGGAAGAAGAGTCAAAGAGGTTGGTAGTTGTTTTGGTTATGTTAGTGTTTTTAACATTTCCCATATGTTTGATGGTACATGCTTGAAATGATGAGTGTATGATGATGTTATAGCCTTTTCCATATTGTGTGATGGTGTATGCTGTAACATAGGTTATGTATTTTTTCATCCTTAGCAATTTTCCATATTGGTGATGGTGTATGCTAAAAATGAAATGAGTTTATTTATGCTTCAGCAGGTTTCCATATTGGTGATGGTATATTCTTGACATAAATTGTGTTTGGTAGATAGTTTCCATGTGTATTGTTTTCCATAGAAACTAATGTGAATGGGCTATGATAATTTATATAACACAAATTGGTAGTTGCATGAAATAAATCATGATGTTATGTTAGTGGTTTAGAAAATGTTTTGGTTGTATTATGAGATGACAATATGTGTGCATATAATTTTAAGACACTAAATCCTAAAAGATAAACTGGCATGTGACAAAGGTGTGTAAGAAGTAAAAGGCGCATTGCTCTTTCATTGACAAGGACCATAATGATAGCATAGATAGGGTTTTTGCAAAAAAAATCCCCGTTCATGCATTACATCATTGACCATTGGTTTTTGTTAGAGAAGTACCCTAATCACTTGACGTTATGTGAGCTCAAAATCCCTTGGGTATTTATGGGTAATAGGGGTGATTATGTGATATGTGAGGATAACGTAACCCTTTTTAGTAGGAATAACTTTTCCCCTTTTATAGGTCACCTTGAGAATGACTATAGGCAAGTCCATGACTTAATAGTTTTTTAGTCTATTTTTTTTGGTAGACTGATCAATGTAGGAAGTCTACTTGGGGATGTTGTTTTTGTTTTGTGGTCATGTGAAGCTGATTGATGCAGGAAGCTTCTGAGAGGGTGCTATTTTTGTAGCAGAATTTAGGCATAGCCATCTTTTGAGGGAGTGGTCTATATTTTTCTTTGTATGTTTGGATTTCTTTGAATAGTTGTCCTTCAAGGGAGTAGCCTATTAATTATAACAATAATGCAACTGTCCTTCGAGGGAGCAGTTTACATTTATAGTTTATGACCTTTTAATATTTTGTTAGGCATCCCAATTTTATGTTTTTTTTGTTGACTAAACTTTTAGTCATGGACTAGACTATAGAGGTTTAGGGGTTTCCCTTTTATTAGGATAAAACATTAATGCTTAAAAAAGGGTTAACTAATTTTTGTAGGGAAATAGGGTTGAAATGAATAGGAATGAGGATGATGGGGGTTGCTCAAGGGAG
This sequence comes from Torreya grandis, assembly GCA_037957365.1. Lineage (NCBI taxonomy): Eukaryota > Viridiplantae > Streptophyta > Pinopsida > Cupressales > Taxaceae > Torreya > Torreya grandis. Next base: position 3,486,511 of record JARHVA010000970.1, read on the forward strand.
GAGCTCAAGTTAAACATCAAGTGAATGATTACTTGGTTAACAGTAAAATGGTCATAGATGCAAAACATTAAGGGGCTCAGGTTCTGGCCGGCTTTCGAGAGAAGACAGACCATAAGTGCGTGATCCATACTTGTGTGTTATTATATAAGGTCCAAGCCAATTAGGAGCAAATTTTCCTCATTTGCTTCTTTTTATATTGGTTATGTGTTGGTTTTTTTTAAGGACAAGATATCTGATTTTGAAATCTCGCTCTTTCAAATTTTTGTTGTGGGCACGCTTTGGTCGATGTAAGTTAGCATGTTGCTGGCATTTGATACAATGTCAAACATAGTTACTGCAGTCTTGGTTAAGAGTGGGCCAATAATAGCCCAGGTAAAGGATGCACTTTGCAACTAAGTTACCACTGAAATGTCCTCCACAAATCCAATCATGGACTTGTTTGATGGCATGAGATGTCTCAGTGATGGTTAGGCATTGGAGGAGTTTGTCGAAACCTCATTTGTAGAGAAGACCCCCTAGCATGGTGTATCGAGTAGTACTCTTGATAAAATCCCACTATCCATTGCTAGAGAGGTTAGGAGGAATGATAGAATAAGTCAAGTAGTCAAAAAGTTGTTTATACCAAACATCATGTGGACTAGAGAGGTCAGGAGGAATTGCCCCTGAAGATGTTGGTTGAGATGTGCCCAAGATAGAAATCTTGGGCTTTGGTGGTGGAGAGGGCTTGGCGAATGGATATGTCCAAGGGATAGAAACCTGCTCTTTTCCTTTATCCTTTAGGGTTTGGGACTTGGTGGCCAAATTAATGGTGTTGATTTCAAATAAAGGGGGAGAAGGTGGTAGAGGGACCATAATCTCACATTGGGATCTTGATTCAAGTGAGGAGGTTGGGAGGTATAGGATGGTGTCGGTAGTTTGTCAAAAAGGTGGTCAAGAGAATCCTCAATGAGAAGGGTGTCTTTTTATAGGTGTTGGTGAATGACAACCTTAAGCACATTACAACTCTCAGTATCATGCCTAGGTGTGTGATGATACAAGCAGAACTGATTGTCATCAAACCAGGATGGTTTTGATCTGAGAGGTCGGTATGGCTTAATGAGTGGGAGAATGATGCTAGAAGACTGCAATAATCAGCATAACAGCAAAGCATAGGAACCTACTAATGGGTCTGTGCTCATTGTTGTAGTAGGGGTTGATAACTTCTATTTAGGAGTTGTAGGGGAGTTTTTCATATCACCTTTTTGGTTGGTGGTGTGGCCACATGTGTAGATGGCACTTTCTTGATGAGAGGTGTCAAATTTCATGGAGGAAATATGTTTTTGATGGGTAGAGGGAGTAATGGAGGTTGTTTTTTTTGTGAGGTGTTGGAATAGGGAACACTCATGTTAAAGTGGAAGGATGTGGACCCAAGATAGAGGGTAATGGTGAAGGTGGGGGAGGAGTAGACCGATGTGGTTTAGCATCCTTATTTAGTATGGTGTGAGGATGACTACTATGTGGAGTGAGGTTGAAATCTACCTTCACTTGTGGGTATGTGAGGTTTGATATAGGGAAAACACTGAGAGATTTAATCTATTTCAGCATGGTGGATGCCTGTGAGGGTTTGGGTTCAAATGTGGAAGGCTGAGCTTCTGATGATTTAGAAGTGGAAACTTGATCCTCATCAAAGACTTTGGTGTGAATCATTGCAAAAGGGTTGGTAGTATAAGGCGAAGCTGGATGTGTAGGATAAGGAACCTTAATTTGCTCCCATAATGACTCATACTCTAGGTTCCTAGAATGGAGGAATCCTAAGTTTTCTACCAATCAAGAGAAGGGTTTAGATGACGTCGCGCAGGGCCTTACAGTCAGTCCTTTAGAGGATTTGGGCATTTGCAAGCACAAGAACATGTTGGATGCAGTGATCGTGGGCCAAAGGTGAGAGAGAACCATCACCGGATCTTTCTCAGCTGAAGTGGGTGAGGTGGTGAGTTCTTCTCTTGACGGAGAAGGGATTGGAGAATTTGGCTCTTCAAGCAAATAGAGTGCAGGGATGATCATGCCTTCCACATGTGGTCTAGGAGTGTGGAAAGTATGATCCTCCATTGGTGATAAGAAGGATAAGGGTGGGGTGACTGCCGTTGGTACCATCAAAGCATCCTCTAATATGGGAGAGGTCAAAGTAGACTCTCCTACATGTGAAAGGGGGGTGGATGGAGGACTATCCTCCATTGGTGGAGGAAAAATAGGAGAGGAAGGTTCCTCTAAAGGGTAAAGCAGAGGGATGATGGCCCCTTCTACATGAGGGCATGGGGTATGAATGGTAAATTCTTCTAATAGTAAAAGAAGAGGGAAGGTGGGGGCAAGAGGAATAGGTAATATGGGATCCTCATGAGGTAGAAGAATGGGTAGAGGAGGTGCTTGATGTTGTGGGGATGATGTAGGTGAAATGGGTTCATCCACACGAGGAAGAGGGTGAGGCAAAGGGAACTCTTCATTGCGTGGGAGTGGTGTGGGTAAAATAGGCTCTTATACCCATGGTGGAGAAATGGGTTGACCAACCTCTTTAGATTATGGGGGAGGTTGGATAGGAATGAAAGGAAAGACCATGTCAACCGTGTGTATGTTGTGTTCTTTACGGTCATTGGCCATGGTCTAAACATTGTTTTGACTTAGGGGATGGTTAGGAAATGGTTTCCTAAAGACATCCATGTTTTGGTTGGTTGGGAAATTAGGGTTATCCAAAACAAGGTCCCCTTTGTTTAACATGTCTTGAACAATGTTTTTTATGGTTTTGCAATTGTCCATGTCATGACCCTTGACATGATGATAATTACAAAATTCATTTTCCCTATACCATGTAGGGATGGCTCATGAGGGGTCAAATTAGACAGGTGGTGAGATTTGAGGTAGGTTGAGGACTCCCTGCTTCACTAATTTATCCAATACGGAAGCATATGATTCTACTATTGGAGTGTATCATTGTTGTTCATACCATTATTGGAATTGTCTAGTAATGTTTTGCAAAGTGGGGGGCTTAGATTGGTTGGTTATGGTAGAAGATGGTGACCTGAGGACCACAACATTTGCAAATCCCTTAGACTTGGAGTGGGAAGAAGGTTTGGAAGAAGGGTCATTGGCTTTTGCATTGGTATTTTTGTTATGCAATTTGACCCTATCTTCTTCAATTGCGTGGAGTTCAAGCTTTCGGGCCATAGTGAAAGCATCATCAAATGTGTGGAAAGTTTGAACCTATAGAGTGGATGAGATGTTCTTGGCACATGCTCTTGAAAAGAGCTCAATGAGCTTAGGTTGAGGTAGTGAGAAGGAGAGTTGGTTGATCAAACCTCTCTAATGGGCGATGAAGTTAGCTATTGACTCATCCTCAAATTGTCTAATGGAATAAAGGTCTGTGATGGAGACCTTCTTGGTAATATTGATTGAGAAATGATCAAGAAATAGCTAAGTGAGTTAAGTGAAGGTGAAGAGAGAATGACTGGTAATAGAGTTATACCAGTCAAGGGCGGTGCCAGAAAGTGACATAGGGAATGTGTGAAGTAATAATGCATCATCATGCGCTATGAGGTAGAAAGCGTGTCTAAATGCTTGTAGATGTTGTTGTGGATCCTCTTTACTCTGAAAGCAAGTAAATTTTGGGAGTTCCCACTGGCTAGGGTATGGTCAGATAGGAACTAAAGGGTGGATAGGTTCATTGCAGATTTGTTCATATGAAAGAACACTCCTCAAACTTGAACCAAAGGTCTCAAGGTTGGACATCTTATCAATCAACATCTTAATTAGATCGGTAGAGGGATTGGCATGAGGGGTGCCCCCTAAGTTATAGGTACCTGGAAGGCATTCGGAGGGGTGTATGACATACTTGGTTGCATTTGTGTAGGTGCAAAATATTGATAGTTCATCATAGGGGCTAATGTCAAGGCCATGGGGGTTTGTGCCACAAAGTTGGATGGCACAACTTGACTAGATGCTGCCATAGGTGGTTGAATGGTGGCAACACTAGTTAAAGGATAAGTGGTCACTCTCGTGTTTATGGGTGCAAGAGTGGATGGGATAGAGACAATCAAGTTCTGGAAAGGTGTTGAACTTGGTTGAATTGTTTACGATTGAGGGGGTACGGAAACCTCGATGGAGGTAGGGCTAGAAAGGATAGAAGGGGAGGCCAAATCTTGAACATTAGCCATGATTGGGTTACTATTCAAGGTAGTGGCTTAAGTGACCATAAGTTGGGTAGCAGATGTTGTTGATATCATTATTGCTTCAACTAAAGAAGTTGGCATCCCATAAATAGGGTTACCTGAAGGATCTCACATTTGGCTTCTAGCGAGATAATGTTGGAGAGCCTTGACATTGTGGTCCAAGAATCTCTCAAAATCTTGATCCCCTTTGGGAATAATAGGAGTTTGATTGGGGGTAGTTTGGATAGCATTATGCTCGGTATCTAAAGTATACTCCATTAGATGACTTGGCACGAAGGGCGAAGGTGGGAGTGCCTATTGACTCATGTGGTCAACAAGAGATTTGGCTTGAATGCGTGTTAGGACCATCCAAGGTGAAAGGGATTCAGGTTCCAAAAATTATGTGTTTCAGTTTCAAAAAACTAGAATTTGTGTTAAACAACAAGAACTTTGGGTTTTAAGCTTTTTGTCTAGAAATTTATTTATTGATAGTGACTAATGTAGGTTGTTTAACTGATATCGGTTATAAAATGTTGTCGATGTTGGTCAGTTAATTGATGTCAGTGAAGATGTGGTTGCCAACGTCGGTGGAAAAATTGATGTCAGTTTCTATTAATTTTAGAAACACAAAAAATTGATAGTTTTTGAAAGAAGAAGATATTCTAAGTTATTTTGGACTTTAGAATGGTATGAACTTACCAACTCAAACACTTAGATAAAAATAGTAGAATAGATGATTAGTTAAGCAACCTCTAAAATGTTAGATTCCTAGGAATGAGTTTTGAAGTCATGGTGGCTTATGCCTTAAGAGAATGTGTTGGGAGTTGGGCTTGTAGAATAGGTCCTAGAGAGGAAGTCTATGGCTAGTTTTAGGTTGTATTATGGTGCTCAAAAATATCTATGTTAGGGTCAGTACGTGACCTGGTGCTGGGGATTGCTCCCTTCACTTCACGAACCCAGAGCCAAGCTGAGCCACTTAGCCAAAATATACCTTCCCTATAGTTTAGACTCTGCCAGAGAACAGAGTGGGTCCTCCTCTTGGTGGTGAAATCCAAGTAGGATCACTGGGTGGGGTAAGGTATCCGCTAGGTGATGAAATCCTAGACGGGCCTTGTATCAAGTAAGTTTATGTGTTTAATTTGATGTGATTGTGGTTTGGTTGTGTCAAATTTGTGCACTATGATTCATTCATAATGATTTAATTACTAAGTGGGCTAAGTATGCATCCAAGCAAGAATGAAATGTAGTAGTTTTTAACCCAAATCAAAATATGTTATTCAAATGCAAACAAATGGAGAAAAGGTTAAGAGTATGAGTTTTTCACTACCCTATGATGCATGCAAGAAATAACAAGAAGGAAAAGAGATGTTCTTTTTAACCTCTGCTAATGATTTCCTTTCGAAACAAAAAGATAGAAGAGGAGATGCAAGAAGTGAATATTTTTCTAATGCATTTATATGAAAGTTTGATTTTTTAAAAGAAGAAGAATGAACCCAAGGAAAACTCCAAGGGTCCCACCGGGCGTGTTCAAAATGTTTCTCTAAATTTTCACTGATTGCATTTAAATGAGGAAGAAACTAAGGTTAAGAGGTTGTGGGTTTGATGTTACCTTAATTTAGTGCGTACCATATCCAAGCTTTGTGGGAGCTCCTCTTTGGCTGTGGAGGAAACACTTATAGTAAGAAAGGAACTTAAACAAGAAAAATCTTAGAAGAGGATATGGTGGACTACCAAGCTACATGCTCAGTCCTAAAAGTGTGAAGCTCCTTGAGGGATGACAATCAACTGTTTCAAGGTAAAAGTGTTATAAAGAAAGAAATGACAAATGACTTAAAGAAATAGAAAAGTAGAATGTTGTGTACCTATTCTCTATAGTCTGTGTGTCTCAGAATCTCATAAAAAGCTGACCAAAGGTTTTGTTTGGTTTATGGGATATTTGGATAGGTTTTTTGGTCTGTTAGTTTAGAACACAGTCGCCGACGTCAGTTAGTCTGCCAAGGTCGGTGGGGAAAATGGTGCCAACGTCGGTTGGGTTGCCGATGTCAGTTAGGGCAGTGGGCCTTGGATAGGTTTTAGAATATTTTTGTGATGGATAGAAGAGTTTTTGGGAATTCAGAGGTTGGTGCAAGGTTGTAGGAAGGTGAATGAGGTCTGAGGAAGGGTAACGTAGAGGATAGGTGTGAAAAGAGGGTAAAAATAAGGGAAAGGCCTTTCAGCCCCTCCACAGAAGAAGTCAGGTCTCTTGACAGTATTTAGAAATATCAAATGGAAACTAATTAACAATGTATTCTAAAACACTAAAATTAGAACTAGAATACTTAGCTTTATTAGGTGAAGAACCTGAGGTGTCAGAATAATTATTCCCATTATGGCTAATGTTGAGGTCCTCATACAATGTTTCAATCCAGTCTTTGGAATGACTTGTGTAGAGCTTCAGTAGCTAGGAGAGTGATAGTCGAGTATTCGTTCTTTCGGTCTTAGAGTGTGTGCATCAATATGCGAGAAGGCAAGTAGCTCAATGTTTAGAGCTCGGCTTATGTAATCGATGTTGGTGATTCTGTCAGTGTCAGCTGAGGTTGATTGACGTCAGCCAAGGTTTGATTGACGTTGGCAGAGAGAGAATAGGTAAAAGGGATATTTTTATCCCTTTGCCCATTTCTCCGTCCACCAAGTGCTTTTTCCATTGGAGAATGGTCAAAACAAAGGCTTATGAGGCATGAGAGTTAGTTAGGGAGTGAAGATGGGGTGAGAATCGGTCATAGGTAGCTAGGATTTGGAGGACCTAGTCTCAAGCTGAGTCATAGGCTAAGAAATGGTCTTAGGGTGAGGTGTCTAGGTGAGGTGTCCAAGGTGAGGTGATTAATTTAAAAGTAGTTTTTAAATTAATAAGGTGTGCAAGTGTGGGTTAGGAGTGTTAACGTTTAGAAGGGGACCAAGGGGGTTGACATGATATTGGTGTCTACAATTTTATTCTCGTGCCCATGAAATAGGTTTCCACACATATCCATTGCAACATGGGATTATGGATCTTTGTATTTATTTGAAGTTTTTATATGGATCCAATAATATATAATTAACTAATATAATTTGTCTCTTACACTTTGAATCAAGCACTTTGACAACTATGATGAGGATATGTTGAACATTCATTTACATTATCACTTGCAGTATTTTTTATCAATCTTGACTAGTCGTTTGGACTTTAGTGAAAGGTCCAAAACCTCATACACTCTCCTCAAGTTTAAAATATATTTACCATTGCACTTAAGTCATAAAAATCAAATAAAAGATATGAATTGATTTTATTTTTTATACATGCAAATTTATGTCATGACATTAAGGAAAGTATATAAATATGATTACAATTTTGAACATAACATGTCATCATATTGGTCATTCAAATTAAAAAAATTATTCAATCTTTAGGTCCAATAGTATAAGAAAATGGAAACCATCTGATATTTAAATAAGTCATGGTTTGGGCTACTCCTAATTATTTCCTTTAAAATAAAAAAATAAATACTAACATAAATGAGTCATATAGTTTTAAAGTTTATCTTATAAAAATATAAACCAAACTTAAGTGAAGATGCATATCCAAGCTACCCAATATACAATAGTTCATTTTTAATTCTCAACCCATTTCATTGAAGAAGATGAGAATAAAATAATAAAATGCATCAACTATTAAAATTACCCTTTCCAACATTTAAATCAACCAGTTATGACAAGAAGGAAAGCTTTATAGGCTATATTAAAAAATAATATTTTCAAACATAACTAATCTCCCATAGTCTGTGAAAGAGAAACACAATCAAAATATATGTAAGCAGGGTCATATCAAAAGGAAAAAAATTGATACCGAAATGAAATCCCATGCCAAGATTTGGTGTTAAAGGTACAATCACTGAGAGTGGGGGGTGAATCAATGATGCAAGATAATCCAAAATTTAATTCCAATCCTTTCAAACCCTTAATCAATCACCCCAAGCATTCATAAAGCATATAATTTATTCATAACAATGAAAAAGAAAGATGATGCAATATCAAGCACACAACACATGAATTATGTGGGAAATGTTCATAAGTAATAAAACCCACTCTCAATCCTACAAACACATGGACTACTTTTCCTTTAAAATGATCATAAATATGAGATATTTTAGTGAAGCACTAAATTCACAAGGAACACCCACCCCTAAGCATGAACAAACACCAAATTATTCTAGATGTTGAGTACCCACACAAAAATTATGAAATCAATATATCTAAAACTCTAATTTCCTTTCAATCTAATGGATAAACAATATATAACACCTCTCTTTAAACTTTTCACACTTTCAAGCTTGCAAACATAAGTAATGCATCCAAAACACCCTTTTGGATCACTTTAGACCTCTTAACTCATCCTCAATATTTAATCCTACAAGTAAAATATTATGATATAGTAATTATGAACTAAATTTAATACCCACCCTCTCCTCTTCATTTACATCTTTGTGCACCTAACCATCACCTTTGATTTCACTCTTTATAGAGCCTTCATGAATATCATCTTTTTGCTTAGCCATAAGACTTACCTTAACCCTTAAGTCTTATATCACACTAGGAGATATGCTTTTTCCAAAGCATCCATAGGCCACCCTTAAGCAACTACACCTTTCAAATATGCCTTAGTATCCCTTATAGGTCTCATGGAGACCTATTCATCTATTTAGCATTTAATCAAGAAAATTAGGAACACAAGACCACTTAAAATTTCATAGGTATATTCCAAATGATCCCTAAGACACCTTTAAGTTATTAAACATATGCATAATCTACTCAAACATTAGTATTGTACACAAGAACACCATGAATGAATAAATAACCAAATTTTATGCATTTTTTCTAACTAAATATGGATTGTTTAAACCTTAAAAATACATATAAATTATCCTCATGAAGTATAATACATTCTCAAATAGTTAATTCACCATGAAACATTCAAACACCATCAATAAAAATACAAGACATCCTTCTTGGGTCACTTGCAGAAGATGGTCAAACACATAGTCAACTTTGAAGCTCAAAAATTATAATTGTATAAATAGAAAAAATTATAACTAATTTTTATGGATATCCTTTGGATTAATTTACAAATTTTATTTTTATAACACCTTAAAATTCATCTTCCATCAAAATATATAAACAAAACAATGAGCACTAGTTTTCCTTTGTTAATTTGAATATTCAAATTCCAACGGTCACTGTGTAATGGAAAAAATTAAAACACATGTTTTCATCTCATTACCCATATAAAATTGATAAAATAAACTCAATAAATCTCCTTTTTATTCTCTTGGTCTTTAATTTCAATTATTGTCTATTGATCTTTGATCTACACTTCTGAGATTGTGATACTTGGTAGCCCCATGTGCCTTCTATGTATCCTACTATCAGTCTCTACTCTTAAGCCACTTAGCAGCCCTACATTCTTTCTATGTACCCTAAAATAAATATATAATATTAAACTACTTGGCATACCCATGTGAAATATATTCTTATTGACTTGATTTGCACCATCGATCTGTTGCTAAATCACCATGATTATGACATATGTCACCATCGTGTTCAATCTCAGGAACCTTTGACTTATTGACCTTGTGCTCACTGTTAAATCATATTAAACATGATTTAATTCTCACAATTATATCCTTGATCTAATTGAGTGAATTTTTGACACTTGACAGCCCTGTATAATGGTCACTTGATATTACAAAATTGGCTAAGTATGGAAGCTAGTGAAATCTGCCTAGGAGACCAACTTTTCACTGCCATAACTTTTGATACACACCACCTCATGACCTAAAAAATAGACCATAATATATTGGTAAAAATTTTATCAGACCCATATAACCAAATTATTCTAACATTACCACATGTGTGAATGTTTATATCATCAATCTGCTCACTTAGATTGATTTGCCAAGATGACTAGGAGAACCTAGACATTCATATGACTGCTTTGATGAATTAATTTCACTTTCACAAGATAAAAAATGCATATTTACACCTCATATAACCTATTAAATAGTAAAATAACATCAAAAACATTCTATATCATCCCAAAGACTTGAACACATGATATGTACTCTCAAATACACTTGGAACCTATAACTTTGTCATTAATACATTATGTACTAAAATCACCTTGACATTAATGACAATAAATGCATCTCAAGAACATGATCAACACTTGGTTATTTAATAATCCATTAATGTATCCAATTCATATATAAATACTCTATATTACACATCACCAACATATAATTGGGTTTTAAGAGATGAAACACAAAATTTAGCAGAAGACAAGTAATATAACAATATCTTAGATTTGATCTTTTTCTTTTAAAATAAAACCTTCAATACCCATTACTAATTATAGGATGGATTTAAAAATAAAAAACATAGATCAAGAATATTTAGTAAATAATTTGTGCTTAGAATCAATACCCAGGCTTATCTCTCTATTTTTTGACTAAGAAGTCATTTTATTAAAACCAATAAAAACACATACATGAGTTCAAAGCATACCCTTTATTTTTTACATTACATTTCACATTTTGTGCTCACACATTATTTTATAAAAAATAAAATGTATAACATATTTAATGGAGAGGGAAAGTAAAAAAAATAAAAGGAAATAAAAATTTCCTAAAAATGGAGGATGAGAAATGGATTTTTGGTCCACCCAAACACTAATTCTTTTAAAAACCTCTTAGATTTTCCATTATTTTCCTCCCCATGAAAAATCCTTCCAATCTTAAGTATAAATATATTGTTAAAGGAAATCCTACACCCCCATTTTCCATCATGATAACAGGTTGATATCCCCATGGTCATTTTAATTTTATTCCATTCATGGCATGCAAGATCCATTCAACATAAATTTGAGTTCTAGCTAATGCATAACTTAATTATGAGTTCCAAAATACAAAAAATTAACATGATTGAATGAAAGTGGGAGTTTTTAACCATCAAAAAATAACAAATAAAATATTATTTGAAAAATAAAATGTAATATTTTATTACTTTCAACTTACTTAAGATATTCTCCAAAAAAAAATGTCATTACTCATGCAGGTCATCTATCCAAGCCATATCTTATTTGCATGCACATGTGGCTCAAATTTTATATATCACTTCACCATGGCCATGCCCACCATAAAAAATAATGATGGGTAAAAAATTCAAATATCCCTTGCTTCCACTAAAACCCTAATTTATTGGTTACTCCCTTAAACACAGGTTGAATTAATAAAAATTAAACCAACTTAGCCATGTAACTCAAACTCCCATAATCTAAAATTTATGTTTATGGGGTCTTGTAATGGTCCCCTTCAACTTATGTTAGGTTTTTTATATTGTGTAGTGGATTTGACCACTTTCCACATTTAAATTTTTTAATATTATACCTCTAAGGAATTAAAAATTAAATTTGTATTTAAACTAATGGTTTTACCTTTGCATTTCCTCTTATGGGCCTAAAAATATAAAGAGTAACTAGTATAAGAAGATACGATAGACTTGAAAACAAACTAGTATGTTGGTATGTTGGTGTAACAAAAAATTTAAACCCATTATATTAATATATGTTGTTAATGTGATATTTTCCATTTTACGTGTTATAAAATTTATCGATAAATCACTTTATGTCAATTGTTCTAAAATATCAATTTAGGTGCAAAAGTCAAGTAACAAAAAGGTAAAAACCCATAACTAAAATATACCCTTTTTATTTGTTGTAGGCTATATGCTTTTTAGGATTTATCTCAAATTTCATTAATGCCCTAGTCCCACATGTACCTATACATATACTAAATATCATGATACATCTTAACAACATATTTAAAATTAATGTAAAATAAAAAAGATTATTCTTGGAGTATCATAATTTCAACATGAATTGTAATTTTTTTTGGAAAATATAACATAGGCAAATATGATTATTAAAATAATCCATTATTAAATGTTTTTTTAATAAAAAAGGCAAAAATGGCACTAGATGTTTGAAAACCAACATTAATATATTAAAATAGAGCTCCAAAATCTTTGTATAAGACACATTTACAGTAGAAATTTATAAAAGTGGATAGGTACAAGAATAGTTCATCTTCTACCTAAGTTACAATTTGGCTTCTTTATAGATGTAGTGGTTATGTTTACACATGTGTTTCATTGTTGGCATGACCCTTGACATAGATTAGACATAGAGAATGCAACTTAACATGACATAAAAAATGGAGGCTAAGTCACACATTAAACTATATTAATGTGTAGTATGTTCAAAAGTGATACAAAAACACCTAATGATATTGTGTGTCTATGTGATTCACATGAAATGTTGCATATGTGATAAGTCATGTATATGACTATATGTTTATACAATGTTAATATTGATGTTCAAAATGTGTATAAAGATACCATAGAGGCTTAGGAATGCCACACATTATGATGATGATACATATTGGTGCTTTATGGCACACAAGAGTGTATAAGAGGATCTACAAGTGTTGTAGAGATATTAAGAGCTTGTGAGCCACATGAGCATGGATGTAATTATGTGATGTGTGAAAACTTTCCTTATTGTCTTGAAAAAATTTAAGGTGATCCAAACAAGCCAAAAAATGCATAAGAAGATATTACAGATCTAGAGTATGCTAGTTATCTTGGTACAACCTAATTTTTATTGGTAAGCTCTAATTTTAGACTATAATACCTTTTCATAATTATAATATCATGATAAATATGTTCACATAGATAAATTTGTGTTGTGAGGCATTTTAAGCCTTGACAATACTTTGAAGACCTCTGGAACTATTATTATCACTTAAACAATGCACCCATTGAATTGGTAGAATTGGTTTGGTGAGACAATAGGATCATCCCCCAAGGTCTGGGATACTTGAGATCCTTGGGATGAACCTCAATATAAGGTCAAATTAATATATTCTAGATGCACCTGGTTTAGGACCAATGTGTAGACTTACAAAGAGTAGAATGAAATCTATAGCTAGCACTAAACCTAAAATTGACAAAGGGAAAAAGGAGAGAAAAGGAAAGAGGGTTGAGAGAATTTAAAAGATGATGCACCAAGAATAGAGTGATAACCTCACCCAATTAATGATGTAATAATATTAACAGACTAAATGCAAAATATTCAAACTAAGCCCTTTGCATAAGTGTTTTAGATGGAGGTAAGGGAACATAACATAATGTTAGGAGGGATGACAAATGGTCCATAGATAACACCTACATAGACCTATGTATATACAAAATTAAACCTATAGATAATTTGGGTTCTATGAAAAGTTATGAAGGGAGGATGAAAATGAGAGGGATAAACATACACAAACAAGGGTTAACAACCATGAATGCACACAAAATACATAGCATGAATAAAAGTAATTAGTTCATATTAATCTTAAGATCTAAGGCAATATCACAAAATTGAATAACTATAGATTTTTTGTATTAGGAGAGGGATCTTGGAGGGAAAATTTGGGAAACATAACTATGCCTAGAAATCTTTACCATTTTATAATGTAAGACCTAGGATTTTATAGGCAATGGGAATCCCATGGGTCATTGATTAATCTTACCCACTATTGGTGTTGAGCATTGTCATTGATTTTTGAGTTCTGGTATTAATGTTGTCATTGATGTCAAAGGATATAATGAAGGTGCATGATCTCATAAGATTTGTGGTATGTGTATGATGAGTTCTTATGCCAACATAGTGAGTGTTGTTACTATATGAGAATAGTAATGTGAAAGTACTATTTGAAGAATGTTCTTATATTAGCTTGAGATATATCCTTGAGATTAGCATGAGTGAGTCTAGGTCAGTATGCCAAGTGTAAATTAACTTGAAAATATTTGTCTAGACCTTTTGATAAGGTATGTGCAGGTATTGTGATGAAATGAGTGAGCTTTGAAGAAGTTGTATGATCTGAAGATCTATGTAAGTAGTTCTGAAGATGCTCAGAATGAGATTGAATATCATTAGTGAAGTTCCAAAGAATAATTGATTGTGTTTGAGCATGATATAGGTTGTTTTAGTTTGTACATGAGGTGTTGAGGGCTTTGAAAATGATTAAAATTTTAGCTCTAAATATTTATGTATGCATCTTTGAAGATGCTCCACGTAAGTTATGAATACCTTAATCAATCTCTAAAGATTTATAAGAAGATCCAAAGATAATTTATTGAGTCTCCTAAAAAGAGTGAGTATATGAGATTACTTGAGCATACAAAAGAGGCATTGGAACATAGGAGTGTTTCAAGGTGAAGCCTACAGGGTAGCTAGAAGGTTAGATTCAAAGCCTAATGAGACTTTCAAGTCAAGGCTTATAAATTAAAAAGAGAGATGATGGCCAATAGGGTATCAAGATCAGTTTTCATGACATGGGTGTCTAGGTTATTATTGAAAGAGGTGATTCAAGTTGTTTTTAGCATGTTCATGAAATTTTAGGTCATGGTTTGCAAGAAAAGTCTTGAAGAATGTTTTGAGGTTTCTCAAGTATTCAAAATGGAGAGTTGTCTATGTGAGAAGATTTTTCAAGTGATCATTGGCACATAAAAAATATACATGAGAATATAATTTTTTCATGGTAGATAATTAAGGGATCTCAAATTTCCAAGCATTGGTTTCTAGAATGGGGAGCTAAGCTTTATGAATGATCATTAAGATTGAAAGTTGGTCTAAACCCTCAAAGAACCCTAATAATGAATTGATGTTGAATATCTTGTCATAAATAAATTTGAACAAATTTTTATGACCATAAAATTAATTTTAGGTTAAATTCAACTCTCTCAAATATCTCTAAGTATGATTGGTTTTTTAGGTGAGTAAGCAGAGCCTATAGGAAAGTGCTTGTTTTTTAGAGATTTGTTATAGCAGGTAGAGTTGATCGAGTCAAAGATGATCGGTGGATGAAGGTCAAAGTGTGATAATTTTAGTTATTTTATATGAAGTTTTATATATAGGTTCTATATCTCAATTTTTCAAAGTTGGTGATTCAAGTTGGCCAATCGCTAACAAAGATAATGGTGCAAATAGTAAGAAAATCAAGTAGAAGAGAGAATATGATTCCTGATGTGTTTTTTAGTAAGAGAGATATATTGAAGTGTATATAATGTTTTTTGGGAACATAATTATCTATACATGATTTTTATAATATTTTAAGTCATTGTAAGAAGTTGTAACATTGAAGCCAAAATGTCTTATTTGGCTGAGTGGAATTTGTTAAATAAAAGATCAATAGATTGGTATGCAAGACCAACAGTTTCCATAAGATATTATGATATGTTTGTTTGAGGTTTTTTATGATTATGGTATAATATCTTGTTCATGCATTGAAATACCTTGAATTTATTTAATTAGGTGATAGAAGTTCAAGTTTCCTTGACTATGTTTTGAAGTCAGGTGGCAATTATGAGTAAGCATCTTGCAGAGAAGAGTTTGAGGTTGTATACCCTGAGTTGAAACATCTAATAAAGTTTGTGATGAACCTAAGTTATTTAGGTTTTTTAATATGTGATTTTTTTCTATGGTTTTTTGTAAAAAATGAGTTTATACCTTAGTTTTTCAAAACAGATTTTCTGTATATGCACAGGTCTTTTATGAACAAGTGTTTTGAGAAAGGGTTCAAATGATGGTTGGACCTAAAAAGTGTTTTGGACATAAATTAAAGTTATATAAGGTTTATTTTAGTGGTATATGTTGTTTTCCTATCATGTTACATGTTTTAATATGCTTCAAGAAAGATCAAAGGGTAACATGTTGCTAAGAAGGCCTATTAGGTCTCCATAAAGCCTAAAAGAGGAGTAAGGGCTAATTGAGCTATGGCTAACCTAATGTATTGGTTTATTGATGATTAATGCATGTTATTTTAATATTTTAAGACATATTACATGGATTACCTAAGAATATAAGTTTGTGGTTGACTAAGAAGCATATGATCAAGTGACTTGTATAAAAGAAAGGCAGTTTAGGCCTATTTGGTAGTGTTGAGTGAGAGCAGAGAATAAGTGAATGATATAAAATATTGGTAAGTAAAAGGTCATATAGACCATAAAATAATTATCTTTAATATATACAAAGGTTTTTTATATGAGGATCAAGGTTTAAAAACCTAATCAAGCCATGAAGAGGGCTAGTTGAGCGAAAAAGGCTAAAGGCTAGTTTGAGAGGGATAGAAGTGAGCAAAGAGCTCAAGATGAAGATCATCATATATTATATAATAAATAAGGGTTTATGAAGGTGTTAAATTTATTAGGTGAGTGAGTTTATGTTGAGTCATCTAGGGGGTTGGTGCCTCCTTGCAAGTGGGTGCTTACTAAAGCCTAGCTAAGTTTGTGTTGAGCTAGTTGGGGTTAGTGCTCTATGTGGAGTTGGTACTTCACTAAAGATATATGTTTGTCATATAGGAATGTAGTCCATTTTATACATTAGTGTATTTTATTCCCTTTAAGTATTTCCCATGTATATGTTATGTTCATGTGTTTCATGCTCTTATGATTTGATGCTTATGTTTGTTAATATGTACATGCTTATTAGAATGGTTCATATATGTTTAAGTGGAATTAAATGATTTTTTTTTAAAGATTGATACACCCCATCTCAGTCATTTTTCATCCAAAAATTGGTATCAGAGCTTGGTCCTTTGTGAAAAAGTCTAACAGCTTGAAGGAGATCCTAAGAAACACAAGATGTCTTGTGATCAACAGGGAGAAGATAACATGTGTGATGAAGAAGTATTCTATGACAA
Organism: Torreya grandis; assembly: GCA_037957365.1. NCBI lineage: Eukaryota > Viridiplantae > Streptophyta > Pinopsida > Cupressales > Taxaceae > Torreya > Torreya grandis. The sequence goes on from JARHVA010000970.1 coordinate 3,503,501, forward strand.
TGAATAAGGAGAAGCTGAATTTAACCTTAAAAATAAGATCATAAAATCCCATGATGATTTTAATAATCAAAATAAGACTATCAATGATCTCAATAGTCAGTTAGAAGATATCAACATAAGGTTCAAATCAAAGGAATTTGAGTATTATCAATTGAAGGACAAAATGAGCAAGTTCAAGAGAGAGCATGAAAAGTTGGAACAACTCAATAATATCAACATAAAAAAACTAATTAGATAGCTCAATGCAATAAAATATAAGTCATCTTATATCCATGATAAGTACATGAATGTTGTTTACTACATCTATCACAATACAAGACACATTTTAAGTTTTTTACCTAATAAATTTGAAAGGCCTACAAGATTCAACAAGACACATGAAGCTTATAGAATGTAGAAAAAATATCAAACATTGGTGTAGAATCCAAATCATGTTATGATAGATCATATTGAGCCCAAGAAGCAAGATGGACAATTTGCTAATGAGAAACAAGAGACCAAAGAGGATTTTATGCTAGCTTAGACTGTCTTTCACAAAAGATGAAGTCATGAAATTGTATATAGATAGTGGTTTATTAATCCACATGATGGGAGACATAAATAAGTTTATCTCATTAAATAAGAATGCTGCATGAAAAATGAGGTTTGGAGACAACACAACTGTTAATATAATTGGCAAGGGTGTCTTGAGTTTGGATAATAAAAAAACCAAGACCCAAAATATGTTGTATGTGGAAGGTTTGAAGCATAACCTACTCAGTGTAAGTCAAATGTTCAATCAAGGACACACATTAACCTTTCATGATAGAGCATGCGAGATAAGAAGAGCCAAATCATGAAGGATAATTGCCAATTCCAAGAGGATTGAGAACAACCTATATGTATTGAATGAGATCAAAAAGGAGAGATGTTTCATGAGAAAGATAGATGAAAGTTGGATATGGCATAGAAGGATAGGTCACCTAAATTGTGACAATCTTGTTAGAATTATTACTAAGAAGTCTATGAAGAACATGCCCAAGATCATCAAACCTACAAACATTCTTTGCAAGGCATGTCAACACAGTAAGCAGACTAGAAGAAGGTTCAAGCCCAAGGAGTACTCTGCCAAAAAACCCTTGGAGTTAATCCACACTAGTCTATGTGGGCCTACTTTAATTTAAATCATTCAAGTAGATAACTACTTCATGTTACTCATTGATGATTAAACAATAATGACTTGGGTTGTTTTCCTAAAAGAGAAACTAGAAGCTCTTGACAAGTTCAAGGCATTTAAGGCCCTTGTTGAGTTTGAGAAAAATGGGAAGATCAAGTGCCTAAGATATGATAGAAGAGAAAAGTTTTTTTCTAATGAGTTTGATGACTTCTATGAGGTTCATAAAATAAGGAGACAATTCTCAGTAGCTAGGACACTTCAACAAAATGGTGTAATGGAAAGGAATAATAGAATAGTTCAAGAGATGGCTATAACTATGTTTCATGAGTGTATATTATCTAAGGGATATTTAAGATAGGTATTTATCACTTCTATCTACATTTTGAATAGATTAAAAATAAGGATAAATGATAAAAGGACTCCTTATGATGTATGGAAGGGTAGACCTACAAATATAGAACAGTTTAGAGTGTTTGGAGGCAAATGTTTCATCAAAAGAGATGATGAAAAATTGGGTAAGTTTGAATCTATATTTGATGAAGGAATATTATTAGGATACTCCTCAATGATCTTAACCTATAGATGTTATAAAAAGAGACTACAAAAGATAGTAAAAAGTACCAATGTAAATATTGATAAGATAAGGAAATCTCACTCACAGTCAAAGAATACTTTAGAGCATTTGGACTTTAATAATGATGAGGAGACTATAGATATTGATGAGGAGGAAAAAGAAGTTGAAGAGAGATAGGACTCAAGAGGACCTTTAATATAGATTCAAAGAGATAATCTTGAATCTCAAATCATTGTCAAAAAGAATGCATGTATGCAAATAAGGAGAAGATTAGTACATAATCTAAATCAAGAGAATATTGATCTATTATATAATATTGAACCTAAGAGTATTATATAAGAAATCAAAGACAAATTTTGGATAAATTCTATGAATGAGGAGTTAGATCAAATAAATAAGAATGAAACTTGGAAACTAGTTCCTAGGCTTAAAGATAAAAATGTCATTAGCACACAATGGGTGTTTAGAAATAAGTTGAATGAATATGGAGAAGTCACTAAGAACAAGGCTAGATTGGTATGTAAGGGATATGCATAGGTTGATGGGGTAGATATAATTTTACACCAGTAGAAATATTAGAGTTAATTAGATTGTTTTTAGCTTATACAAGATTTAAAAGATTCAAGGTATACCATATGGATATTAAATCTGCCTTTTTGAATGAGAACTTGAAAGAAGTGTAAATTGAGCAACCTAAAGAGCTCTCACTAACATATAATAAAGATTATGTTTGCATATTGAAAAAGGATCTCTATGGTCTAAATCAATCTCCTAGAGATTAGTATGCTAGGTTAGACAAGTATCTATTGGATCAAGGATTCAAAAGAGGAGTTATAGATAGTAATCTATATATACAGATAGAACATGACTATCAACTAATAATAATTATTTATATGGATGACATAATATTTGGTAGAAATAATGGAAACATGACAAAATACTTTAAAAATGTGATGAATAAAGAGTTTGAGATGTCCATGATAGAAGAACTATCATTCTTTCTTGGGGTACAAATCACTCAATCTAAAAAAGGGTATATTCATCTCACAAGCCAAGTACATAAGAGAGATGTTGAAATATTTGAGATGGAAGATTACAAGATAGTTAGTACACCCATGATCATATGATGTAAGTTAAACAAGGAAGATGAGTATTCAAATGTGTTAAGGTGTGGACCTAAAAGCTTCACCAAATGAGCGAGTGCAAAAGTTGCAAGAACTACACAGTCACCGACATCGGTCAGGAGCAACTGACGTCAGTCTAGAGTCGACTAGGAGATGCCAGCATCGGTCATGGATCGGCTGATGTTAGTCACATGCAGACAGAAAGGAACTGATGTCGGTTACTTGTGCATCTAGAATGCTATTTCTGTTGATAGAATAGAATGTTTGCATGGTAGGATTAAGTGTTAGTCTTAAGTCCGCATCTCTATCTTTAGTAAGACTATTTTGAGCCCTTGATTAGGAGGTGCATTTATTAGTTGTAATTTCATTTCTCATGATCCCTAATTCTATATAATAGGGATAATTATTCTTAGCTTATTAGAATTGAATTGGACAATATAATTGTATATGTGAATCAATCCAAGTGTTGGAGTTGATTGTAATTGAGAGAGAGAGCTCTTAAGGGAAAGAGATCTGAAAGAGATCTGTACATCTGAGAGAGGTGTGGAAGAAAAGAAGTTTCTTTAATTGTATTCCTTCTGTAAAGAGTTTAATACAAGTTTTTAGGGTGGTTTCTTGTATCTCTTATTGTTTGCTATTTTCTGATTCTAGTTACTTATCTTTCTGGTTTAATTTCACATTTTATTGCTTTCACATAGTAATCAACTTTGTTGGTTGATCCCCAACAAGTGGTATCAGAGCTCAGGTTGACTAACATGTGTTTCAGATCTGGTTAGTGTGTATTGATTATAGGTTACTCACAGGGATTTTTGTTTGAGTGGGAGAAGCAATGGCAGAAGAAAGTAAACTGAGAATGGAGAAGTTCAATGGCAAGAATTACCAATTATGGAGAATGCAGATAGAGGATTATCTATATCAGAAAGATCTATACTTACCGTTAGGTGGAGTTTCAAGGAAGCCCACAGACATGGATGATGAAGAATGAGAAGTTCTTGATAGAAAGGCTCTTGGATCTATAAGATTGAGTTTGGCATCTACTATGATATCTAATTTATCACAGGCAAAGTCAATAGTAGAGTTAATGACTACTTTAGCAAATTTATATGAAAAACCCTTAGCTTCAAATAAGGTATATCTTATGAAGGAGTTATTTAATTTGCAAATGCAGGAAGGTGGATCTGTATCTAATCATCTAAATGATTTTCATGGAATTATAAATCAATTAAGTTCAGTCAAAATAGTGTTTGATGATGAAATTAAGGCTCTTTTAATATTATGTTCTTTGCCTGAAAGCTGTTATAGCTTGGTAATGGCAGTTAGTAATACTGCATCTGCTTCAAATATTTTAAAAGTAGAGGATGTTGTTAGTGTAATCTTGAATAAAGAAATTTGTAGGAAAAGCACAGAGAAAACATCAGGGAATGCTTTAAGTTTTGAGAGCAGGGGAAGGCAAAAAGAGAAGAGCAAGAAAGGGAGATCAAGGTCTAAGTCAAAGGTGAGAGGTAGATCCAAATCTAGAAATGGCAGGAAGCCACAATGCTAGAATTGTGGAAAGATAGGGCACATAAGCAAAGAGTGCTGGTCAAAACCTAAAGAGGACAATCAACATGAAGGTAAAGAAGAAGCAAAAGTTGTAGGTATTGCACAAGATGCTCTTATATTCTCTTTGCATAATAATATAGAATCTTGGGTGTTAGATTTTGGTGCCTCTTTTCATGCTACCCCTAATAGAGAATATTTTAGTGACTATGTCCATGGAGATTTTGGAATAGTTTATTTAGGGGATGATGAGCCTTGTAAAATTGTTGGCAAAGGAAAAGTTTAGCTAAAAATGCAGAATGGCAACACATTGGTGTTGAGAGATGTCATGCATGTTCCTAGCCTAAAGAAGAATTTGATTTCTATAGGAAAGTTAGGGGATGAGGGTTGTACAGTAACTCTCACAGCTGAATCTTGGAAGGTGACCAAGGGTGCACTTGTATTGGCTAGAGGTAAGAGAGTAGGTACTCTCTATTTATGTAATTGTATTACTAATAAGTCTCCTTCTATATTATCTACTTCTGATGTGGATGCAAAGTTGTGGCACTCTAGGCTCGGCCACATGAGTGAGAAGGGAATGCCCATTCTTAAGTCAAAAGGTCGGCTTTCAGATTTGAAAAGCATAGATCTGGATTTTTATGAGCACTGTGTTTTTGGGAAACAGAAGAGAGTGAGTTTTCTCAAGACTGGATCAACAAAGAAGAAGCACAAATTATAGTTTGTTCATGCAGACGTGTGGGGACCAGCTCAGGTTGCTTCTATTAGAGGATCATAGTACTTTGTCTCTTTCATTGATGATGCTACAAGAAAGGTATGGGTCTATTACATAAAGAAGAAATTTAATGTTTTTGACATGTTTAAGATTTGGAAAGCTATGGTTGAGAATGAAATAGACAGAAGATTAAAGTGCCTAAGGTCTGACAATAGTGGTGAGTTCTACAACTATAAGTTTAACTGGTATTGTTATATGCATGGAATACGTAGGCAAAGGATGGTTCTAAGGACACCTCAGCAAAATGGAGTTGTTGAAAGGATGAATAGAACAATAATGGAGCGTGCAAGGTGTATGAGATTGCATGTTGGTTTGCCCTTAGAGTTTTGGGTAGAAGCTGTGGATACTATAGTGTACCTGATTAATAGAGGACCCTCTACAGCTCTGGATGGTGGAATTTTAGAAGAGGCATGGAAAGGTAAAAGGTAGATCTCTCATTTCTCAAAGTTTTTGGTTGTGAAGCCTTTGTGCACGTTGATAAGGAAAATAGAAAGAAGCTAGATGTTAAGTCTATGAGATGCACATTTATTGGTTATGGCTCTAATGATTTTGGATTCCGATTTTGGAATCTAGGAACTAACAAAATAATTAGGAGCTGTGATGTTGTTTTCAATGAAAAAGTGATGTATAGTGATCAGCTCAAGAAGCTGAATCAATCTAGGCAGAGCAATGGAGAATTGGATGAGGTGATGGTCCAAAATGAGCTCACGAAAAAGAATAATCATAGATAGGAAAACATAAAGACTGACGTCGATCAGGCAGGAATCGACGTTGGCAATATAGGAACTGATGTCGGTCAGACAGTGATCGACGTCGATTAGGAAGGAACCGACATCGGTCAGGGAGAACCAACATCAGCCAATAATAGGCCTAGAAGTGACTGAGGTCGGTCACTATCAGAGAATTTGGGTGGACAGTGTGTTGTGAATGAGTCTCAGACGCCCATCAAGAGGTCAAAAAGGGTAAGTAAACCTCTAATTCAATATTCCCCTTCATTATTCTATTAATTGCTTACTAATAGTGGAGAACTAGAGAGTTTTGATGAAGCAATATAGGTGGAATCCAAGAATCAGTGGGAGCTAGGCATGAATGAAGAGATTGATTCCTTGAAAGAGAACCAAACATGGGATTTAGTTGAGTTGCCAGCAGGAAAAAAGACACTGAAGAACAGATGGATCTACAGATTGAAGGAAGGTGAGAATGGACAGATGAGATATAAGGCCAGGTTGGTAGTGAAAGGATTTGCATAGAAACCAGGTATTGATTTTGGTGAGATTTTTTCTCCTATTGTTAAAATGACTTCTATACGGACTGTATTGTCTTTAGTTGCTATTGAGGATTTACATCTTGAGCAGCTTGATGTTAAGACAACATTTCTTCATGGAGATTTGGATGAAGAAATATATATGGATCAGCCAAAAGGATTTGAGGTCAAAGGTAAGGAGAAGTTAGTGTGCAGATTGAAGAAAAGCTTGTATGGCCTCAAGCAAGCTCTTAGACAGTGGTATTTGAGATTTGACAGGTTTATGACTGAGCATGGCTACAGTAGGTGTCAATCTGACCATTGTGTTTATTTTAAGAGATTGGATAATGGTAGATATATTATTCTGTTGTTGTATGTAGATGATATGCTGGTTGTAGGATCACACATGCAGGATATCTCTGAGCTTAAGGTGAAATTAGCTCACACATTTACCATGAAGGATTTGGGAGCAGCAAAGAAAATCCTTGGCATGAGTATTAAGAGAGACAGGAAAAATCACAGGTTGATTTTGTCTTGATTATGTGAACAAGGTGTTGAAACGGTTCAATATGCAAGATGCAAAATTGGTAAGCACACCTTTGGCTGGACATTTTTAATTGAGTAAAGAACAATGTCCTAATTCACATGATGAGGTAGAGTACATTATTAGAGTTCCATATGCTTCTGCAGTAGGGAGTTTAATGTATGCAATGGTTTGTACTAGGCCTGATATTGCCCAAGCAGTGGGAGTTGTAAGTATATGGCCAATCTAGGGAAGGAACATTGGAAAGCAGTTCAGTGGATCCTTAGATATCTGAGAGGGACCAGCAATAGGCATTTGTGCTATGGAGGTTTAAACACTTCTCTACATGGTTATATAGATTCAGATATGGTAGGTGATTTGGATGGTAGAAAGAGCACCACAAGATATGTTTTCATTGTTGGTGGAACGGTGGTTATCTGGATATCAAAGTTGCAGAAGGTTGTTGCCTTGTCAACTATAGAAGCAAAATATATTGCAGTCACAGATGCTAGCAAAGAAATGATATGGATGACATGGTTCATGGAAGAGCTAGGAAAGGAGCAAGAGAGTTACAGACTATACAGTGATAGTCAGAGTGCAATTCATTTGGCTAAGAATTTAGCCTTTCATTCAAGAACCAAGCATATACAGCTTAGGTACCACTTCATTAGATAGGTATTGGAGGATGGTGAGTTAAAGCTAGAGAAGATCCATACAGATAAGAACCCTGCTGATATGTTAACCAAGCCGGTAACAAAGGAGAAGTTGAATCTTCATTCAACTTCTATTGGTCTTCATGATTGAGTTTGAAGATGGAAGAGCTAAAAGATGTTGCTGTATAGGTACCAGTGTAGTTGTTTATCTCCACGTGGGAGATTGTTAAGGTGTGGAGCTAAAAGCTTCACCAAATGAGTGAGTGTAGAAGTTTCAGGAACTACATAGTCACTGACATTGGTCAAGAGTGATCGACATCAGTCTAGAGTCGACTAGGAGATGCCGACGTCGGTCATGGATCGGCCAACGTCGGTCACATGCAGACAGGAAGGGACTGATGTCGGTCACCTGTGTGTCTAGAATGCTATTTCCATGGATAAAACAAAATGTTTGCATGGTAGAATTAAGTGTTAGTCTTAAGTCCGCATCTCTATCTTTAGTAAGACTATTTTGAACCCTTGATTAGGAGGTGCATCTATTAGTTGTAATTACATTGCTCATGATCCCTAATTCTATATAATAGGGATAATTCTTCTTAGCTTATTGGAATTGAATTGGATAGTACAATTGTATATGTGAATCAATCCAAGTGTTGGAGTTGATTGTAATTGAGATAGAGAGCTCTTGAGGGAAAGAGATCTAAAAGAGATCTGTACATCTGAGAGAGGTGTGGAAGAAAATAAGTTTCTTCAATTGTATTCCTTCTGTAAAGAGTTTAATACAAGTTTTTAGGGTGGTTTCTTGTATCTCTTATTGTTTGCTATTTTCTAATTCTAATTACTTATCTTTCCGATTTAATTCTGCATTTTATTGCTTTCACATAGTAATCAACTTTGTTGGTTGATCCCCAACAAAATGTCAATTAGACATCATATAATTTAATGATTGGAAGTATGTTGTATACCATTGCCTCTAGACCTAGCATCATGCAAGTAATAATTCTTGTGGGAAGCTTTAAAGTAGATCCAAAAGAGAATCATCTACAATCAGTCAAAATAATAATCAAGTATCTCAAGGGGAATATGGAGTATGGATTATGGTATTCAAGAAGTAATGATCATAATTTGATAGCCTATATAGATGCAAATTGGTCAAGAAGTATAGATGATAACAAGAGTACCAATGGAGGAGCTTTCTTCCTAGGAAGATGCTTAGTGTCATAGATAAGAAATAAGAAACCATTAGTATCTTTGTCCACTTGTGAGTCTAAGTACATTGTAATAGCTTCATGTTACACACAAGTTTTATGGACAAGACATACCCTAAAAGACTGCAAGGTGGAGTATGATAGTCCTAGTCCTATCTATTATGTCAATACAAGTGCTATAAGTGTCTCAAAGAACCCTTGTATTTACTCAAGAACCAAACATATTCCCATCAGATATCATTTTCTAAGAGAGTAGGTAAGTAAACAAAGTGTCGAACTTGAATACATTTCTACAAAATATTAGATTGTAGACATCTTGACCAAACCACTACCAAAGGAAACTTTTGAACACCTAAGACATGAATTAGGTGTAATTCCTACCCTAGTAATCATTAAAAAATTAAAGTACTAAGGGGTAGCTAATCATGCTTATTACCTCCAAGAACAAGTGAGTTATTTCAAGAAGGTATGCTTAGTTTGAGGGGGAACTATTCAAGTTGTTACCTATGCTTGATTTATATTGAAATGATTTTGTAATATGAGTTTATTTTGAAAGAGATAATAGTTATAGAATACTTTTGTCATTAATGTCAAAGGGATAGAAAGATCAGACATGGTGAGAAAAATAAAGACAAAAAAGGGTGAGAAAAGGTAATATCAAAAAGGGTGAGAAAAGGCACGAACCAAGTCTAAGAGATGATTTCCATCAAGAGTGGTTGACATTATTTTTGATGTGTGTTTACCATCAATGACAAAGGGGGATATTATTGAGCATTGTCATTGATTGTTGATTTTTGGTGTTAATGTTGTCATTGATGTCAAAGGCTCTTATGAAGGTGCATGATCATGTAAGATTTAAGGTATGTGTATGATGAGTTCTTATGATAACATAGTGCGTGCTATTTATTTATGAGAATAGTAATGTGAGAGTATTATTTAAAGAATATTCTTATGTTAGCCTAAATATATCATTAAAATCAGCATGAGTGAGTATAGGTTAGTATGTAAAGTGTCAAGTAACTTGAAAATCTTTGTCTAGACCTTATGAGAAGGTATGTGTAGCTATCATGATGAAATGAGTGAGCTCTGAAGAATAACTTGTATGATTTGAAGATCTATGTAAGTAGTTACAAAGATGATCTAAATGAACTACAAATATCATTAGTGAAACTCCAAATAATACCTAACAGTGTTTGAGCATGAGAGAGGTTTAAGTTTTTACATGAGGTGTTGAGGGATTTGAAAATGATTAGAAGGTCAGCTCCAAAGATCTATGTATGCAACTTTGAAGATGCTCCAAGTAAGCTACAAATATCCTTAGTCGAGCTTCAAATATCTATAATAAGCTCTGAATATGCTCTATTGAAGCTCTTAAGAAGAGTGAGTGTATGAGGTTGCTTGAGCATACACAAGAGGAATTGAAACATAGGAGTGTTTCAAGGTGAAGCCTACAAGGTGGTTAGAAGGTTAGATTCAAGGCCTAATGAGACTTGTAGGTCAAGGATTAGAAATAAAAAAGAGAGATGATGGCTAGATGTGGCATTAGGATTAGCTTTCATGACATGGGTGAGCAATGAGCATTGATAGAGGTGAGTCAAGTTGTTTTTAGCATGTGCATGAAATTTTAGGTCACGATTTGTAATAAAAGGATTGAAGAATGTTTTGAGGTTTTTTAAATATTCAAAATGAATATTTGATAATTGGCACATAAAACACCTAAATGATAACCTAAGATATTTATGGTAGATAAGGAATGGTTATATCTCAAAGTTATAAGAATTTTTTTTTGGAATGGGGAGCTAAGCTTTATGAATGGTTGTTAAAATTGGAAGTTAGTCTAAATCCTTAAAGAACACTAACAATAAATTGATGTTGAAGATATTTTTATAAAGATATATGAATACTTTGGTATGGACAAATAATTAATTGGATGTTTAAGTCAACTCTCTCAAAAATCTCCAAGTATGATTGGTTTCTTAGGTGAGTGAGCACACCCTACAAGAAAGTGCTTATTTTTTAGAGATTTAAAATAATAGGTAGAGTTGAACAAGTCAAAGCTACTCAGTAGATGATATCAAAGTGTGATAATTGTAGTTATTTTACATGAAGGTTTATGGATAGGTTTCAAATCTTAGGTGTGCAATGTTGGTGATTGTTGGCCAGTTGCTAACAAACCTAATGGTATAGATAGTAAAAAAATTAGGCAGAAGAGAGAAAATGATTCTTAATGTGTTTTTAAGTAAAAGTGACATAATAAAGTGTATAATAATATTTTTTTGGAATTTAATGATCTATCCATGATTTTAATAAGCTTGTAATTTTGTGTAAGAAGTTGTAACATTGAAGCCAAAAAGGCTTATCTGTCTGAGTGGAATCTGTTAAATAAAAGATCAATAGATTGGTCTACAAGACCAATATTTTCCATAAGATATTATGATATATTTAGTTTAGGTTTTTATAAGGATGGTATAATATATTTTTCATGCATTTAAATCCCTTTAATATATTTAATCAGGTGATAGAATTTCAAGTTTCCTTGACTGTGTTTTGAAGTTAGGTGGCAGTTATGAGTAAGCATCTTGCAGAGAAGAGTTTGAGGCTGTATACCCTGAGTTTAAGCATTTGATGAATTTTGTGATGAAACTAAGTTATTTAGGTTTTTGAATATGTGATTTATTTATATGTTTAAAAAAAAAAAATGAGTTTATACCTCAGTTATTCAAAATAGATTTTTTGTGTATGCACATGCCTTTTATGAACAAGTGTTTTGATAAAGGGTTCAAATGATGGTTGGACCTAAAAGGTGTTTTGAACATAAATTAAAGTTATATAAGGTACATTAGAGTGGTATATATTGTTTTTATATCATTTTACATGTTTGAATATGCTTCAAAAAAGATCAAAGGGTAATGTGTTGCCAAGAAGGCCTATTAGGTCTCCATAAAGCATAAAAGAGGAGTACGGGCTAATTGAGCTATGGCCGACCTAATGCATTGGTTGATTCATGATTAATGAATTTTATTTTAATGATTATAAGACATATTATATGGATTAACTAAGAATATAAGTTTGTGTTTGACTAAGAAGCATATGATCAAGTGACTTATATAAAAGGAAGGCAATTTAGGCCTATTTGGCAGTGTTGAGTGAGAGAAGAGAATAAGTGAATGATATAGAATATTGGTAAGAATAATGAGGTCATGAAAGATATAAAATAATTTTATTGAATAAATAAGGAGGTTTTGTATATGATGATCAAGGTCAGAAGACCTAATCAAGCCATGAAGAGGGCTAGTGGAGCGAAGAAGGCTAGAGGCCAGTTTGAGAGGGATAAAAGTGAGTGAAGAGCTAAAGATGAAGATAATAATCTATTATATAAGAAACAATGGTTTATGAAGGTTTCAAGTGTATCAATTGAGTGAGTTGGTACTGAGTCATCTAAGGGTTTGGTGCTTCCTTGTAAGTGGGTGCTTGCTAAAGCTTAGCTAAGTTGGTGTTGATCTAGTTGGGTTGGTGTTCCATGTGGAGTTGGTGCTTCACCAAAGATTGATGTTTTTCATATATTACTATAGTACATTTGATTAATTAGTGGGTTTTCTTCCCTTTAAGTATTTTTCATGTATATTCTATGTTCATGCTCTTATGATTTGATGCTTATTCTTGCTAAGATGTACATGCTTATTAGAATGGTTCATGTATGTTTAAGTGGATTTAAATGAAAAAGTTTTGAAAATTTATTCATGCCCCCCTCTCAATCATTTTGATTCCAAAAATTAGGGTGATTACAATGATTCAAGGTAATTGAAAGAGGGTGGTTGTGTAGGTGGATTGAAATATCTAATAGCTTAAAGACATGCACATGATTCTTGTAATTGGGCCACATTTCAATTAAATTATAGTAGATTAAGGAAGTTATGATTGCATTGGTATCACCATCCACCCATGAAATTTATAGTTAAAATTGTACATATTTAAGGATGAATTGATATTTTATGCTCTGTGTTTAATCCTAATTCTATGCCATATTTTTTTGTGGGTGTCATGTGTTGAATTACACCACCTACTCAATCATTTCTTGGGGGAATTTATTTTCAACTTGATTATGTAAATCATTGTGGGTGCATAGTTAAAATTCAACCTTTGATATTTTTAATGGCTAGATAAGCCATTAAATTTAAGTTGGTGTACTAATGGCAAGGCATTATTCCATGTACTACCTCTTTAGTTACTTGACTACATCACCCCTTTAATCCATTAAGCTTTGGCCATAGTCTATGGAATCCATGTGTCATCTCCCTAATTACTTCAGGGTCTCCTAGTTAAGATCTACCAATTGGTGCCTTCCTGTTACTATGTACTTGGGGCCTACCACTTCCACATGGCTCCTTCTCACTCTTCTTTTGCTTAATTGAGGCTTCAAATAGATGTTGACTATTTCTCCTCTGGTGAAGTGATATTTCACCATATGGAAAAATCTTGCTCACCTTCTACCCTGACACACGATTGGGCTTGCATGGACCACCTAAGGCTATAGAACAATGAGATTACAATACCTAGTTCCCTCTCACTTGCCCACTAGCCCAGGGCTCTAACATAATTTTTGGGCTATATGAAAATACTTGGTAGAGCAGGAAAGTGTTATTTCACCATATGACATCATCCCACTAACTTACTACCTTAGAGGGATTTGAACTTGTATGGATGGTTTTGAGTCATTAGATATCCATAATTGTGACATGTGGAAGCATCTCACTTGATCGAGGCTTTGTTGATGTCATTGCATCATTGGTAAATTTATTTAAAAGTAAATGTATTTAAAATAAATTTGAATAAGCCTGATACTATAGGGAGAGTGATGTGTGGCACTAGGTGACACAAAGAATTGAGCAAGTCTTTTACTGATTGACTCTTGTGGATCTAAGAATTTTTGTTGGGAGGTTTTGATAAGTATTCTAACTTAGCCATTTTTTGTTGATACTCCTTAGAAATTTTAAAAACTACAAGTGATCCTGAATCCTCGAATTGATCTAGATGCTACTCCTGAGTTCATGTTTCTAAGTATGTGCTTACTTCTCTTTTTTCCCAATAGAAGCTTTAATATTTGATCACACTCTGTACAAAGGGTGTACACTAAATGTTACATAGTTTATGGGCACTAAAAATTACAATCATAGTGGAATTTTAAAATTATGGTTCTACAAAAGTAATGAAGATCAACATTTCTTAATTTTTTCTAAGTTAAAAGACTTAGTCATTTTTGTTGGATTCTAACTAGATTTTGAACCCCTAAATTGCTAAACTCAGGTATTGCTCTTTCATGGTGACTAAAAATGGTCAAAAACTACCATAGAATGTTTGTAATGATAAAATTCAAGATTTGTGCAATAACACATAAGAGGAGTTAGTCCTTATGGTTTGTAAAATGTTTATTGAAGATTATGCTAAATCTACTAGTGAAACTAAAAGGGATATTAATCAAAATATGATTACTACGATCATTCTGGTGTCTCATATGCTCTTGAAATAGACAGACTAAATGATTCAACTAATTATTTGAATACATGGTGTACATATATGTTCTTGATCATTCTACTAAATGGGAATATTACCTAGACTTAAGGAATTTTATTACAATAATATGTATCATTATTCATTGAGTATTGCACCAATTAAAGCATTATATGGGAGAAAAGGTAGAACCCCACTTCATTGGGATGGATTAGACAATTAGGTGAATCCTAGACCTAAAGTTGTACATGACTATGACATCCAAATGAAAATTATAAGGAAAAGGCTAAAAGAAGATTTGGATCATAAAAATATCTATAACTATTTGAAATGGACTCCAAGATAATTTCAAGTTGGGGAGAAGATTTACCTAATAATTTATCGTATAAATTTTTTTATTGAGTGTGACAAGGTAGATAAAACGTCTTCTCATTTTTTATACCATTTGATGTGATTAAAATAATTAGTTTGGTGACCTATCAGTTGGATCTTCTTCCTTCATGATTGATTTCATATATCCTTCTAAAATATATTTTTGATCCTTTACATGTGATTGATTGTCAATTGTTAGGGTAGAGATAGTGGAATATTTCAATTAGACCTAGTATAAGTACCAAATCATCATAACATTAAATTAAGAAAAAAGAACATTCACCAAATAAGGATCCAATAAGATTAAATGGGTGAGATAAGTACTACATGGGAAGATTAAAATATTATGTGCATGACTTACCCTTATTTGTTGAGTAAACCATTAGGCAAATGTTATTTTATGAGGGAGAAGATGCCATATCCCATTTTGAGAAACTATCATTCATTACTATGTATTTTGATTATGATCACATTTATGTATTTCCATTAGTGACAAGTGAAAAACTATTATTGATCCATGTACTTTATTCAACTCATTCATACTTTATGAGTATTTTAATAATATGTTACAACTCTTTCTTTGATAAATAATGTGATAATGTTTATTTTAGTATTTAATTATGTAATATGTTTTATTATTTATTATGATGTGGTTTAATTTAATGGTAAAGTTATTACTTATGTACTTCCTATGGGTGCAAGTGCATGTGATAAAGTGGCATTGACTTGGTTCAAGTGCACTTATTGACTCTAACATGTGTCCACTTTTAGGTGACATTTATTATATATGGTAAAATGACATTATTAAAAAATTTACCCTCTAATTTATATGTTAGGTTTCTAGTCATATAATGTCAAGTGTTGAGTATATGTCCATTTATAATTGACATGTTAATAATATAGATATCAAAGGCTATCATCTAATTAACCATCATCGATCTAAAGTATACTTGACTACTATTATTAGGAAAGAGTCTTCAATTGTATTTTATATGTTTCTTGGAGTGACTAACATTATTGGTCATGAGTCAACTTAACCTAGTCTACACTTAATACATGGAAGGTAAATTTTCTATAATAAGTGTTTTAAAATTATAAATGGGCAACAAAAACATTTTTTTAACTACCTTGCATACCTCAACATGTTATGGCATATGTTTTAGGGTTTAATATGTTGATGGGACTTTTCATAAGACACATTATTTCTTGAATTCCACCACTAACATCCTTTTAAAATCTATGATATTATCATCCATTAATTGTAAAAATGCAATTTAAGCCTTTATAGGTTGGCATATGTTTGATTAAATTATAATATTAAAACAATCCCTTAAGGGCATTTCATTCAATTATGTTTTGATTTAAGTGGCACCATCACTTGCTAAACCTAGATAACTTAGTAAAGTGTTAAACCAACCCATGGCATTTGATTAAAATCTTGAGTTAATATTGAAACTTAGGAAGTATAGAGAAAGTTTTAGATAAGTTTAACCTAATTTTTTTAAAATAAAAATTGGAAATTTGGATTTCATTATTGAATATATTTCATTGAAGCATGTGATAGATTTGAAACAGTTTTAATTAAGGAAATTTCACCATGAATGGTTAGGGTTGGAACATGATTATTTCACTTTCATTTTGCATCATTTCTAAGTATGGTCAACTAATTTGGTGAAGGCTTGGTAATTTTTAGGTCATCCCCTACATGCATGGAAGTAATGATGGATTGGGATATTTAGTTTGTATAATTAGAGGTGTGTGTTTTGGTTTGAATATTTCAAATAGGTAAGCTTTATAGTCCTATAATTTATTTTTGTTTTGTTTGAAAAAAAATATTAGATATAATCTTCATTTAAGAGGTAATATTAGTGATTAAACCATGTTTTTATTATGAAATTTGAGTGAAAAAGTGAAATTATGTTTTTTTATGAGACTTACATGGTATTTTGAAGGTGTGCATGTGAATTTTTTGAAATATCTATGACTATTTTGAAACCCATAAAATTCTACTTGGAAAAATTGGATGGATTTTTTGTGGTCTTTATGGTGGGTTGGATGTTCTTGAATGAGTATTGGGACATTTTGAGAGTGTTTCAACATTAGAGGAGAGAAAATAAAAGAAGGTTTTTTGGTTGAACTTAGTCAATTTTTTTAGGTTTGTAATAAATTAAAAGGGAAGCTTTTTTTGAGCATTTATCTCTCATTTCTATTTTTTTGTTAATGATGAAATGTTGAAGAAAGAGAAATAATAAAATAAAATAAATGCAGAACTAGATTTATAAATTAAATTAGGAAACTTAGGTATTTTTCATATTATGAATTTGTACATTTAATAGGTATTTTGTATAGATATGGTTTAGAAAATAAGAATCTATGTGAAATATGGCTAAAACTCAAACTTCATTATTTACATTGATTTTGAAAGTAATATGAGAATTCTATCTTATTGGCAATAATGTTAAAATCTAGTTTTATTTATTGAGATTAATTATTTTTAGTTGAAGCTAAGTTAAATGAAAACACAAATGAAATTATATGTATATATGGTTAGTATATGCATAAAAAATGTGAATTCATGCATTCTTATAAATGTGAAGCATTTAAAGGAATGCATTTTGCATTCATCCTTTCAATAAAGTCTATGGGAGAAATAAGAAATGGATTGGGGATTGGGAATCTATGACTATCCTTGGTTTTGGAAACTATTCATTTACTCATAAAGTAATATTGTGCTTATATGCTCTTATGTTATAGTAATTATTTTCTCACTTTTTTTTTTTGTTAATAACTAAAGTAGTATAATAGAATGAGATGATTAGATAGGTGTTTGTTCAGCTATTTAATTAAGGATATAGACTCGAATGTCATTTAATATTTCTTAAAATTAAATGAAATTTTTTAATTTTAATAGTATGAAATGTTTTTTGGAAATTGGTCTTGAAATGGATATGCATACACTTAGATCATTTCATCTATTATGTATAAATAAATTGAACAATTTCCTTATTGAAAAGTTGACTTATTTATATGTAATATTCTCATTTTCACTTGAGGAAAAAATGTGAGGATTCTCTCTTTCACTATGAGTCAAATGTATAACCAATGTTTTATGATAATACACTAAGTCTTACTTAATTAAACACTCAACGTATCTTCATCAAGGATTGACAATACTCTTAGATTGAAGTATAATTACAAATACATAAGTGAATGGATTCGTAGACTCAAAACTTAATGTAAATTTGAGTTTAGATTTGATCCATGTTACTTAAACAAACATTATCTTCTATATAACTACATCAGGCCATATTCCCATCCAACTAAGTGTCTATAGAAGCTTGTCTAATGAGCATGAAACATTATTTGACAAGGGTATATTTATTCAGATAGAGTAAGTGTAACCCTAGAATCAGATAAATTCCATTGAATTTTTGATTGTATGGTTGATTGTGGATTATCTCAGTTTATTGTTAATTTTTATAGAATGTGACTTACTCTTGAAGTATGAAAAAGAGGTTTTTATCTTTTATTACTTGAATAAAATTTTTATTTTACATCTGTATTGATTTATATATCAATATAACAACTAATATGTATTATTTAATCATGTAAGTTTTAATAATTTGACTGCATATTGGTAGAAATGCATATGTGATTAATGAAAGTGTCTTGGAACCTAAATGTTAATTATAAACTGAACATTTTAATTTAATTTTGAAATTAATTAATAAGGTGGATATGATATTTATGAGATAAGATCTTATTTCTTTCATGAAGCTCAGTGCATTGATTATTTTAAATAAAACAAAATTTTTGAAAGATAAAAATATGTTCAAATTATTGTATAATGAAAGTGGAAAGATTATTGTTTTGTGATCCTTTAAATGATTTATTAATTAATGGATGTAATAAGAATAAATCATGTGAATGCTTTATATTAGAAAGAGCAAGAGTTTGGTAATAAAGAAATTAACTTATATATAATTATTGATATTTTATGCTTGATATGTTAGGAAAATAAAGTAAATCTATAAAAAGGTTAGGACACACCTAACAAATGTCATCTAGATTACTTCATAATTCTAGTATGAATTCATTAAAGGAAAAATAATAAAGTAAATAATCTTAAATTTAATTCACAAAAGATAAATCATATATGTAAGATAAAATTACCTAATGACAATGATGTAAGGTTATGTTGATTAAAAAACTTAAAATTAATTTTGGTGTTATCACAATTAAAATGTTAAGGATCATTTATTAACCCTAATTTTTAAAAATCAGTAAAGTAACCAAAAGTGAAAATAAACTTGAATATTAATTTGAACCAATTGTAATTACTATTTACAATATTTTTTGGTTAAGGATTTATTAGTATTTAGAAAAAAATGTAATACATTAAAATTCAACAAGGTTAAAATAAAAATTACTTATATAAAGTTTATAGGATCATGAGTTAAAATAGAAGTGGAAATATTACCTTGGCTTATATTTTGACACCTAAAAGTCTTAATTACTATGTGACGGTTAAATGATAAGTAAATTTCAAGAAGAATTACTTATAAATAATAATTAAATTCATACAACTTAGTGAGGAATTCATTAAGGTAATATATTTAATATAATATATGAGGGTATAGATTTTAATGATCCATTGAATAGAGAAAGTGGTGAAAGAAACTAGAGGGTTCATCCTAGCTAAGAAATTAGTAAGTTGGTTGCTTAGATGATAAGGACATGATCCTCTTGTGCTATAATGAGAATGGTAAAATGCTACAGGCTTATTCAAAACTACAAACACTCAAATTATATATTATGATTATGAATTAATCTAAAATAAAATGCAATGAGTGTCATAATTGTAAGTAACTAATAATATTTATGTGAGTTAGAGTGAAAACTTGATAGTTTTGTCATGACTTATATATTCATAAACATTATGAAGATGATGCAACTAAAGTAGTTAATTAATTCATTTAGATTAAATGTAATGCTTTATAAACATTAAAATTTATGCTACAAAAAGTGTTAAATTGTGTAACTTTGCATTAAAAACATGTTTACAAGGGAAACAAAATGAAACCCTAATTATTGGGTCTTTATAGATAAGCAATAAAAATATTTTAAACATTAAAAAACATAGAATTTAGATAAGAAGGTATGGTAAAAAATTCATTTAAAATATTTTTTATGATAAGAGTAGGATTAATTTAAAATTTTGAAACATCATAAAAAATTAAAATTTGGTAATAAATTCATTTAACATATTCATAATTTTAGAGATTTCAGTAAGATTGGTCATAACACATGTTTCAATATAATCAATTGAATCATCTCTAATTATCTCTTTTAATTTGAATTCATAATCATAATAATTTTCATATTAATTCCAATAATCATCTTGATAGGTTTTAACATTCACATTAATATCAAAACTAGCCTTAAAAAATGAATCATTAATCTCTATAAGGAGACACGCATCTAATTCTACATTATCCCCTATAGTGTGGGATAGGGTTTTCTTATATTCTAAAAAATAATCAACATGTTGTTATGCACATGTACATCCAAATCCATATTTATCATATTTCATTTGAAATTAATATTTTTTCTATATTTCATTTAGGTCATAAAGGAGTGAAGAAGAATAAAAGGTAAGGATATCAACCACAAACCATAACCATAATAATAAAGATAATGTAATTAAAAATATACAATTTTTTTTTACAGAGAATAATATTAGATGTAAGATGTAGATGTATATTGTGATATCTAAAAAATATGCATAGGATGAGGGAAAAAATATTTGAAGAAGGAGTTATCCCTCAAAATATATAATGTTCCATGTGCTATAACATTCTTGATAAATTAGAACAACCAAAATTCACAAACACTCTAGTATTAGAATATTCTAGTTGTGTGACACATGTGCACATATTAAATTAATATTTAAAAATTAATTAAGCTACCTAATTAATTTAACATAACCTAAGTAAACTTAACTAACATGTGCACAAATAATTAATTGCACCAATACCCTCCGCCTTAAGTGTAACTTAAGGAATGTATAAAAAATAAGGGTCTTAGAGTCCTTAGAAGAGAATAGGCCCCCAACAAAAAGGAAAATTTAGGTGCCTATTTACAATAAATAATAAGAAATTGGTAGAAGAAGGAACCCAAGGATGTGTTTCTCAATCACACCCCTTAATGTATAACTAGGTGAAAGTGATGGTAAGTGATGTCTCTAATATTTGTTGGTGCTAAAGAAAGTGATAAATTATAAAAATGTGAAAGTAGGAACACCACAAAACTTCAAGAAATAATTTATTATCACTAAAAACTATCACCAAGGCTAAAAATATGTACTCAAAGAGTCAAGTGGCTCATGAAGTATCCCATAAACTAATTCTGCATGAGTGATCTGGCCAGAATCCAATACTCAAACACAAAAACAACTAACTTTGGACTTCACCAAATAGATCCTAACTAAGAGGAGGTTTTCATAAGGTGTTAAAAATGTAATACAAAGTTCATCGAGATAAAATTTAATGTCTAAGGGTTATTAAAAACAACATGTAACCCCTTGTAAATAAAAATGGGCGGAGTGATAAAAATTGAATGAGTACAAAAATGAAATAGTGATAAGGATGCAAAAAAACAAGGTATCCATGCTTGAGAAATAACAAGGATGTAGTAAAAAAATCCCCATAGAACTATATCAGTGCAAATGAAAAGAAATGTCAAAGAATGAAACATATAATAATCCTTATTATGTGTTCCAACAAACAAACTACTTGATTAGATATCCATTTACAAATGAAGAGACTAAAAATGACTCAAAAATAATAAAATTAAAAGTGCATAACAAAATATAAAAGTATATGGAATTGGTAGTGATGGGATAATAAATAACTAAAAAAATACCATAAAACAAACAACTATGAATAAAAATAGAGGGCCAATAAAAAGAAATATATCTCCTAAAATGCAAGAGGAGCAATGTGTGGATAAAGAATTTGAATGGAAAAGGCACCCCACATATATATTCTTTGTAAATAATGATATAAATACAACTAAGACTGATGAGATATCCATCCAAAATAAATTTAAAAGCTTGAATAAGATGTTTGTAAATGATTAGGTGTGAAGTGCATAGTTGGTTTTGGTGAATAAAGATATGAATGAGTGTTAGGTTGATCATGCTTGACCAAAGAAATAATAGAGCTCATACATTGATAAAAATCCTCATCAAGAGTATAAGATACAAAAAGTGGAGCTCTATCATCATGTATTTTTGTAGATAGTGCACCTATATAGAAACCAATTCTATGGCATAACTTCTAATGAACATGATGAAGAAGAGAAACTATACTCTTTGAATGTCTTCCAAGACCTCTGCCATTATATCCCATGGAATAGAACATGTGAGAACAAAATCCAATATTATATTTCTCAAAATATCTAGGAAAGTAATGAGGTGAATCAAATATGGTAAGATAATAATTTGGAGTAGTAGGAGAATCAAAATTACAATAAAAAGGTGAAATAATGGAAATGTCAAATGCAAATGACACAACATTAGAAGTAATAGGAGTACACTCAAAAATTAAGGTCAGTGGGTGTAGGATCAATGATTGATGGTAGACCAGGTGTAGGATAATTTGGGTCCAATAAATAAATTTGATGATGTAAATCTTTAATTTGGTATTGGAGTGAATGTATGATGGTGTATTTTTTAGAAATAAGGGTGTGGATTAGACAATCCACCTTTTTAAGTTTCCTATTCTCTTATACAAATTTGACTATATATTCCTCAAGGGAACAAATCTAAATGAACAAAATGTCAATTTATGATGTAAGTGTATAGATATGGGAAAGATTCCATAGTATGAGGCATAGTATAAAAATATACACTCAATAATAATTTGACACCCAAAAATATAGATGTTGGGTACCGACAATAATGCAAGAATAAATTGACCTACTTTAAGATGTCATGTTTAGACTAAGCAACAATTTTTTACAAAAAATATATTTATATTTTCAAAATAAATGATAATTTCAAAAATAATAAGACATTTTATAAAATGGAGGAGAGCACATGCCATGTCAAAAAATGAGGGGGCAATTTGATGAGAGGATGAGGCCATGTTGGATTTTTTTTAATACAGATTTAAATGAGAAATTATATTTTTATAAATATATATATTAATATAAAAAACACATTCTTTCTAACCATTTAAAATAAAATAAAAAACCATTAAAAAAATATAACATTCAAAGCTTCATGTGACTTGGAAAGACCGGTTGTATCTAGATCAATAAGCGTTTAAAATTATTAATAGTAGTTGGGTAGAATGTTGACATAAAAAGCAATATGAGGAGGTATGGGAGGAATGGTAGGTAATATTAAGTTGACACCAAATCTAAGTGGTATAGCTTCAAAATTAATTTAAGACCATAGAGTGACACAAAAGATTCAACTTTCCAACCTACATGATGTAGAAACTAAAAGTTGAGAACTCAGATTTTATGAAGAGTAATACCAATTTGTGATGAACTATATATAATAATTGGTAGGAATAGGATATGTAACTAATTTATTAGCCTTGAAACCCCTGGCCATAGTGCCTTCATATGAATTCCTACAAAATAGGATAACCAAGCAAAAAAAATGTCATACTCAATGTTGAATATGCATTCAATGACATGAAACCCTCATCTACAAGAATAAATAAACCCTAAAACAAAGATATATTTGCCACAAATGCCTCCTCAAATTAAAAAAATAAGGGTATGGATATAGAGGGAAAATTTTGAGGACCTATAAAGTTTCTAGAAAAAACTAGAAAAACTCATTTTTTTAATATTAAAAACACTATTACATGGAATGGAAAAAAAAATTAAAAAACCCAAAAAAAAATATATTTGACTATCAAAAAGCTATTAGGTGTTTACAGTAAATAATAGGGATTTTGGCCTCTCCAAACTCAATAGCACAGGTACAAAGTCTAAGAAATGCTCCTATAAAAAATATACTGTTGAGAGTGGGCTCAAAGTACTAGAAAAATAATTATGAGAGGGTCATAATTTGAAAATAATGGAAAATCACATGGGAAAGAAAAAATACTAAGTAATGGTTACATAATGGTGGTCTAATACCATAAAGGAGTGAATAAGATTCAAAAACCAGGATCTCAACCACAAGCCATAACTACAATACTCAAGATAGAGTAATGAAAAATATACATAATATTATTGCAAAGAAAAATTTAAAATATGAAAGATGTAGATGTTGTATATTGTTGAGGGAATAAATATTTGAACAAGGAGCTATCCTTCAAAGAATGTTCCATATGCTAGAACATTCTTGATAAATTAGAACAACCAAAAGTCACACTCATAATATCAAGTGACCAATAAGTCAAGAATATTCTAGGTGTGTGACACATGTGCACATACTAAATTAATAATTAATTAATATACCAAAGTAATTAATTCTACCTAGGTAAACTTAATGAACATGTGCACAAATAATTAAATACACTAATAGGTTATACTCACTACTTTCTAAATCATTTTGAAAATATATAGCATTCATAGAAGCAATTAAACCATTTAAAAATAGTTCATATAAAGGGTGATCCATCACAACTACACTATGATTGGAAGAAGATATAAGGAAACTAGTGATAAAGAGAACTAACATGAATCAATGTAAACCCTAAGCAAAGGCAACACTAGGAACATGTAAGGTCTAAGCATAATAAGAGGGACCAAAACATCAAGGATTCAATAAAATATAGTAAAAAATAAAATACACCTTAATTTAATAAATATCTAAACCTAAGGGATGTAAGAGGGCACATGTTCACCAAAATGGAAGATGGAAAACTTGTTTTATAACAAAATGCAATACATTTATCCATATAATTTTTAAGTTCAAATATATCTGGATTCACACTAATAAAATATTGAAAATTAAACCCGATATTTTTAATCAATATATAAGAGAGTTAAAGGGTCCATCACTCATATATTATTATAAAAAAATCCTTACAAAAATATGTTAAGAGGCACAAAAAACTATCATGAAAACATAACTATCTTCTGCAAAAACTAATAAAATTTAAAAAATAAGTGTACTCTAATAAATTTAGATTAGAAATAACATGTTATAAAATCATGTAGTGTGACCCAAAAAAGCATGAAGAAAAATAATTTCATTTAATGCAACTTCTTACATAGGAAAAAAATCCATAACCCAAAACCAAGGCTTCCAAATCAAATTCAATATATATCTTTTTTTGCTCAAACCAGTTATTCTATAGTAGAAACTATAAAAATACACAACAAAATGTTTCAAATAATTAGATAAAAATACTATAAATCTAAATCCTATATTCATAATTTCCACTTTGTATATACTCTCATATGTAGTAGTTTCTCGACATCTTCCATAGTTATTATTTAGAATCTTTAAAATCCACAGTCAAGATATTTTAAAGTATCCCACTACTTCCTAATTGATCTTAGAATAATGTGCCTAGATGTAACATTTTTAGAATTATACTTCTTATTTTGAACCGTTTTCGATCCTTTTGAATATTCAAAGAAAGAGTGCCCATCTAAATTCCCAATACCATGATGCAGTTACCAACTAAAGAACAAATAACTTAAATTGATCGAACCTTACCTGATCTATATGGCCTAGTAGAATCTTCCAAAGGAGAAGAGGTCATTAATATGGGTGAAATAGACATATCTATAGTATCTAATTTTAGGATACCTTCCATTTTTTTGCCTTGTTGATCTTAAAATGGATGTTTGGAGACTTATCAACTAAATCCATAATATTGTGTATTACAATGAATGTTTCCCATTCCAAAAAGTGGAATTCATATTATTATTTATTTCACCTTCATTTATAAGGACAAATTTATTTTGGAAATATGCCACCATATGTCCGACCTAGGCAAAGAAAAAACTACATCTAAACACCACCCTCTCATATTCTAGTTGTTGATTCAATAATCAAGGGGTTGATTTATGAAATAATTACAATAAGGAATATTGTAGAATAATTAAACTATATATAAATGAGGTTATAAAAATAATACTATTTTTTCACAAATATGTAGACAATCAAAAGTTGAAAATAGGTGGAAACAGGTCTAGAAAATAATGCACACATAACCTATAACATTTGTGGCCAACATAAAACATTTAAATTTAGATCAAGACCATACCACTCCTATAATTTCACTACCAAGACTATACTAGTGTGTTCTTAAAAACTATAATATTCAACAAAAAAAATGACCATGTTTTGTTGCTCCTAGGCTCTAAAAACCTTTTTTACTTTTCTATAATTCATTGCTACTCACTAGGAAATTGATCTCTTTCCTAAAACTCTAATAAAATCACACCACCTTACAAAACCTTTCAAAATAGGGGA
Source organism: Torreya grandis (assembly GCA_037957365.1). NCBI lineage: Eukaryota > Viridiplantae > Streptophyta > Pinopsida > Cupressales > Taxaceae > Torreya > Torreya grandis. Next base: position 3,529,631 of record JARHVA010000970.1, read on the forward strand.
CTCATTGATTTGTTTATTTTATCACTCCACTATTATTAGGGCATTATTCTTAGACAAATATGAAAACAACACTTGATGCACTTCAACAAGACATATCATGGATTTAATCTTTAATCCTTATATTTATTTTCACTATAAGGAATAAATAGCATAATGTAATACAAATACTCAAATCAAAATTTTCCCTAACAATTGTTCTCATTTTTAGTAAATATTATATTTATACCTATCAGTATTGACCTTGGAATTTAACTTGTATTATGTCATATATGCACTAATATATATATATATATATATATATATATATATATATATAATAAACTTCTCAAATTTAAATTAGGGCCCTATAAGTGTGAAAAAATAAAACAAAATGGGAATGAAGGATAAAAAATAGGAACGCAAGATATGAGAGACTTAAAAAGAGGCCCATAAGGTCCCAAAAATTAAGGAGCCATGAGTTTAGCATGTTATTATACATAGTAAGAATATAGTGGTACATTCATTACTAGCTAGGAACATATTACTACAGTCCTAGAAAATCATAGAAAATAACACAAAACAAGAGAAAGAGAGAGATTAAATAGAGGGAAGAGGAAACCATAGGAAGAGGAAAAAAATAGGGTCTAAATCTCATAAAACATGTCAATAATAGTCTAATATGAACTTATAATTGACAAAAAAACAAAATTAAACTATAAAAATAAATTTGAACAACTAAATATACCCCAAGAGAAAACACAAGTGCCTTGTAATCACCTAAAAGTGATATTTGAATGATACGAGTTCTAATTGAGACTACCTATCCCTAGCTTACCCCTAAAAATATATTAGAGCCTATTATCACACTTATCCAACCTTTGTTTGGGCCAAAATCATCCCTAGTAAGCTCAAACATAGTCCCAGACCCTAATTTTTAGATTTTATCCCTTTGTGCCCAATGTTCTTCTAGATGGACAATAGCTCCATAATAAGGACCTAAGCCACATGAAACTAGTGTCCCAAAAATGTGCCCATCTCCTTATGATAAATTTCTTGAATGAATATATTTTAAAAATAAAAAGCCTCCTAAGGTCGACTTAGGCATCTTTTATTATCTGCATAAGCAATAAAACACTATAAATACATGAATTTTAGTCGTATATCCACTAGATGGAAATTAGATGTAAAATACCTATTTAAACAAGAATTAATTTGATGAAAATTAAGGTTATCAATGCATATTATTCCCTACTTATATATACTACCATATACATCATCCCTAGGCTCAAAGTTTCCATATTTCCAATCTCAAGCACACTAAAGGCACACAAAGCCAAAATCATACTAGCATAACTTGAAATTTCACCAAAACTTAGGTGGGAAGAACTACATTGAGATTTATCCCTCCTTAGAGTATTGGTATGTAGGCAACTACCTTCACAATGGGGTGTTGAGGATGTCTAGCCTATCCTACTAACAAGCACACTTTTTAGCTCATACCCTACTTACATGGAGGATTAGGGTTTACATGATATTTTAGTCATTATAGGCATAATATAGAGTTCTAGAATTCATGCATGTAGTAACAAGCCTTAGAAATATAGAACACAAGAACACCCAAAAGTTTGGAATAATCATGCATAGAGGACATTAGTGCCAATTTTAGGACACTAAAACCACATGGTGCTGCTATACAATTATGGAACTACTATCCAAGATGTGTTATGACATAGGGATATAGTTTATGACACTCACACTAGATCTCATATCACTTTCCATCACTTAGATAATCCATATTAGGTGTTTTCTAGATAAGTCTTTATTTGCACTATTTATTACTATTTTTAGAAAAGTCAAAGATTATCAATTTTGTAACAAATTAGTGGCTATATTTTATGTGTATTATTTCTCTAATTTAGTCTACTCAACCCTTTAATCAAACATAAGATTTACATAAACTAAATATTAAAAGGTTAAAATATTTGGTGATCCCAACTTACTTAGAACATTGCTTAAATTCTAACCTAGATGCTCTAAGGGTTTGTATCCTTTTTGTGTCTATGCTCATATTTTAGTTCCAAAATTTAAGATTTGTTTCAATATTTGTTTTTTTCAATCTTATAAGATTAAAATTCTTTAAAGGTTCAAAATATACAACTTATTTTCCTACTTCCCAAACTACAATGGCATAATTTAATAACCAATTTGATGAGACCAATAAGAAATAATTGCAAGATTTTTAGTCTAAACATTCAGATATGCAAGATGACCTCATCACTATTATTCAGGAAGAAATCTAAAAATCAAATAATGGTCAATCTTTAACTCCACCAAATAATAACATTGTTACACCTATAGTGGGGCCAACTCAACTAGCACAACCTAAAATTATAATATAATAAACTTCAGTGATAACTATACCTCTTGTGGATAGTTCCTCCACTCCAGATGTGCAATCCCTTATGCATGAGGTTCATACTCTATAAGCTAAGGTGTTACATATTGAGAAGGGAGTTACTAGGCCAACACATGCCTTAAATTTCAATATTATCTTACATACACCTTTGGCATACCACATAATGATAAATCCTTTTCCATTCAAATTTGTATCACCTACTTCTTACATTATATGATGGTAAGGGTGACCCAGAGCACCATCTCTAATATTTTCATGCAACATGCATATACTATGTGTCTAATGATTAGCTTCTCACAAAGTCATTTCCATGCATTTTAAAGGATTATGCCTTACAATGGTTTTATGAATTACTAAATCAATCTATCATAGCATTTAATCCTTTAATAGATATGTTTTTAACACACTTCTCCATTAATATCAGTGACAAGATATCATAAGCTCAAGTTGCATAGTTGAGACAAAAGTTAATGAACCTATTACAGAGTACATATTATGATATAATACTATATTAAATAAATTTATTATCCCCATGGTAGAGAAATAACTTCAAGATATCTTCAAACATGGTCTTTTACTAGCATTAAATGAAGCTATCTTATTTAAGAAGTTTCTAACATTCACAAATTTGTGTTGCATAGTAAAAGAAAGAGAGGTCAAGCTTATATCAATGGGAAAACTAAAATAAATTAATGGATCAAAATTAATTGATAATAGTTAAAGTAAGACTCCATACAAGTTAAGGGCCACCAAGAACGAGAGTGATCAAAAGTTCACAATTAATGTAGCTTTCAAGCCATCTCCTCGCTTAGTTTTATTAGGTCCTCAATGTCGAATCTTTACCAACCTTGAAAAATTAATAGCATGGGTTTTATAAAATCTCTTGGAATGTAATGTCCTATCTCTCCCTCCCATAAAATAGGTTGATATGACAAGGCCTTTTCCAAAAATATATGATTCTAATGTATTATGCAATTATCACATGACACCAAGTTGTACAATAAATAGATGCATAACCCTAAAACATAAGATATAAGATTTGATTGAGGCCAACATTATTAATGTGGGCACACCCATAGAGGCAAAAAAAGTAAAAAAAAATGAAAGATAAGGTATTAAATATATTCTTAGATCCATTTCCAAACCACACAATGAATGAGGCAAGGAACACTTCACATGTTCACTACACATATCAAGCACATCCACCACCAGATTCATATCATACTATTATAGAGGAGACACACCCATTACATAATATCATTGGTATGTACCACACTATAGTTTCAACTAGACCACTTATCACCTTCTTACAGTAGGATATTGTTGATGATGATACAAATTTACATGCACTCTTTATACAAGCTTATATAGATGATCATCCTATCTAGAGTGTTATGGTTGAAAATTGGTCAAGCATTAACATGTGAACTATGACACTTATACAACATTTGGGGTATTCATTCTAGGATATATTCCCCATAAATATAGTTATTAATGGTTTCAATGATCATGTTTAGAGCTCCATCAGGGAGATTATGCTTCCATTATACATTGGACCAGCACATATAGCCACTCGATTCTTAGTCGTACCTAGTGCAGGCATGTTTGATATGTTATTGGGTATGCCATGGATATAATAACTATGATCCATTCCATCCATAGTGCATAGATGCCTAAAATATATACATAAAATCAAGTGGTTAAAGTTGAGGGTCTTCTACATGAGTATCATATACCTATTCCATAGGCAATTACTTCATAATTATCAGTTACAGTTCCAACATAATTACCAGGTATAACATAATTATCAATTACAACTTAGAGCATAATTCCTATTGATATATCATAGATTTTAGTAAATCCATCAGTACAGGTGAGGTCTACTCCTACAATAATGACACATATGCATACTCTCCCTCAGAGACCATTATTAGAGAGACCCTTGTGTTAGAGATATGTCACATATTATAGAGGGCCTTCCTCTACTCACTTTTTATTGAGCTCAGTATTATTGGGTTCTTGAGGTTATTAGAATAAGGCACCTATGTCACCTATAACTTCTTCTACCATATGGGTTCCTAAGACCCCTACAATTCATAGGACACCGTAGTTAGTACCACATATTATTAGCACCATTACATAGGCAGATACTTATACATATATAGATTACTCAATATAATAGATTTTGGGATCATAGTTTCCCTTTCACACATCACACATGATCATAGTTCCCTTATTTGACATAGGTCATAGTGATAGTGAGTCTCTCATGAGACTCATCAGTTAGTATGGTTCCTCTCTTATTGTACATACTTTCTCTTTCTCTTTGATCCTTATACATAGTTCATTTTCATTTTGCTTGTACATAGTTTATTTTATAAAAATACAAAAACAATATAACATGTCAAAAACATAAAAACATTTTAATAATTAATCAAAAAATATAACTTACAAATTATATGCATTTTTATGTCTACATTTATTATATTTTCTAGACACTACAAATGCTAGCTATCTTAGTATAGTCAATTTTATCATACATACATGCTTCACTTATTCTTGTCAAGTACTTACAGATTGCTTATAGCACTCATGTCCACTACACTGATCTAGACTTATTGTTATCTACCCATTGGAGGCATATACATTGATTCATGGTTATTCACTTGACACATTCACCCACTTGGGGGCATCTTATACATAGTTTCAATTACTAGGTTCTATCCTTACATACTCTACATTCTAGATTTAGCATTGTTATATCTAAAGATAGATTTTTCTAACTATAACTAATTTAGACTCAACATATGTACATCCTAGCTCCTACACATATTTGTACTACATATTCATGCATACTTTAATTATTAGCATACTTAGTTTAGATTTGATTGTATTTCTATGTTTCTTCTATTAGAGGGAATTTAAATATGCCATTGTTATTTGGCTCTATGCCACTTCTATTCATAGTATGTATACTTTGGATATTTGTTCATGTCCTTGTGTATGTTTTCCTAATTTATGTATATAGACATTTTACATTTCCTTGTATGTGTATCTAATCCAACTTGCTTATTTCTTGCGTATGTGGACATTTAAACATATCCTTATATGCCTTACTTTTTTAGATTTAGTGACATGTGCCCATGTCCCTTGTATTATGCCCCCTTGGCCTACTTTACATGCCTCATATATTTTATATGTATGATTTATTATATGCATCATGACCATAATACTTGTCTTTACTTGTTACACACTAATTTTTTATACTATAATGGACCTCATGCATCTACCCTTCCTACTTGATTACTGTGATGGGCATCATGTCCCATCCCCCTAGGTAACTACCCATTTTTACTTGTTGTTATATACATTAACTACATCTATCTTGACACCCTTGTGGAATGCTAGACATGACATACATCTCACATTACATAAATATGCTTAGATCATATTACATTATAATTTTATGTATGCATTATATTGGACTATTAAGCAGTTATCATATATGCTCTAGCTAACACACATTTTTGTAAATATTTTTATTTTGAGGATAGTTCTTACATAGGTTCAACAAATACCTTTAAACTAGGGGGAATTCATAGGGGTTTGCCACAGAGATCAAGATCCTATATTTCTCTTACAATACATTTTTTAGCACACATGCTCAGTTATAGAAAATTAGACACAAGTAAACAAAGTGGAAAAATAATGACTCAAAAAGTAGTATAGTATATTAGCACACACTCAAAGTACCTTATCTACTGTGTCACATAAAGAGATAAGGCATGAAGGATAGTAGCACCCAAATGGTGACACTAGTGCCACATGATGCTACTATCCAAGATATGGTGCTATTGTCTAGTATCCTTAGTTTTAGAAGAATTTTGATTAGCTAGAACAATACAATAAATACATTACAGATTTGCACAAATATAGTTACAAGTTTATCAATTATACTTAGTTTTTACTTAGATTTGTATTATTTTGATCATATTCATATTAGTTTGCTTAGATTGGGGGCATCATGTCATAGTTTTTACTTAGATTTGTATTAGTTTGATCATATTCATATTAGTTTGCTTAGATTTGGGGCATCATGCATGACATGACCGTTCCTATATTCAGTTTAGATACTTAGATATAGTTTATTACAACTCAATCCAAAATCCATATACTCAAATATCAAATTTGGGAGCATGTGCATGACACATTATTTTTGTATGCTTAGTTACATACTGATTGATCAAATAGAATGAATAATCTCATGTCATTCTCTACACTATATACATCCAACATCATATTTTAGGTTGTCACCAGTTTCATTACTTATTCCATCTATAGTGGTTTGCATTCTTGAGTGGCCCAAAGCTACCTAAATTACTTGAGTGGTTGTAGAGCCAACATAAAAGTTAGATAGATTTAGTTAGACAATTATAACACTTTATGTAGTTTAGTTTTATATGCATCTACTACATATGGGTGGGAAATGATGGATTCATTTCTTGAATTTTTGATCCACCCATATGAGAGGGTTGGACACACTATTAGTCTAATCCAAGCTATTCACAAGTCATGATCCACCAACTAGGGGTGGGAAATGATGGAGTTAAAACTATATTGATTTATTGAGACACCCACAAATGAGGATTGAGAAAATTATTATATCAATCCAATCTATTCACTGATTGATCACTAAATACATGCACACACATAAGTTGTCACTAGGCTCATGCATTGGTTCACATACCCTATTCATTCCTTTCCTCTTTCCCATCTCTTTAATCAATTTTAATCATTTACTTCTTTATTCAACATATTATTTTAATTTGTATACCTCTTAAATAAGGACTTATTTATGCATATTTAATTTATAGGACATGCTTTAGATCATAATTTACATTCGTAGACCCAACTTCACATACTTAAATTTAGATTTATAGGCTTCACATCCTGGGTAATTCTAGGTATGCTTCTTTTTTTTGTATCCTAGTCATTTCACTTTTGCATTTATACCATAAAAGGTTGGGGGGGGGTAAATGTGATCACCTAAAAGTGTTATTTGAGTGCTAAGTGTGCTACTTGCGACTACTTATCCCTAGACATATCGTAGAGAATATTATCACACTTATTTAGCCTTTACATCCCTAGTCAACACAAACACAGTCATAAACCTTCCTTTCCTAATCATAAACCTTCATGCCTAGTGTTTTTCTAGTTATACAATAGCACCACAATAAGGACACTAGAGCCATGTGGTGTTAGTGTCCCCAAAATGGTGCCTATGTCCTTTACCCTAAATTTTCCAAATGAATATATTTTCAAAAGTAAAAGACTCCTAAGGTTAGCCTAGATATCTTTTATTATCTACAAAATCAACATAATAATATAAATACATGAATTTTATCCCTATATCCACTAGATGGAAATCAGATGCAAAATACTTATTCAAACATGAAACAATTTGAGTAAAATCAAGGTTATAAATCCCTATTATTCTATACTTATGCATACTACCATCTACAATAGCCTTAAACTTAGATTTTATAGATTTTCAATCTCAAGCACACTCAAGGCACTCAAAGCCACTATCATATTATCATCACTTGCACTTATACCACCACTTAGGTGGAAAGAATTACATTAGGCTTGATCCCTCCTTAGTGTATTGGTATGTATGCAACTCTCTTCATAGTGGGGTGTTAAGGATGTCTAGCCTATCCTACTAATGAACACATTTTTTAGCTCATATCCTACTTATATAGATGGTTAGGGTTTGTACCATAAATTAGTCATTACATGCATAATACAAATTTTTAGAATTTATGTGCACAAGAATAGACCCCATAAATCTAGACATAGGTGAACTTAGAAGTTCAAGACAATCCTACACATAGGACATTAATATCAATTTCAGGACACTAGAGCCACATGGTGCTACTATCCAATTGTGGTGCCACTATCCAAGAGGGGTTCTGACATAGGGATCCAATTTAAGACACTCAAACTAGCTTTCATATCAATTTATAGCACTCGAATCATCCATGTCATTTGTTTTCTAGATAAGTCTTTATTTGCATTATTTATTACTATCTTTATAAAAGTCAAAGCTAGTCAATTCTATAACAAATTAGTGGATATATTTTATGCATATTATTATCAACACTTTAATAAAACATAGTATTTACATAATCTAAAACCTAAAAGGTTAAAACATGTCTTCAATCATTATTATGTGTAATATGGGAAATTGGTTCACAACATGCAATACATCTAATACTAAATTTTCACAAACCTAAAAATGGGCAGATTGTCATATTTATAACATTATATTATGGTAAATTAATAATAAAAATCTAAATTTTCACAAATATAAAAACTAATTATAGGTAATCTTGGAGTGTCGGGAGGAGGAGGAGTTATTATAAATGATAAAGGTGATTTTGTGGCAGCCTATACTAGGAGTCAATCCAATCATTGGGTGGAAGCTTTGGCTATTTTATGGGGTTTAAAATTTGGTAAAGATTTAAGAGTTAATTATATGGTTGTTGAAGGTTATTCCATTAACATCATCAACTGTTAATCCAAGAAGAGAATTGTTCATTGGAATATTAGCCATATTATAGAAGAAACTATTATAATTATTGACTCCTTTCATCAGGTTGTCCAACATGTGTATAGCTAAGGCAATATAATAATGAATTAATTTGATAAAATGGGTATGGTTTATGTAAAATTTCAAACTTGGCTAAGTGAGAATGAGTTACTTAATGATATATTTCATATTTTTGATAAAGAGATCCCGAATTAAAAATATTAGCATTCTTTTAGGCCCATATCTATTATTTATAGTTTGTTTACACTAGGTGGGTAGTTGGATGGACTTAATTATTAGGCCCATCTCTATGTTACATGATATCTTCAATGTGATTAATCGTGATTATAGTCCTAGCCATAATCACATGTTCTAGGCCATAATTTTCTTGCTCCTCTACATGAAGACTATTATTATTCAGCAAGATTTGAAGCATGAGATGATTGTGAAGGGAGTTAATAACATATATCCTTTGATCCACTTTTAGTTATATTTTAATATTGTCATGTGAATGAAGGAAAACATTGGTCTTCAAATCATGGGTGAATTTTTTTTAAGTTTGAACCTTCTTCTACTAAGGAGTTGAAAAAAAAATCCAAAGTGTAGGAGATTATTCATATTGGAAGGATTATGAATTTTGTTCAAAGGATTGATGGTTATGATCAGAATGTTTCTAAGAGTTTTTATGCTAGATGGAAGGACCAAATGGTGAATATTAAGGGAGTATATATTGATATTTATAAATATTTGATCGCCCAAGTTACAATTTTGAAGGTTGAGGTATTTAAATATACTAAAACCAACAAATATTATAAGGTGGAAATGGCCAAATTTATTCTATAAAATGAAGAGCTCATAATTATCAAGGAATATATCTAAAAGAAGACTTTCCACAACACTATTATGAAATTACTAAGTAAATTATGAAGTATGTAAATCTTGAAGGTAGGTTGTAAATGGTTGTCCATTATTATCATTTTGCCATTCTCAACTATTTTAGATAACAAAGTCATATTAGCTTGCCTTTTTTATATTCTTGTACTCTTTGGAGAACTAGATTTGGATGTCAAGAAGGAAAAAAAGAAACTCCCTTTTCATTAACTAGTCATATTTTTGATCTATAAGTTATTTAGTTATCAAATTTTAAACTCCCATTTAAGCCAAATGTGAAGAAGCCTCAATCCAAGGAACTGGGCAATTTTAAGAGGGATTTGAGAGGCTCTACCAAAACCAGATAGAGGACTCAAGGGATTATAAAACAATATAATAAAACCAAAGAGTTGGATCCTGATACCAATGAGATTGATTTAAATTGGGAGCCTAAAGGATAAAATTCAGGATGTCATTAAGGGATTTAAGCTTCTAAAGGCTCATAGAATGGAGGTCACAAAGGGTGTCAATAAGGTAGAATCCTCCAAAGGTAAGGAAAATATTGTTGATTATCTTAATTCTATTGATGTTAAGCTATTATAAGGGTGAGATTGAATAAATGGTGGAGAAAATTCACTTTCATAAATCATTTGTAAAGTGGTTAATTAAGGATCATAGTAGGCTGAAAGAGTCCATTAAGAATCTCAATCAAGATGGAGGGAGACTATGCACTAACTTAGATATAGAAGAGGTCAGTACCTAAGTTAAAAGGATAAAATATAAATTCAATAGCATTGATAGAGAATTTGAAACCCTCAAGGAAAATTTAGCTATACTCATTGATTAAAAAAGAGTTATTATGCAGAATTATATGATGAGTATGAGTGGCCTAATTTTTCTAACTAAAAGGAAACAAGAAGATGACGTCCATAGAAGACTTGATAAGAAGGCTAAGGGCATAACCATATATTTTTAAGTTGATCCTTAGACACTTTTGAGTATGGAAAAAATTATAAAGAAGATGAATGACAATTGGGAGGAAGTGTTTGGTGGGTGTAAGGCCGTGTGATTGCTTCACTTATTGACCCTTTGATTTGCTATTTTTATGTTATATTTTTAGTGGGATTTAGCTTGTTTTTGTTTTGGGCAAGATATAATGTATTATATAGCTATTTGGCCAAGCCTATATGTTATTTTAAAAAAAATTGGTACCTTCTTAAATCCCACTTTTACCATTAATAAAAAAAATCACATATAACCCATAAACATTGTGGTGAATAGAGAACATTTATATTTTAACCAGGATTGTACCACTCTTATTATTATTTAACCCTTTTTATAAATAAAGGTGAGGATAATATCACAATAAACTAAGGAATGGACTATTCTAGAAGAAAACCAATTAAATAATTCATATTCACAATATTCTATTATAGTGCTAAATTATAAAAAATATGCTAAATATAGAAAGTACAATTTTAAATAGTAATTTGATTGCTTAAAATTGAATAAGAGATAATAATTAGCTTGTTTACTGATGTACAAGTGGATATAGGAAATTTAGGTGTATAAGGAGACAAAATTATGCCCAGTATGATTTGTCATGTTATGGAAATCAATGCTTTGTCAACCCAAACACTACCATTAGAATCTAGAGATTATCATCAACATTTCTATCCCAATTTCAATGCTTATATCTATAGTGAATTACATTTATTTTTATATAGATTCAACTTACACATATTAGGTATTAATATCACCTTACAGATTCTTTATCTAAATCACACACATAAGTTCTATATATTAGTGTATAGTTCAAAACACTAGGTCCTCCAATTAGGGCATGTGATACTTCCAAACAAGGGTTAGTGGGATCAAGAGAGGTTGAGTTGACCTCAAAGACCCCTCTATAATTTATTTCTACCTACATATCCATATAATTTTAATATGGCCTTAGACTGATGTAGTTATCTTCCTTATGTGGGTTGGTTTGTGAATAATGTAGTATGCTTTATGTGAGTGCATGTAGTGATCTAGCTTAAAATTTGAAAAATATTACTCATAGATTTATGTTTTAATGATGCATACCAATAATAATAATTATCCTATGATTGACATAAAATTAAGGAAGAATAAGGTAGTATAACTTAGCTATGGAAATGATTTAGTGAGCTTGATAGGTACTTACTTGGTAATTTATAAATGGATAAATGAGTAAGATTTGTTTTATATTTATACTAAACCATTTAAATTATCTCATGAGAGGGTCAATTAATACAAATATGTGAACCCAAACATATCAAAATATTTTAAAATTATAGTTTTTGTAAGGTACAAACATTAACATTAGTCCTATGACACTAGCTAAGTTAAAAGAAAGAATGCATAAAGATGAAATTATTAGGTTAAAATAAAGAAATGCATATCATGGTGTGTATAACACACCTTAATTTTCTTGAGTCCTATTTTAATTTGATGTATGTATGTATTACCTACATCCAAGAGCATTTTAAAGTTTAATTAGTGTATGTAATCTAAAAAATTAAATAATAGAAATTCTAGAAAGAAAAGAGAGCAAGGAAAGAGTAAATCTATGTGTTGATACAACCGTGTTTCCCTTCGGTAATTTGATTTTTTAATGATGCTTATTAGCTAAAGAATTGGAGGAAGGTTCAAAATTAAACTTTGGAGAAGTGAAAAGGAAAATTTTATGGATATCATGTCCCTAATCCAATGCAAGGATGGGTTATGCCAAGGTCATCACGAATATTGAATCTCAATCAAACAACCCAAGTGTATACATGATCTAGTCAATCTCACCCAAGTTAAATGATGTAACCATATTCACCTAAAAATTAATTAGTGCCAAGGACATCAAGGGTGTTGAATCTCAATCACACTACCCAAGGGAGCCAACTACTATAGACAACTAAATGTTGAAATGATGCATCTTGGTAAGGTTAATGCATATATAATTTGAATGTGTATATGTAATTTAGTGCATTTTCATTGCATATGAACCTATAATGTGTCTCAAGTTGAATAATTTATAAAAATATTTACTCTGTAACTTTATATAATATCTATCACAAATATAAAAAACCCTATCCCAAATCTTTGAAAATTGGTACTATGTGTCTAAGATTTTTTTCCAAGTGTATATCTAAATCATGTAAACTATATAAAATTCTACCAATTATGTCAAATAAGTGTATGTAAAATCATTTCTCTATGAAATTCCCCCATTAATATTCCCCTCCCATTTTGAGGTGAGGGGAATGATATGCGATATTCATCTTATCTCAAGGGTTAATAAAACCATGCTATATATGTATCAATCATGTAGTAAAGAAGTATATAATGGAATCATGTCTAAGTATATGCATTAATGAATCTCACAATATTAAATTATAACAAGTCTTAAGATGCATGATATGAATCATGAAACATCTATAATTAACAAGCATAAGCTCATAAGATAATAAATCACACACACAAGAGCACCCAGTGTCATGCAAAGGAGACTATAAACAAGGGGCATGTTCAAATGTTGCACACTCAAAGTGGAGGACATGTTGAAAATGCTTTCACACCAAAGAAATAACACTTAGTCAAATAGGGGAAACAAGCAAGGAACATGTTAAAATGTTACACACTCCAAAAAATATAAAAATAAATAAAAAGTACACAAAAGTAATCCAAAATATAATGTGAATAAGTGAAATATAAGGAACTAGCATAAGAATATCATATTATTCCTTCATATATGGGTTATAAAAATGTTATGTAAAATAACATATCTAGCACATTGAATAATATGTAAGCATGAGTATAGGCATGTGTAAGTGTTAGTATATAATCTCAACATCTTAATGTAAAATTATCATAAAATAATGGAACCTGTATCAATCATGATCAATAACATCAAGATGCCCCCAATGTATTGTTTTGTCATACAGGAAGATGAAAATTCTAACATATGCATGCCCATATATCATGGATATAGTGTATGCCTATATCACACTCAAGTACCCATAAAACATATGTGTGTATAACATGCAAACAAAAAATGCTTCTTAGTATGATGCTCCCTGACAAGCCTCCATGATTCTTGCCTCACATGATGATGTGGGAATCTATATGACTCAACCTTATTATGATTTTCAAATAATTTGACTTTATCAACTTATTATTTTACCTCTTATTCCTTTTTTTTTGCTAGTGCATTTATCTCTTTAGTATATGAAGTGTTCATATCCACTTGTATTGTTTCTTTATATTCTTCTACATAGAAAGATGAAATGAGTAATTGTGCACAAGTTGACTCTTGTGCCTGGTGTTGGATGAAGAGGTGAGGTGTTACTTCATCTTCAACTTGGATTCAATCTTAGTGGCATTACAATAATATTTACCCATAGTGTCATGAGTTATGAATTCCATATTTTCATGGATATAAGGTGAGATTTTGTTGCTATAATTCAACACCTTATGTTGTTCACTCAAGTTCTCTCATAGTTGTGTAGAGCAGTCATGGAATATATTGATCTAGTTTTCCACTGATTTCTCCTTACACTAGTAAAACTATTTGAATTTGATGTATTCATTATCAAAGTGATGGAGAGGATATCAATCCTTTTCAAACATGTTGAAAAAGGTCTTCAAAGACCCAATTGAAACCCACTCTTGTACATGTTGCACATTGAATTTCTCCCATCAGTGAACCACTAGAATGGACATACTCAACACTATGAATGTGATCTTCTCATAATTAGTGAAATGATTTACTTATAATTATGCCTCTAGCTATTGACTCCAAGCATTTAATGTTGTAGAATAGATCTTGCCTTGGAACAAAGGAATGTCAAGACTGAAATATACATTAAAAGGGGGTTTTATATTGAAACTATTATTATGCATACTGTGGAGAAGGATCATAAGATGTGAATTTGAGTTGCATCATCAACTATAGGAAATGGATAAAAGTGTATCCTTTTTGTGCCTCTAGTACATTTGAAATGATCCTTTTAATGTTTGGGTTTGCCTCAGGTTACTTTTGGGCATCAATGATCTTACTTTTCCTATGGCATCCTCTAGGTAGTCTAAAATAGACTTGAATAATGTACCTTATTTCTCTCATTACAATCACATGTTTAGAGGCATAGAAAAATATCAAATTCATGATACCAATGACTCGTGAAATAAGGGCCTAGGACCAAGCATATAGGGGACAATTACATATTATATATAAGTGATAATTATGAAAATTGAATTCACACAGAGGAATTTAGATTAAAAATTCAACACAAATTCAATGGATTAAAAGTAGGATACTTTTATAAATGAAAACTATATTCAATGAGAGTGAATAAAAATATAATATGTTGATGTACAATTCATGTATGATAGAGTAGATACATGGATCCTATTATCTATCACTATGAATGTGTATGGCATTGAACCTTTGCTAAATGCATATGATTCATATTTACACATGCAATATAATTAATAATTACAACTGTTATTGGTTAAAAATAAGACACTTTCAAGTTATTTCATCTTCCTTGATGATCAATAGTAAAACTTATAGGTACGTGATGACTAACTGCCCAAATGTATAAATAAAAAATTATAGGCTAAGAAGCACCACATAAAAATATAGGCATATGGAGTAAGGTGATACATGGATGCAATATAGGTATGTAGGTGTATGTGTTCACAAATGATGATAGGTTTGACATGAAAGAGAAGAACACATGATTGTGAAAACGTGTGAGAAGGGTGCAATGGATTGTGATCAAGTGCAAGTGAGGCATGTGGGACTATGAACAAGTATGTGTGCATTGTGTAGTAATATGGAAAAGTATGAGTGTAAGAGTGTTACATAGGACTGTGGAAAATACATGTGTGTTATGCAAGATTATGAGTTGAACTCTAAGGTGAGAGGTGTGCATGTTGAACAAGTGCATAGAGAAGTGTATGTGTCATGGGAGATTCACATAGATCAATTAGCCTATGTGGTCTCCTTATAAGATTACTAATTGCTATTTAAAATATACTTTCACATTCCAAAGAGTTTCATGACCACATACCCTAGGTTAGGATTTTAAGTACTATATGCTACCAAAAAATTGTAATAGTTAGAGACACAACCTTCCTACAAGGCCTATGAACTCTTTTATTTTTTTACATTTTTTAATAGGGATTAATTAAATATAATAGTACAAGATTAATCTTAGTTAATTTAAATTTATTTAAACCTCATTAACCTTAATGAAAGTGTTTAATTATATGCACAAGTAGGTAAAAGAATTCAAATTTATGCACATAGTAGGTTCATTGAATATGGTGAACACATCTAATTGGATAGGTAAAATTGGTTCAATATGAGGGTTACTAAATCATTCATCACACCCATATATATTTTGAAATGCATGTGTATCAAAAATAATATGACATATACAAAACATGTGATAAATAACATATGTAAACAATGTGATCTTAAAATCATGTCATGCTTAGGTCTTATTTTTTTATTTTTATGAATATTTGTGTAAATAATCAATTTGGTCATGAGTAATTAATAATGTTAGTTTTGTCCCCATTTTGACTAAATTGACTTGAGCAATTAAATTGGTCATATTTTTCCACCTCACACTATCCTAAGTAATTGTGTAGGCCCATTCCTTATAATTTGATGTTTTATACCTACAAAAATATTCTTAATTACTAAAACCCCTAAGAATATGGGAACTTATCATTCATGGTTTATGTCTAATGGTTTAATTGAGTGCTCTCAGGTATGTCGATCTCATCAAATAAAAAAAATATTAGGATTGAACCAAATTTGAACTTCTTCCCCCTCATATGTGCCTTCTTGGTGCCTTTAATAATTGAGTTTGACAAAAATTTATAGAAATTGTAAAAGGTCCCATTTGCCATTTCATACATGGTGTAGGGGAAGCTCTTGTTAATATATCGCCAATGACCTGATCCAACCAACTTAGTGCTTACACATCATGTTATGATCTTGGTGGCCCTATATTTGGTGTTGATGATGGGGAAAATAAACCTTCCCTTTTTGTATTCAAGTTCTTTGGCCAATAATTTGATCTCCATGGTATCTGTCAATACTTCCCTAATATCTCTAGTCACTTTGAGTATTTGATTCATCTTAATTTTCATCATCTATCCTTAAAATTATAATATGTCTTCATAGATGAAAAAAATTAAAAAGTGCACCAGTTCTTTATACTTTATAAAATATGAGACCTCACAGATTTGAAAAACTCTAACTCTCTAAATTTTCCTCTTGATAGAGTCATAAAAAATAGGGTTTCCTCTAGGGGTCTTCTTTCTAGTGTTGATCATTTACTCATTATGTAAGTTGACCTCATTACTTGTAGTGTGGTGGTTATCTCCTCTAATTCACACTTATCTACACTTGAATCCCATTCTTAGTCATGTTATACACTATTAGGGTATTAAATTTATGAAAAAATAATATTTACTAGCCTTGACTTATCTCTTATTTTTGGCACAACTGAGGTATATTTTATTTATCTAGACTTGGACATGTTTTCTCTTAGCTATACCCCATCTAAATACTTAGATTTAGTAGAGGCATCTCCCATATGTGTTCCTGGTTCTTCCATCACTACTTTTTCTTTGATAATGGTCAATGCCCCTTTAGACAATGTGTTTCCTAGTGTGGCTTCTACCTCTTCAACTGTATGCATTCTAAATTGTGCACTTAGAATGAAATATTATTCCTTAATTCCTTAGCCTTTGGTATGATACTTGACCTGAAACCAATATGGCTTACCCTTGACTTATCTATTTAGATGAATCCCTAATTTTTTGGTTGTTGTGCCTTTACAATAGAATTAACACTATTGGACTTGGTTATGAGCTCATAAATATTTAATGGTAGTTGATAGCATTTGAAACCTACAGCTTGTTGAATTAATCCCTTTTACTTTATAGAATTTCTTGATAACATAGATTTATTGAGTCACAAATCCATAGAGATATTATTTCTACTTATTTAATTATGTTTTTCATTCATCTTGGTAATAAATAAACTTGTATAATATTCACTTTGGTTTGCTTAAGCTCTTGTGGTCACTTCAAGATTTTGAATGTAAAGTGATGAAGTAATATGTTTTTGTCTCTTTTTATCTTTCTAGGTGTTTTTCCAAATGTTTGGTTTTAATGTAGTGGTAGTGACATAATGGTATTTCCTCTTCCCACATTTGAGCATTCAATACTACCATCCTTGAATTAAATGATAGTGCATGTCAACTATTCAATACATCTTTAAATTTTAAATTTTTTGAGTGATATCATTCTACTACATACACTCTTTTCAATCTATGTTCTTGAGTGTTATGATTCCCTTATTCTTGCATATTAATTCCCTAACAACATCACTTGTTGAGTTACATATCTCTCATGTCCTATAGCTCCTTCAAGTTTTATGTCATGATCATCCATAATTTTTAGATTTTAATAATTTTTTACTATCCCCACCCCATATTAAATTCTACACTCATTATTTTGGCACAATTAGTCTTTTTATTAAGGTTTTTTGAAAGTTTTGATCATTGGCATGTTCAAGAGGTGTGAAAAAAACATCAAAGCACATAAATATCTGAGATATATTTTTGCAACAATTATGAAGGTAGAAATAAACATTCAATATTTATATCATTGTGCATCCTTCAAGATACTTTTAATTTTCAAGTTGGCCTTCATAGAGAGAATTTAGAAAAAAAATGTGCAACAACACTCAACCAAAAACTTATACATCTGGTGTAAGAATTCCAATAAAAGATCCCTCACTTGACTCACTAGGTAGAATTATGAGGTGTGTGCATATTATTGTCTCAATAGTGAAAACCCATTATGTTATAATAGCTATTTTAAACTATCCTAATCTAGAAAGAAAATTAGATAAGCCTTATTATAACATTGCTCAAGCATACTAAGTATGATATGAATTGAGTTGATTTTCATTGACACATCTAAGGAGCATTTCACCACTTAACATGTGTAATGTGAATTCACCAGTATCCAGAATGTCATGGATGATACAGGGACCTAGCCACTAGATTTGAAGTTTTCCAAGGTGATTCAAATATCTAGTGTCATAGAAGAGAACATGGGCACCCTCGATTATTATCTTTACTTTGATATGCTTATCACACAAGGCCTTTTTAGGCATTTTTTTAGTTTGGATCCATCGAGTGATGGCACACCATTCATCTAGTTTCATTAGTACCTCTAGTCACAAATCCATGAAATTGGTGTCATCAAGGTAACCAACTTAGGCAATACATAGGGAAGGCACAAGGAAATCCATGGGTATGATAACTTTAGTTTCAAACACTAGCTAAAATAAATTAGACTTGTGTAGGCACTTGTATGCAGTTCAATATGCCTATAAAGATTACTGAGACTTGGTG
This sequence comes from Torreya grandis, assembly GCA_037957365.1. Classification (NCBI taxonomy): domain Eukaryota; kingdom Viridiplantae; phylum Streptophyta; class Pinopsida; order Cupressales; family Taxaceae; genus Torreya; species Torreya grandis. The sequence goes on from JARHVA010000970.1 coordinate 3,548,952, forward strand.
ATTCTAATCCCTACAACATATATTGCATATCTTAGTAAGGTAGTTTCCCAAAATATTATTGAAATCTTTTGGTTCCATTTTCATGTGGATGATAGGGGGTTTTCTTATGGTGTGAAATCATAAATTCAAAAAGTAAAATATATAAAGTTTCATTAATAAAATGGGTACCCTAGTTGTTGGTCATAGTGAAGTGGAAACCATGCTAGATGATGATGTTTTCCCATAAAAAACATGTGGTTGTATATATACAAAACAAAATTTAGTGGGCACAACCTCGACCCATCTCATGAAGGAGTCTATTTTAGTGATGATGTAACACATGCTCATCCTTTGCACTGTTGGAGTAATTAGGCCCACAAAGTCTATGACCCACTTTTCAAAATGTGTCTGTTAGAGAATGGGTATTAGGGGAATCTCATCCCTATGATTAGGTTTCCTGATCCTCTAGCACACATAACATTTATATGCACATTCCTTTGCATATTTGAATAAGGTTGGCCACCATAGATCAAATAGTATTATTTTTTGGTCAGTGGCTTCACTGATAAAATGGCCATTAGTTATGCCTTCATTCACCTCCTATAGAACACCTTTGTTCTAATGCTCCAAAATACATTTAAATATAACTTAATTATAACCCATATTGTATAAATCCCCCCTAAAAATTTGATATGGGGTGGTGTGAATGGCTAGTTGCTTCTTTTCCTTAGTAGAGAGATTCTTAGGTGTGACCCTAGAGGTGAGGAAGGTAATTTTTTTGGCAGGGTCCTATGGGACATGATTTATTTTGTATAAATGGGAATTTTCCATATAGTCTTCAATTAGACACATGTTATGTCTAGTGGTGAGGTGATATAAGTGGATAGGGCCCAAATTATACTTTGCTAGATTAACAACAATTAGAAACTATAATTCTTAGAATAAGATGATCTGATGATAAATGTGCCCATGGAGAATGAGCTTATTAACAAAGTAATTCAAGGATTCATGATTTATAAAGAATATAAAATAAGTGGCCAAAAAATATCAAAATTATTATTGAAACACATATATCATTACTAGGGTCTCATGCTCAGTGGTGGTGTAAATCTACTCACCGGGTATGAGCTTCTAACTTACAAAGTAAATCAGGTGGTCAATCTTATTTTCACTCGATTGAGATAGAATAGTGCCAAATTTTTTCCTAAGGTATCACCATATACATGGAATGTAGTGTTCTAGTTAGGGAACTATAATATGGGTGAACTAGCCTCTTTTTGCTTTTGTGTCTTGAATGCCTCTTATTATGTTTTGCCCCAAATGACTAGTTCATGTTTGAACATGAGCTCCTCTAGTGGCACAATTATCTTAGTGTAATGTTGGATAATTTTTGGTATTAGCAGGTATGTTATAAGAAAACATGAACTTCACATTATTTTTTAGGTGTCTTTAGTTGAATAATGATCACAACCTTAACATGATCGATGAGAAGGCCTTCCTTGTAGATGATGTGACTGATCAATGTGCCAAAATGAGTGGCAAAGATGCATTTATTCATATTCAAGGAAATTTGTAGATGGTGTTAATGTTATAACCTGAGCCTCAACTTATTGTGGTGGTCCTTCACTAGCCCATAGAATATCCAGTCATCAAGATACACTTGGAGAAAGTGGTGGACAATTTTTTTTAAGTAACCATGAGAAGACTATGTATACACAAAATATTTTTAAACTTTATCAATTATTGATGTTTTCTCTCTTATAGGAACCTGTCAAACCTCAACCTCTCTAAATGAATGTTTTAAAGGGTGCACTGAGAAATGGGTAAGCATACCTTGGGTGCTTCTCAAGATTATTGTTCCCTATACCTCCACCTAAAACTAATACAATACATATAGGTTTGGACACTCTTCACTTTTATGGTTTCCTTAAAAATACAAGTAGGGTGCATGGGGAAATCATGCTAGTAATGGTTGGGTGACCCAAATTTATAATAGATGTGTGATAGGATCCTTCCAACCTCATATCCTCCACCTCCATAGACTCATTTCCCATGCCATTTCACATATCCATCATATGCCTAGTTAGAAAATCATATTATCTCCTACCTCACACCTTAGTCTCTTAGTTTATTAATTAATCTACAATCCTCAGTATTATGAGTAGTGGTGTCACAGATCTTGTAGTAGAGAGAAAAAATTGTTTGAGTTGTGCATGGTAGTGGGGGTAGTTATACACATTGTGACCTTATCCTCAAATTTCACAAGATGATAGTAAGGAACAAATTTTATGTCTTGGGAAATTAGTCTTATTGTGACCCTCCACTTCATAGTCCATGAACCATAGTTCACTACGAGTGTCATGCACATTATTGGTTATCATCTTCTATAATAGTGAGTTCATTAACCCAGTTTATACCTCCATGACTAGGATGAATCTATAATATAGGCCTCCCACATCCTCAAATCTCAACATGGATTTAAAGGCATCCTAAAACTCAGTGAGAGTTTTCATTGATAGGGCATGTGGGTAGGGAATGAGAAAGAATCTAGTGAGTCAATACACATGTTTAAATGGGTGGAGTGTAGAATAAAGTTTGTATACTAGAGTCTTAGAATAGGTCTCATAGGTGGGAATGTTCTAAGTCATATCCTTCTTTATTTCCTTTAGGTATTAATGCTCTGTTAATTGAACTCAAGGATGCCAAACTCCTTTAGGAAGTATATCTTTAGGAGGTCATAGTAAAAAACGTTCTAATTTGGGTCATGCTTCTTGTACCATGTGTGGGCATAATATTGCATCATCATAGTGAAATGGCTCACCTTACACTCAAGTAAAGTAATTCCCTTGGAATGTTATATAAGTTCACATTTTTGGACATGCTCTATAACATTATCCACCCCTTGATAATATAGTGGACTTATGGACATATCATAAATGACATGAGGGTAAGGTATGGGTGCTTGTGGCACTTGATGCATGAAGGCACTAGTCAAGGGCGATCTTGAACTTTAATTACCTAAAATACTTACTTATATTAGTGGTATAGCCCCATCACTTCCTATGATGGGTGGTAATACTATTCTTATAACTACTTGAAGGGTTTGTTAAGGTATCAGTGGTCCTCTAGCCCTTGTTGATCCACTTTATGTTTAACCATCATTTAAGGATTTGGACCCTCTCCTACTAGTGGTATTCTAATGCACATTATTGAATGTGAAATGATTGTAGTCTTTGTATTTATCGGTATGATAGGTTGGTGAAGTCTAATTTATCTTAATATGTTACTTCCTTTCTCTTCATGCTATGAATCATTACTTTTGTCTGTAATATCAGAGTTATGAACACTTATTTTTTGAGTTTTTGATAATAGTGGGTGATTCACTCAAGTAGGTGCCTCAAGTAGATGTGAATCAAGGATATCCATGGTGTTATTATTTGGCTAAACTCCTTATTTTGGTACCTCATATTCTTCTTCTAGAACCTACTCTTACTCCTTGGAAAATAAATTTCTGTCAATGGAGTGAAGATACTTTGTGTAGGAGTCCTCCTTAGGGAATTACCACCAAATGCAGGTCATCATGTCATGTCTTGAGTTGTATACCCCCTCTACCTAGGGTCCTTATCAACTACCTTTTTTTGTTGATCTTCATTATATTTGTGCCTTAATATCTCATGTACACTTGGGCCTTCTATGTTGAGGTCCCCCTTGTTATTCCTCATACACCATGCCTTTTTAACCCTCTACTCTCTATGCTTCCCATGTGTAGAGGGAGTTAGTTGGCCATTGAAAAGTCTTCACTCATGGTTTTTACCATCAAATTTTTAATTTACAATAGCAGTTGCTTCAAGTACTAGTCTCTAAGCTCATTAAAAAACTAGTACTCAGCCTCTTCAAGATAAGAATACATGGATAAATCATTTTCCAACATGTAGCTATTCAACATGCCACACCACCAAACATCATTGACTCTAGACCAAATTGCATCCAAGCTATTTAGCTAATCCTCATGTTGTTCACTCTAGGGTTGATTCTATCCAAAATTTCTTCTCTTGTCCAAAGTATATGCCACAAGCCATACATGTAGTTGGTCTATTAGTTTGCATAAAAACACCTCATGCATTGAGTTGTATATATTATCCTCTACCCATTTATTTTTCTTCTAACTTCCATAATTAGGTGGGAAAAATGCAGGAAAAAGGGAGACAAAAGGGGGGGCTTAAAGCAACACTTTTTTTTAAAAATAATAATAGTTGAACTTGGAGAGATTTTTAGAGAAACTTAGAAAAATAATTTGACAATAACGTAAGAATATTAATTGTGGAATTTTATATATATATATATATATATATATATATATATATATATTCAATATTGAATTTATATATATATATATATCTTTTAGGATATATATTCAAGACAATGGAAAATTAAAAATTCAATATATATATATATAATTAAACTATGTGAAATTGATGCATTTATGACAATGGCTTGACACTTTTTTATGAAAATATAAGGAGACTCTATGTGTACAGACACACTTTTTTTGAATAAATGAAATAATTGTTATATGAAATTTTGTATATGGATAGATAAAATGTCTAATATCTTTTAGGATATTTTTTTATTAATTTTGTAATAAAAATATATTTTTAACATATTTTTGCAAGTCAAGACAACTGGAAAATTGAAAATTCAAGAGTATGCAAATAAATTTTTGACCTTAACTTCATAAAAATATATATTTTAAATCATAGCCAATGATACATAGATTGATTAGGTATAAATTTTATAAAATTTTCATTAACGGTCATAAAGTTATAAAGGTATTTGTAATTATACGTATATAGTTCATAATGTGTTATGTTGTATAGAAACTAAGTAATAATTAAAAATAATAGTTTAATATAAAAAATATTTATATATTTCAAAACTATGCTTTCCCCTCTACAAACACATAAATTTTTTTAAAAAAAGATAAAATCTGCCTAATTAGATGTGTCGACAAATATGAAAAAGACTCCTAAATTTTTTTTTGATCACATGCACTGCTTCATGACTAGTTTTAGGTTAGGTTCAGACCTACCCAAGCCTAAACCCAAAGCAATTTTGGAGGGAAATTAGAGAAGTCAAACATTGAAATGTCTAAAGGGTGTACCCCCTTTGTAAATGTCATAAGCCTCATTAAATGAATCTTACCATTTAAAACTACTCCAAAACAAGATGTGTGTGTTTTGTAAAAGGGTGTATGTCCTTTATAGTTCATAAAAAATAATTTTGCCCATGATATTCCCTTATTATTTCTGCATTTAATAAACTTTAACTAGTTTTATTGGCCAACACTACAAATTTTATAAATTTTCCATTTAATTTGTCTCTATTACTATAATTTCTTCAATTTTTACTCTAGACCTAGACTTATTTACATAAAGATAAATAATGGGGTCAGGTCATAGCTGCAAAAGACCAATTATAAAACTAATAATTGAGGAAATTGAAGGCAAAAGAGAAAAAGAAAAAAATACAATAAGATAGGAGAACATCCATAAGAGCTTCTACATAAGGTGAAGATACTTCCTTCACACCATGTAATATTTAAAATAAATACAACATACCTAATTCAATGGAATTTAATTTAGATATGTCTTCAGATGAGATAAGATAACTTGATCAAATTTATTGAATGGTGAAATTCAAAATATATAACATGTAAATTATAATTAAATTTCATTGATTGATGAAACACATGGAGAAACACAATATGATGAAACGTCCATCCCTAATGAATTTTTTAAGCATGATGATAATCAACATCAATTAATGACACCAATTCATATTTCTCCTAATGAAGAGGAATTCACTTCACCTATAGGGTCTAATGTACTTAGCCAACACTATAATATACCTTTTATGGTTGAAGTGGTAACAATATCTAATTTAATACAAAATATTGGTCCTAGACCCACACCTCCAAGGATAATGTAGTGAAAAACAAGGTATTTGGTTAAAATAGATAAGAAAATACTAGAACCTATGGAAGGTAAAATGTCAAAAATATTAATTTAACATCATGCCCAATGTGTATGAGACTATGCATTTGAGAAGAAAATCCATACAAAATGATGTTAATTATTTGTTCAATTAATGAAAATGAATAAAATGCACCCTATGATGAATAATTTAAGGTTAAGAACAAGAAATATAGAGGGAGGAAATAACACAATAGTAAATAATGTATTTAATGTATTTTATGCAATAGGAAATAGAACTCAAAAAAATATAGTAATGTGGTAATATGAGTAATAAAAAAATATATAGTGGGTAAGTTAGCATCTAAAGCTTGATTCTTAGTAAAAAAAGTACATATTTTAACTTGAACATGAAAAATATAATGAATTCCATAAAAATAAGAACAAAGCTTGATGACCCTTCACACATAGATTGTTGGGCATTTAATGGTAGAATCCCATGAAAAGACAAGTTATTAGTTGAAATAACAAGACATTTGATTGAAATTTTTTGACACTACAACACAAGGGTCTCATCTATTGTAAAATATGTTAAAAGAAGAAAAAGTTCAAAAAATTGTGAGCCACATGCAAAAAAAAATTTAACATGACCAAAACATAATTTTATAAAAAGTTTATTGAAAAATTTAATGGGCAATTGATAATTAGCTAAAGATCATTTGAGATGTGCAAGCCTTTATATGGGTTAATTTTAGTGGGCTATATTAAAAAATATTTGGAGGCTCTCAGGTGAGTTGGATTTGTAATGGTGGCAAATTTTTGGAAGACATATAGTTGTTCAAGTGAATCATGTGATGCCACATGATGAATTATAGAAGCCCGATTAGGTTTTTGACCCTCAATAGAATGCACAACACAGATGAATGGTTGAATTATGTACATGAGCACCTAAAAGATGTATAAGATCATCTGAATGATGTATAAAAGCATATTAATTATGTAGACGAGCATCTACACAATGTAGACATGCATTTATATGGTACAAATGAGTGTTTGCATGTTTTAGATGAGCATCTACAAAATGTTGATGAGCATCTAAATGATGTAGGTGAGTGCCTATATGAGGCAAATAAGCACCTACATGATGTATATGAGCACCTAAATAATACATATGAGTGTCTACATGATGTAAACAAGAATATGCATAATGTTGATGCATATCTACATTGTGATGATGCTCATCTACACTATAATGATAAATGTATGCATAATGCAGGCAAGTGTATATTGTAGACATGAAATGATGGTATGTTGAGGTACACATGCAACATGCAAGCAACCATATCCATGCTATAGTCAATCATCTATGCAATGTAGGTTATCATTGGGAATCTATGTCATAGAGATAGACACTACATGATACAGATGGCTACCCACATCTTTCATATAGTCATCTATATGGTGTAGGCACTTGCCAATAACCTATTAAGACTGATGTGCATCTGTAACATGCCACATCCATAACATACAAACAATCATTTGTAATGGGTAGGAAATATGTTGACACATGACACTAACACATGGATGGATTGACTACAACATGGTGCCTATAATGAGTGCCCACCTCATGTGGACATTCACCCTTATCCCTCCAAATGCCTATAAAAGTGCCTATTACACCTCATTTTTCACTTTTTACCCATTTTTTGATCTCTTTCCATTCTTTCTCTCCATCCTCCCAACTTTCATAAACCTATTTTCCATCTTGGTATAAATTCATTGTCCATGTCTTCCATTTCAAAGACCTCATCCAGCATAGGTGCAAGTGGAGGTATAGAGGGAAACCCAAACTCACTTTCCAAAATTTAATGTGCACAATCATACAAAGGATTCTACATCAAGAAGACATATATAGTGAGTGGGTGTATCCTTAAAAGTTTAACAATATTATCTACATGCCATAATATGATGAAGATATTTGATAAAGTTTCTATTGCAAAGCTTTGATTCTTATTTCTCATTTAAAATGAGCTTAAGCTCCTAGAATATTTCATTTGGAAGCCATCCATAGGATATCTGAGACTAATAGGTCTACCTTACAAGGATGGGGACCATCACAACAAAGGCCTTATTGAATGATGAGAACAAAAAATATTTAGAGTCCCATTATGTGTTATGTTGTGGAGCTAAAAGCTTCACCAGGATGCAAACAGGAGAAGTCACGGAGGATGCAGAGTTGCAGAATCAGTTACAATAAAAATGGCATCGATCTGATCAATCGACATTGGTTAGACATCAAGAGGAAGCAACTGGCATCCGTCACCAGTCGGTCGATATTGGTCATGGAGGAGCCGACGTCGATAGCCTGTGCGAGAACAGGCAGTTTGCATGACGAATCTGGGAGAGTCTATTTTTAGACTGCTAGTTTACATGTTGAAGGCTAGTCGTAGTCTTGAGTTGCGAGTCTAATTATTGTAATTAGGTTAGTCTAATTATTGTAAGCATGAGATCTATATATGGACTCATGGGCTGTATTGTAAGTTTGTAGCTAGTGAGTAAGAGAGCAATAAGCTCCTTCAGAGAGAAGAGAGTAATGGTGCGTTCCTCCTAGTGCCACAGTACCAAGGTGGGTGCTAGATTGGAGAATCAGAAGGGTTCTTCGTGGGTGTATGATCTTGGTCAGCATGTGGGCATGACTTTCTATAGGAGATCTACAATGGTGAGTAAGGTCTATTTATTTGCAGGTAGCAGTAGAGAGCAGGAGATCTACTTGGAGTACAATTGTGTACTTGGTGAACTGGCAGTGTGTTACTGACTGGTTGGAGAGGTGAACATCAATTATGTAGTGGAGTTGATTGTTGTGACCAAGAGAGAGAGGGAAGAAGGTCTTGAGGAGTGGCAAACCTTTGAGGTGGAGGAAGAAGTGGCATCTTCCTTATTGTATATTCTTCTGAGTGATTATTAATACAATTGTGTATTGTCTCTCAATTCCTGTGTTGTTTCACATTTCTAGTTACTTATTGTTTCTGGTTAAATTCCATGATTAGTTGCTAATACGAAAAGTAATCATATGTGCTCTAATTGGTAGAGCTAGATCCCCTGACAAGTGGTATCAGAGCTTTTGGTTGGGTTGACTAACAAGGGGTTTTAGATCTGGTAGTGTTTTTTGATTACAGGTCACTCACAGAGGTTTCAGATTGAGTGGAAGTATAGCAATGGCAGAAGAAAGTAAGCTACGAATGGAGAAACTAAATAGCATGAATGATCTGATTGATGGAAAGAAAGAGCAGGTAAAAATAGATCGTTGGTTGGTAGCAGATCAACTTGTGGAAGCACATGTTGCAGGTAATATTGCATAGGGTGTTCTAGATAAAATGGAATCTTTGTTTACAGATTCTTTTGCCTCTTTCCATGCAGCCTGAAATAGAGCATCTTTTCATGGGTATGTCTTTGGAGACTTTGGAGAGATTTATTTAGGGGTTGGAGAGCCTTGTCAGATGATTGACGAAGGGGAAGTGAAGCTGAAATTGTAGGTGGATGACACACAGTGGTTGAAAGAAGTCATGCAGGTACCAATCTTGGAGATGAGTCTAATTTCTTCAGGAAATTTGGGTGATGAGAGATGCACTGTAAATCTCATAGTGGATATACTTGAATTAGATGGTGGTAAGAAATTAGGTATCCTTTATCTATCTACTTATATTACTGATTCACCTTCTGTTGCAGAGATGTGGCTTCATGGGCTTGGTCACATATGTAGAAGGAGAATGTAGGTTTTGAAGTGAAAGTCAGATGTTTTTGACAAGCTAAAGAACTGGAAAGCCTTGGTGTTCATGGAGGAGATGACAGACAGAGATTAGGTGAGGGAACTAAATTATTCTAAGCAGATCAGGGTTGATTTGATTAGGATTTTGATCCATGGAGAGCTCGTGAGTAAAAAGTTATCACTCATAGATGAACATAGGTACCAGCGTCAGTCATACAGTAACCAATGTCGGTAGAATAAAGACTGACGTCGGTCATAAAGACCGATGTCGGTAGGAAGGACACCGGCGTCAGCCAGGGAAATGACGTCGGCAGTCAAGTTCAGTACAGGGAGCCGACATCAGACGGAAATAGACTGGGAGATGGCCGAGATCGGTCACTAGTACGGATAGTGGGCAGATAGCAAGCTATCAACAAGTCTCAAATGCTCATGTTGAGGTCAGAAAGGGTAAGTGAACCTCATATTCATTGTTCACCTTATTTATATTGCTTATTAATGATCAAAAACCAGGAGAATGGAAGAAGCAATGCAGGTAGAATCTAGATACAGTGGGAGCTTGGCATGGATGAGGAGTGTGAGTCCTTGGAGAAGAACCAAATAAGTATTTGTTGGTAGAGTTGTCAGGTGGAAGTAAGCACTGAGAGATGGAATGGATTCCCAAGTTAAAGAAGAGAGTGGATTGATACATGAGACAGAAGGCCAAGGCATATGGTCTTGAAGAAGCTGCAGGACAGTGGTACAGGTTTTGATAGGTGGATGACTAATCATGGCTTCAGTCAATGTCAGTGTAACTATTGTGGTTTTATCTTACTAGGTAGATGATGGTCACAACATCATCTTGTTACTGTATGTGGGTGATTTACTAGTAGGTTTGTACATACAGGGATTTGCTGAGCTAAAGGTAAGGTTAGTTCAGAGGCGTGTCATGAAGAATTTGAAGCAGTGAAATTCTTTGGCATAAGAGACATAGATATTTGATCTCCAGTTGGAGATGATGTGAAGACGGTGTTGGTGGGGTTCATGATGCAGGATGCAGAATCAGAAAGCACACCAAGGACTGGACAGTTCAAGCTTAGCTTGAAACAGGGTTTAAAATCACATGAGGTCTAGTGTAAGACCTGAGTTGTTTTCCCAAGCAGTGGGGGTTGTCAGAAAGTATGGAGCCAATTCGGGGAAGGAGTATTAGAGGGCAGTTCAGTGGGACTAGCAGCAGGGATTCTTGTTATGCAGGGTCAAGTTCTTCACTATATGGATATGTAGGTTTGGATGTGGTAGGTTACTTGAATGACAGGTATAGCATCACAGGTTGTGTGGTGGGTGGTCTTCAGGATTGAGCTTGAAGAGGAATACAAGCCAAGGAATAATTTAGATGGTGTACAGGTACAGGTACAGGTACAAGTGCAGCTGTTTATCTCCAAGTGGGAGATTGTTATGTTGTGGAGCAAAAAGCTTCACTAAGATGCAAACAGGAGAAGTCACAGAGGATGTAGAGTTGCAGAATCAGTTGCAGGAAAAATGGTGTCAATCTGATCAACCGATGTCGGTCAAAAAGCAAGAGGAAGCAACCGGCGTCGGTCACCAGTCGGCCGATATCGATCATGGAGGAGCCGACGTCGGCAGCCTGTGCGAGAACAGGCAGTTTGCATGGCGAATTCGGGAGAGTCTATTTTTAGACTGTTAGTTTGCATGTTGAAGGCTAGTCGTAGTCTTGAGTTGCGAGTCTAATTATTGTAATTAGGTTAGTCTAATTATTGTAAGCATGAGATCTATATATGGACTCATGGGCTGTATTGTAAGTTTGTAGCTAGTGAGTAAGAGAGCAATAAGCTCCTTCAGAGAGAAGAGAGTAATGGTGCGTTCCTCCTAGTGCCACAGTACCCAGGTGGGTGCTGGATTGGAGAATCAGAAGGGTTCTTCATGGGTGTATGATCTTGGTCAGCATGTGGGCATGACTTTCTATAGGAGATATATAATGGTAAGGTCTAGTTATTTGTAGGTAGCAGCAGAGAGCAGGAGATCTACTTGGAGTACAGTTGTGTACTTGGTGAACTGGCAGCGTGTTACTGACTGGTTGGAGAGGTGAACATCAATTCTGTAGTGGAGTTAATTGTTGTGACCAGGAGAGAGAGGGAAGAAGGTCTTGAGGAGTGGCGAACCTTTGAGGTGGAGGAAGAAGTGGCATCTTCCTTATTTTATATTCTTCTGAGTGATTATTAATACAATTGTGTATTGTCTCTCAATTCCTGTGTTGTTTCACATTTCTAGTTAATTATTGTTTCTGGTTAAATTTCGTGATTAGTTGCTAATACGAGAAGTAATAATATGTGCTCTAATTGGTAGAGCTAGATCCTCTGACATTATGCACTGTAGCTAGAAGGTATGATATTTTTAAATTTATAATTAATCAATTTTTTTACTAGTTTTACTTATGTTAGCTCTTCTTAATTTTTTTATAGATCCTTAATGCCATGGTAAAAGGGGGTTAAAAATTAAATGTGTGAAAAAACCTTTTCTACTGCGGATGCTTGAACTTTTTCAAGCAAGATTTTTTTTGCAGGGTAGACCATCGCCCATTCCATTGTGGGATCTAGTATAAGTATATATTCTTCATACTCTTGGCACTCAACCATTTGACTGGTGCATTTTCATTTCCAAAAAAATTAAAGATGATATAAACTTTGCTTTATGCAATGAAAATTATCAGATTTTGTGTTGTAATTATATCATTGCATTTTACCATAAGGCAATTTTTGATTTGCAAGCAATGACTATTCCATCTACTCTCAATCCTATAATATTTGTCAATGCACTATCCCTTGAAGCTTAGGAGGTCAGTTAAAGTTATAGTTTGAAATTTTTACTATAATTATTTTCAAATAATTATATAAATATTTATGACATGTTAAAATCAATCATGTATGACCATGTTTTTTATTAAGGCGGTAAACCAGGGACCGAATCCTATAGAGTCAAAAAAGACAAGGTAGGCAAACAAAAGTTGTCAGCATAAGAAAGACGACACAGCCAAGAAACATAGTCATAAGCAAAAAATAATAATAAAAAGACCAGAGTCAGAAAGGTTGAAACTACATAACTATAAAAGTAACAAGATCCTTAAGTTTCTCATTCTCTGCATTGTCAGCATTCCCAAGATTACCCACCACTTCCAACATAGACATATTTAGCAAAATTTTATTTCAAAGGCCTTTGGCGAAGACCTTTTCCAACTTTTGTATTCAGTCCTTCAAGGCCCCAATTTCAGTTTTCCAATCATTCTCATTCTCTGTATCCTCACCAAATTCCTCGACATGCATCTTCCCCTTATTGTCAGCAGTTCCCATAGAGTCAACACCTTGATCTTTAGTGACCTCAACAACACGAGAAGCCTGTTTCCCTCCCGTGTCCTTCAAAATTTCTTAGATTTATAACTCTTCAGACTCTTCATCCTGGGTTGCTTCATTCGAAGTACTTTCTGAATAATCAATCAGCCTAGCCTTTGGGGCTGGTTTGCCAGCTATCCTCCTTGACCTGCACACTCCAGAAGGGAAACCTTCCTTACTTATTTTGGAAGGCTTGTGAGGTTTGCCACCATGGCCCCCCGTGGCCCTGCCTAGATTCTTGTGGGTCCCTTCCGTATTCTCTTCAAAATTTTCTTCTTCTCCATCAACCTTCCTCTTCTTTCCCTTTTTACTCGCAAGGGAGCTGGGGGTATTAATAGGAGTCTTAACAGGGGTGGAGAAAGGGGCATCATTGGTTTTGGTAGGAGTGGGGGAAACCCATGATTCATCAATTGCATTGCCATACACCAGGTTTGAGGGAATGTCTTCATTAACACCTATGATATTCCTATTTGGCTTAAGGGCCTGATGAAAATTGTAGAGACAAAAAATAAGCCCCTGGTGTAGGGGAATAGGTTTTATATCTGAATTCTTGGCCATTTTGGCTCTCACCCTCAAGATAGAGTGTTCTAATGAGGAAAGCAGGTAGAAAGGAAAGCTAATAATAGCATTGCATCTAAAATGATTTAACAAAGGAAGGTGGTAGTTATAAAACCTAGTATAACGCCCCTTGAGATTGAAGTATTTCATGAGAATGTAGCAGACTCTATCCCATGGCTCTGGAAGTTTGGTGCATTCGAACCCTCCTTGATACGGGATGAGTTCCTCTCCTTCACCCAGAAATAGTTTATGAATGGCCAAATCCATGATTTTGGTTTTCCTTTAGAGCTTTAAACCCCGCATGGTCATTCTCATGGCCATAAAAATCACCTTTTCAGAGATTTCAAAGCTAATACCGCCCACAGTGACCTGCCTATTCAACCAGGATCTTGTGAACTACTCGAACAAATTATCATCATAACCATTCAGCCTTTCCAAATACTGGCTAATACCTCCTTCTTTACAATAATGCCAGACTAATGGATTGTCTTTAAATTCACAATAGGAGATAGGTTCAGTTTGAATACAGTCTCCCCCCATTCTATGATTACAGACCCAGTTGATGAAATTCCTAATTTCTACCTTGAGCTTTGAACAAGTAGTTAGCCCTCACTTCTGTTTGCACTGACTGTAGATGTGAAGGCTCATTTCATGAAATGCCCTACTACGGTAATGTCTACTCCCATGCTTGAAAATAATTTCCCCTTGGTTTTCATGATGTGACTCTTGCACCTCCCCCTCATGATACAAGGAATTGATAATGATAATCAAGGAATTACTATGGTTATCATTTTCTGAGATCCTTGATGGCCTTCTCCACATGAACTGCCTTCTAAAGCTATCTTTGTCATCAATGTGCATCATTCCTGATCCATTATCTCCTTCTGAATGATCTCTCTAATGTTTAGGGGAATATGAGCATCTTATCACCATACCCTCCATCCTGAGAATTGCTGACCAAGGTTGGCACAAGCATCAGCAACTCTGTTACCTTCTCTGTAGGTATGGGTAATCTCAACTTCGGAAAACTTTTGTAAAAGAAATTGGATATCAGTAATGATGTCTTTTAGCTGGATTTCAATGTTAGATGCTTTATTAATGGCATCTATGACCAACTTAGAATCTCCTTGAATATTTAAATTTCTTATTCCTAGGGATATAGCTAACTTTAATCCCCATAGTAAGGCCATAGCTTTAGTGTAGTTATTGCTCTGGCAACCAATTCCACTAGCATAGATAACAAACATCCATCCTTTTTCATTCCTTATAATTCCTCCTCCACTAGCTTTACCACTCAACTTGGATGCCCCATCAAAGTTGAGTTTCATCTAATTGGGTTTAGGTGGTATCCATTTAGTATGAAGTTTTTGTAGAATTTTGAAATTATCATGCCCAGGGATAAGGTTTAAAACGTTCCATTGGGCTGCAATTTGTCTTTCAAATTGAGATAGGGGTTTCTCCACAACACTAATATGAGCTATTGTAACACTTTCCAAGATGGTCCTAGCAAAGGAGTTAAACACCTGAGAAGCATTTCTAGCAGTGTCCCTAAAAATTTGGTGATTGCGCTCTTTCCATAAAGTCCAACTTAAACATGGCAGAGCTTGCTTCCATAATTCCTTGATCTAGGGATGTGTGAAGGTTGACTTCCAACTGATAATTACTTCTTTAAGGTCAGAATTGCAAACCCATTCAATACCAACCCATTCAATACCAAAGTTGTTAATAATTGTGCCCCATAAATCTTGGGCAAACTCACAGTGGATAAATAGGTATGAAACTAATTCCTCTTTTGAACCACATAGGAAACATCTGTTTACCAAAGTAAACCCTTTCTTTTGAAGGTTGTCCTAAGTAAAGATTTTGTTATGGGCAGTAGCCCATCAAAACAAGTTAATCTTTGGAATAAGTTTATGATTCCAAACCTTTTTCCATCCTTATTCTGAGCTTTAGGAGTAAGCAGATGGTAGGCAGATTTGACAGAGAACAATCCATTCTTATCTGACAACAAGTATTGTTCATCCTCCTAAGGGAACAGTGGGATTCTGATCTCTAGAACACATTGTTGGATCTCCCAAATTCTTGGGGGAAGCTCAGACCTGTGCCCACATCAATCCAAAAGGGTTTTCTAGCTCCTTATCCCATTATTGTTTTCCATATAATCACTGACCCTATCTCCAAAGAACTGGGTAGTCAAGTCAGCAATTTCTCCATAGTTTCCTTGAGAGATGAGAGCCTTATCCCTTAACCAAGTATCCTCCCAGAATTTAATCTCTTAGCCATTTCCAAGCTTCCACCTAATTCCTTGTTTGAGAAGGCTTCTACTTTTTAGCATTTTATTCCATATCACAGACCCCTGGGGTAATCCCGCATATTGAAGAAAGTTGGAATCATCAATGCTATGCATGTATTTAGCATACACTATTTCCCCCCACTCACTATTGTTATGGATCAGGTTCCAACTAACTTTTGAGAGAAGGGCTTTATTCATGTTCCTGATGGATCTTATATTAAGTCCACCATGAGATTTTGGGAGACACTTTTTCCCATCTGACTAAAGACACTCTCTATTTGTCTTCCACTCCCATCCATAAAAATTTCCTTTGGATCTATTCCATATTTTCATTAAAATACGTAGGAATTTTAAAAAGAGACATGAAGTAAGTAGGAATACCTTACAATGATGCCCGAAAAAGTTGCAGCTTACCAGCACTGCTGAGTAGTTTCCCCTTCCACCCAAGGAGTTTCCTTTATGTTCTTTCCACAATTCCATTCCAAAAACCTGGAGATACCTCTTTGACCGAGAGTGGGAGACATTCTAATATATCAATGATTATATGTCTAAGTTCATTAGAAGTGTTGAAGAAGTACACATTGCTTTTCTAGAAATTTATGCTTTATCCTAAGTCTCTGGCATAATCATTTAATATATTCTTCCATCTTCTAGCTTTGATCACCAATGAGATGCCAGATAAGATGGTATCATCTACAAACTATTGTATAACCATATGATGAAGGGAAGAGGCAGGTTTGATGCCTACTAGCTTTTTTGAGACTATATCAGCTTGTATGTATCTTCCCAATGCCTCAGCCATAATGATAAATAGGTACGAGGAGAGAGGGTCTCCCTGACAAATTCCTCTCGAGGATGAGAAAAACCCTCTAGGAACACTATTAACTAGCACTAAGAATTCAGCATAAGAGACTGCATTCCATAATAAGCAAGACAATTCATCATTAAGCCCAAATTTTTTGATCACTTAGAATAGAAAAGTCCATGAGACTCTATCATAAGCTTTAGAAATGTCAAGCTTGAGGGCCATCCCAGGAATTTTGCTCTTATCCATGGAGTGAATAGTCTCATGTGTGGTGATCACAGCATCAAGAATCTATTTGCTTGAGATGAAACCTTTTTGAGTAGGAGAAATAATTTTGTCAAGCAAGGGTTGAATCCTCATGACCAGCAGTTTAGTATATATCTTATACATAATGTTGCATAAACTAATGGGTCTGAAATCAACGAGGTGTGAAGGTTGAGAAATTTTAGGAAAAAGTATGATGAAGGTATTATTAACTTGTTTCAAAAGTTTTCCAAATTTGAAAAAATCACGAACAACAGTCATAAGGTCCGCTCCTACAATCTCCCAATATTCCTGAAAGAATATAGGAGGAAAGCCATCAGGACCCGGGGCTTTAAAAGCACCCATGGAAAATAAAACAACATAGACTTCTTCCTCGGATATAGGCTTTAACATTTCCAGATTATCTTCTTCTGTTATTGTAGTATCCATGTTGAATTTGCTATACATTTTGATATTTTTCATCTTATACATTATACTTTACATATTAATGAGATTATGTAGGAATGTATGTTGTCTTCCCCACCTAAAACATTAAGAGATTTAATCCTAAGTATTTTTTGACAAAAACCTGAGGGATATTTTTTTTTTTGAAGAATGTTTATATAGAATATGTAACACTTGGGGTGGTTTATCAAATTCGATAAAATGTACATATGAAGAAATTTCACATGAATTTTGAATGCACCTAGTATATTTTAAGTACAAATCTATAAAATATGTTTTAAAAGATGGAAAATAGTCATAAATATGTGAGTTGGTTATGACTAAGCATCTATATATGATTTCATGTATGATTTAAAGAATAATATTATTGACTAATATGCAAGACACACACACAAAGTAAAATGGTTAGATAATAAATTCAAGGTATGCAAGGATAAATTACCAGTTGGAACCATTATTTTGATTGTGAACTTTGTTAAAAATTACACACTACAACCATATAAAAAGGTTCAATCATAGTACTATAATGCAATTCAAGTTGAAATTTTTGTGATAGTACATTCAGACATGCACTTAATAGTATAGATGACAACAAAATTATTTTGAGGGAGTACCACTTTTATATGAGTGATGATATATCACATTCTCTAGAGGTTTGTCCAAGGTTGTTTTGAGTTACTTGATATAAATATGAATGCAAAAGAAATCAAGTTTGATGCACACTACATTTGATCAAAAAATTATGTAGGATAGTTTAAGAATTATTTAATATTTTATTGGTTAAGTAAGGATACATAATAAGAACATGGTTTAACTTTTTGGATTTTATTTTATACTAGGTATGGTAAAGGGGAACATGATGGTGCTAATTTGATCGATGTTGCAATAATTTTGATTCAATGCAATGACTTTTTTTTATCATAGATTAGATAACTATTGTCATGTATGAATATTATTTTGGTTAATGAAGGAAAAAGATAAGTTTGTATATAAATATTGTAATACAAGGACCTAGATCAAGTGTTTTCCACTCCATTCAAAGCTCAAGTTTTGGTTCATGGACTATTTATATTATGGATTTAGCATGTTTTTGTTTGGAGTGTATGGAATTTAATTATAATGAATATGATTCAAAAGAATGGGTTGACGAATGGTATTGTAGACCCCTAATGTGTATGGAGACTCAAGATTTATTTCAACCATTAGGGGATTTATTTTAGTTAACTTATTTGATTTACTATATTTTAGTTTTAAATTATTTTATTAGTGTTAATTTGTGTTTGAGTTTTTTAATAATTTTTTTAATGTAGGTTAGTGTTACTAGAGGATCTTCCACTTTCACATGGTTGGTGTCATGAGTAGAGAAGATAATTTTATTGAAATAAAGAGAAGCCTAAAAATAATACATGTTTAGTATATAATTTTCTTTCTCATTTAGAACAGAAAAGAATCCTTTTGGGGGGTGTAGAGGACTTATCTATATAAGTATAGGAGTTGATGGTTCATCTCTATATAACTGTTGGAGATAATGACTCATCTCTACCCTTCATAGTTCTCTTGAAATGTGTGATAGAAGTTCACTTAGTTTTACCACTCAAGGACAAGAAGCTTCTCTTTAGGGATGCCTCAAAATGATTATAACATTTAACCTTGGGTCCTGATAGAGATCAAAAGGTGGCCATTATATAATTTATGTACCCATCCATATGTGTTGATGAAGATGGTTCATTGATTAGGCTAGCGAGTCAAAATATACACCTAATGACCAACTTTAGAGAAAATTAAGAGACATTTCACTATGAGATAAAACACATTAAAAATTATCACTAATATTATTTTCCATTTAATCCTCTTGGGTGTGATAATAAGACTCATTTATGCAATTTTAAGAGCTAAAAACTCATCTCTACCCCTTATAGTTCTCCTAAAACATATAGTAGAAGTTCACTCAATTTTACCACTCAAGGATGAGAAGCTTATCTTTAGGGATGACTTGAAACAACTAAAACTTTCAACCTTAAACCTTATAAAGAGTGAAGGGTGGCCATTATATCATTTATACACCCATACAGATGCATCATCAAAGACAGTTCATTGATTAGGATAGTGAGTCAAAAGATACACCTCCCACTATCTAACTTTTAGTCTCTTAAGAGACATTTGGATATGAGAGAAAACTCATTTCCATGTCTCAATCATACTGAATACCATATAATCCTCTATAGGGTGATAAGAGGACTCATCTTTGTAACTATAAGAACTAACAACTCATCTTTAACCCTTGTAATTCTTGTGTAATGCATGGCATAAATTCATTTAGTTTTACCACTTATGTACAAGAAGCTTTTATTTATGGATGACTCTAAATTAATATAAATTTCAACCTCGAGACCTGATGAAAAGTTGAGGGTGTCCATTATAGAATTTATACACCCATCTAGACATGTCAGAAGATGGTTCATCGATTGGGCTAGCGAGTCAAAAGATACACCTCCCACCCACCAACCTTTGGTCTCTTAAGATACATTTAGCTACAAGAGAAAACTCATTAGCATGTCTCACTCAGCACAATCTCCATATAATCCTATGGAGGTGATAATAAGAATCATATATGTAATTTTAGGAGCTAATAACTCATCTTTGCCCATCACAGTCCTACAATGCATTGCATAAGTTCATTCAGGGATGAAAAGCTTATATTCAAGAATGCTTTGAAATAAATATAATTTTCAACCTCATTACCAAAAAAATAGAAGAGGGTGCCCATTATATCATTTATACACCCATTTAGATGTATTGGCAAAAATGGTTCATCGATTAAGCTAGTGAGTCAAAAGAAATGTCTCCCACTGACCAAATTTTGTTCTCTTAATAGACATTTGGCTATGATAGAAAATTCATTGCCATATCTCACTCATATTGAGTGATAAGGAATAATCCAAGGGGTGATATAGTACTCATATGTGAAACTATAAGATCTGATGGCTAATCTCTAACCCTCACAATTCTCTTTTAATGCATGATAAAAGTTCACTTAGTTTTCCCACTCAAGGATAAGAAGCTTCTCTTAAGGGATGTGTCTGACCAAATACAAATTTTGGTCTTAGGGATTGATAGAGAGATTAGGGTGGAAATTATAGTTTTATAATCCCCATCTAAATGTATCCATGTAGATGGTTTATCAATTAGGTTAATGAGTCAAATGATATGCCTCCCACTAACCAACTTGTAATCCCTTGAGAAAGATTTGGCTATAAAAGAAAACTCATTGCCATGTCTTGCCCATTTCAAGCTAAAAATAATCCTTTGGGGGTGCTTAGATAACTAGACCATGGAATTATATGAGTTGAAGGCTCATTTATAATCCTAAATGGTTCTCCTATAATGCACATTAAAATTTTAACTAGTTTGTACTCTCAAGGATGAGAAACTTCTATTCAAAGATGCCTCTGGCCAACTGTAACTTTTTGTCCTAGGGAATGATAGAGATTATATGTAAACCATCCTATTTTTAAAACACCCATATAGATGCTTTAGTGTATACGGTTCATTGATTGGGCTAATGAGTTAGAAAATATGTCTCTCATTAACCAATTTTTAGTCTCTTTAGATACATTTGGTTGTAAGAGAAAACTCATTACTATGTATCACACATTTCAAGTTGGTAAAAATCCTCTAGGAGGTGATTATAGGACTCAAAAATGCAATTTTAGGAGCTAATGGCTCATCTCTAACCCTCATGGTTCTCCTATAATGCATGGTAGAAGTTTAACCAATTTTCATTCTCAGGGATGAGAAACTTTTTTACTACAAATTCCTATATTGGGACCTGATAGAGAGTGGAAGGTATCTATTATAGCATTAAAATACCCATATAGATTCATTATCATAGATGGTTCATCAATCAAGATAATTATTCAGAAGACATGCCTCCCACTAACCAAATTTCTATCCTTTGAGAGATATTTGGTTTCAAGAGAAAATTTGTTGTTGTGTCTCACTCATATTGATCTAAAAATAATACTCTAAGGTTTGATTATAATAATTAACCATAAAATTATAGGATTTGATAGATTGTTTCAACCCTCATGACTCTCATGTAATGCATTACTAAAGTTTGGCTAGTTTGCACTCTCAAAGATGAGAAGCTTCTCTTCAGGGATACCTCAAGCCAAATACAAATTTTCATCCTAGTGCTTGACTAAGAGTGGAGGGTGTCCATTCTAGTCTTAAAATTCCCATCTATATGTGTTTGGAATAGATGTTTCATTGATTAGGCTAAAAATTCAAAAGACATGCCTCCCACTGACCAAATTATGGTCTCTTTAAAGACATTGGCTGGAGAGAAAACTCATTTTTGTGTCTCACTCATATCAAGTTAGAAATAATCCTTTAGGGGGTGATTATATTACTAAACCATGCAACTATAATATTTTATGACTCACTTCTAACCCTCATAATTCTCTTGAAATGCATGACAATAGTTTGACTAGTTTACACTCTTAGGGATGAGAAACTTCTCTTTAAGGATGCCTTTGGCCAACTAAAAATTTACATACCAAAGCCTGATGGAGAGTGGAGGGAAGCCATTATAACATTAAAATTAACATATAGACATGTCAACATAGATGATTTAATTATTGGTCTAACAAGTCAAAAGATATGCCTCTCACTGACCAAATTTTGGTCTCTTAAGAGAAATTCGGTTGCAAGATAAAATTCATTGCCATGGATTTATCATCTTGAGATAGAAATAATAATCTAAGGGGTGCTTATAATAATTTACCATGCAAATATAGAAGATGATTACTTTTATCTAATCCTCATGGTTCTCCTGTAACATGTGGTGGAAGTTTGACTAGTTTGCAATCTTAGGTATGGAAAGCTTCTATTCAGAGATGCCATCAACCAACTATAAGTTTCCATCCTAGGGCCTAATTGAGAGTGGATGGTTACCATCCTAGCCTTAAAATGATCATTTGGATGTATCATTATATATGGTTCATCAATTGGACTAATGATTGAGAAGATACATCTTTCATTAACCAAATTTTGGTCTCTTTAGAGATATTTAGATACAAGAGAAAACTCATTATTGTGTCTTATTCATATATAACTAAAAATAATACTCTAGGGGGTGATTAAAGGACTTGACTTTGAAACTTTAGGATTTGATATCTCATCTCTACCCCTCACAGTTATCCTATAATGTGTGATGGAAGTTTAGCTAGTTTGCACTCTCATGGATGAGAAGCTTCTCTTTAGGGCTACCCCTAGCCAATTGAACCTTTCCATCCCAGAGCCTAAAAAAGAGTGAAGGGTGTCTATTATAGAATTTAAACATCCATATCGACATATTGGCATAGATTGTTTGTTTATTGGGATAATGATTAGAAGATATGCCTCCCACTGACCAATGTTTGGTCTCTTTAGAGACATTTAGCTACGACACAAAACTCATTATCATGTCTCACTCATATTGAGTTGGAAATAATCCTATAGGGGGTTCTTAAAATACTCTACCATATAAATTTATGAACTAAATACTCATCTCTAACCCTCATGGTTATCCTACAATGCATGGTAGAAGTTCAACCAATTGATACTCTCAAGGATGAGAAGCTTCTCTTATGGGATGTATCTAGATAACTATAAATTTATATCTTAGAGATTAAAAAAGAGTTGATGGTGGCCATTATATCCTTAAAATACCATCCATATTTGTTAGTGTATATGGTTCATCAATTGGGCTAATGAGCCAAAAGATACGCCTTCCACTAACCAACTTTTCATCTCTTAAGTGACATTTGGCTACATGATAAAACTCATTAGGTTATATCTCACTCATCTTAATATGGAAATAATCCTATAGAAGGTGATTAAATGACTTATCCATGTAACTATAGGAACTTACAACTCATCTTTATCCCTCACAATTCTCATGTAATGTGCGGTGGAAGTTTAACTATTTTGCACTCTTAGGGATGAGAAGCTTCTCTTCAAGGATGCCTCCAACCAATTGCAAATTTATATCGTAGGGCATGATGGAGAGTGAAGGGTGGAAATTATGGATTTATAACACTAGTTAGACATGTTATTATAGATGGTTCATTGATTGGGTCAATGAGTTAGAATATATGCCTTCCATTGACCAACTTTTGGTCTTTTCAAAGACATTTGGCTATGAAAAAAATTGTTTTTTTGTCTCACTCATCTCAAGCTAGTAAGAATCATCTAGGAGATGATTATAAGACTTGATCTAAAATTATAGGATGTGATGGCTTATTTCTACCCTTGATGGTTCTCTTATAATGCATGATAAAAGTTTGACTAATTTTCACTCTCATGGATGAGAAACTTCTCTTAAGGGATGCATCTGGCTAACTTTAACTTTGGATTTTAGGGACTAACAAAGAGTGGATAGTGGAAATTATAGAATTAAAACACCCATCCAAATTAATTAACATATAAAGTTCATTGATTGGGATAACAAGTCAAAAGATATGCCTTTCACTGAGTAACTTTTGGTCTTTTAAGAGACATTTGGTTGCGAGAGAAAACTCATTGCCATGTATTGATCATCTCAAGATGGAAAGAATCCTTTGGGGGTGATTAGAGAAATCAACCATAAAATTTTAGTAAATTAAAACTCATCTCTACCCTTCATGGTTCCCCTATAACACATGGTAGAAGTTTGGCCAGTTTGTACTAATAAGGACAAGAAGCTTCTCTTCAGGGATGGTTGTGGACAACTATAAATTTTCATCTTGGGGCCTGAAGAAGAGTGAAATGTATCATTTATAGACTTAAAACACCCATAAAGATGTGTTAGTGTATATGGTTCATTAATTGGGAAAATGAGTCATAAGATTTGCCTCCTACTGAGCAACGTTTGGTCTCTTAAGAGACATTTGGTTGCAAGAGAAAACTTGTTTCCATCTCTCATTCATATCTAGCTAAAAAGAATACTTCATGGGGTGCTTAGAGGACTCAAACATGAATCTATAGGAGTGGATATATTTTATCTAACCTTCATGGTTATCTTGCAATGCATGGTAGATGTTCACTTAATTTTTCCACTTAGGGACAAGAAGATTCTCTCAAGGGATGCATCCAACCAACTACAACTTTCAGTCTTGGGGCCTGATAGAGAGTAGAAGGTGGCCATTATATTATTTAATACCCATCTATATGTGTCCACATAAATTTATTGTTAATTTAGATAATGATTCAAAATATATGCCTCCTAATGATGAAGTTTTGATCTCTTAAGAGAGATTTCGTTACAAGAGAAAACTTGTTGCCATGTCTCACTCATCCAAAGTGGCATAAAATCATATGAGGTATGTTAAGAGGACTATAATAAAATAATATAGGCACTGATGACTCATATCTAACCCTCATAGTTCTCTTACAATGTGTGGCATAAGTTTACTTAGTTTTCCTAATCAAGGATGAGAAGCTTCTCTTCAAAGATACATCTGGCCAAGTGAAAAAGTAGAGGACTCACCTATGAAACTATAAGCACTGATGGATCATCTCTAACCCTTATGGTTGAGATAAAAATGAGGATATAAACAAAGTTTTAATCTAAAATAATATGTTTGCAAGTTTTTTAACAGGAAAATTATTCATGTTTCTTCTCCTTTCTCCTTGTGCATGATGTTTGTAGGGTTTTGAGAAAGTATTGTGAGGTTTAAAATACCTATTTGGTTTTCTATAGACTATATTAAACAAATAGAACTACATGGATCTTTTAAATCCCTTCAAACAATATTGAAAATTAGCTAAAAATGCTAACCTATGATACAACAATTTTGATGATTTAAGAAGTTTGAAGAAGCTAAAATGATAATGATTAAAGAAGGTTATTATTGAATAATGGTCTCAATACCTCCATGTAGAATATAGATTAAAATAAAGGATGGAAAGACTCTTGAACCCAACATGTTATAGGTCTATGAGGTATGCAAGCACATGAAAAGAACCTACATGACTGTAATAGAGATGCAAAGGTTTATTAATGGATATAATATTTAAACAAAGACCAAAACAAAATTTCTATAATGTCAAACCATTCAAATGATCCTAAAAATGAGTTCACAAAACTTCCATGGCCTATAGGGTAAGAGGATAATGTTTTCAAGTATGATCAAGCTCCTAGAATTTCTTGCAGGTCTAATCAATAATTTACAATATTTTATGACTGTATTAATGATAAATAGTGGTTCCATGAACATATAATAAGATTGTAGTGATTTCAAGGTGGATTTTTATGATATAAGGACAAAAATAGTTTTGTTTCAAGGTTTTCATAATGGTACATTACTATATTTCAAGGTTTCTATGTATAAACATTCATACATGTCTAGGAAACAAGTAAAGTTGTAGGTCTAAAGAGATTATAGGCAAAATTCCAAGATGTTGTAGCATAACCTGACCATAAATACAAGTGTTAAATAAGATATAAAAGGTTTCCATGAGATTATGATGATCCTATAAGGATAAAATAGGGTTTTTTGCATTTAAAAGAACATTACAAGCTTACATTCATAGTTTCAAGCACTTTTAAGGTCTTAAAAAGGTTTCAACAATAAGAGGTAATTTTTACAATAGTTATAAGCATGTTTACAAGCCTATCGACATGTTTGTAGGTATATTTAAGAGGATCCAATGGAAAAAAAATTTATAAGAGGTCTTACAAGTGAGAAACATGAGTTAGTAGGTCTCAGTGAGATCCCAAGCATCATGTATAATCCCATCTATAGGCTTGCAAGTCAAGGTTTCCATGATTGTTTTAAATACTGAAAGCTCTTAGAGGGTTTTGAAGAAAGATTTCAAGGTGATCAATAAGATTGCAAGTTTGTATAGGTAAAAACAAGGGTTTAAAATCTTATCAAGACCAATCTACAGGTTTCTAACCTTTTTTACAATATTTAATGGGTTTCTTGTAGCTTGTCATGTTTACAAGATGAATTCCAAGCATGGTAAAGACCCCAAGTTGCATGTCTATAATAGTGTTTTTTTATTTTATTTGATACATATGTCATCAAGGTCTTAACCACATATTTAACAAGTTTTCAAGTTTAAAGGATAAAGAGGTTTTAAAACATGAATATTGTAAGTATATGATAATGTGGGGCCACAAAGCAAGGTTTCAATATTTCTAATGTTGAAAGTCAAAAAAAACATGACCTATCCATTGATTCAATTCTAGAACAAGAATACAAGAAACCATGGCCTCTAAGTGAATATTTTTAAGTATTTAAAGCATGATTGAAAATAAAATGAGGTTTCAAGCACCTACAAGCATAAAGGTAGGTCTTTAGGGACTGAGACAAAATCATTTTCAATGAAAAAGTTATTTTAGTTGCTTAAAGAGCATCTTCAAATCATGGAAACCATTTAATACTTCCTACTCAAGATGTAAAACATACTCAAGTAGTTGGTGTTTACGAAAATCATGTACAAGACCTTAAGATGGGAAAACTAGGTCTGTTTTGGTCAGAATGAAGACCTATTTTCATGAAAAATACCTAACAAGAGATTTAGACATTAATAACAGGTCAAGATTGGTTATATTCTCTCCAACATACATGCCTAAGGGAAAGTGATGAGTTGAAGTATATTAAGGATAATAATACCGAGTCTATTTCATGGCAAGCTTTCTCAAGGAGACAACTAGAGCAAAAGTAGGGTGATTTACCCTCCACTATGCCAAGCTTCAAAGTAATCAGTATATCCATTTCATGAAAGTTATACATTTGAACTATCCATGAACATATTCAAAAAATAATAATGACATATTTAAGAAGTAAATATATATATATATATATATATATATATTAATAAGTATATATATATATATACAAATTAAATAATAATGTATGATTCAATAAATAATAATGACATATTTAATAATAAAATATGTATACATAAATTATATAAAACTGTATGATTCACATTTAAATATATAAAATAGTATATATGTGTATGCAAATTATATCATAATGACATGAAACATTGGACATACATTGAGATACAATATATACCATAACATGTACATATAGGCAAAAAATGTGGGCCATGTCAACATATAAAATAAATTGTGCCTACAACTAGACACCTATCACAATAACTATCTCTCTTGATCATCATTGCCTCCAAATAAATTGTGCTTCCTCACCATAGATGTAGAACCAAGGGTGTTGCATGACTCATTATAGGGAGAAACTCTCCTCTCAGTATGTGATGTATCAAATGTCTCTTCCATAACCTTAGAAAATTGTGGCATCTATAAAACATATAAAATAGAAATTTAAATAAATTAAAATCATATATTGAAAATATAAACAAAATTTTAAAATAAGTTGATTTTAGACTCACTATATGCCATTTAAATGGTTATCTTAGGTTGTGTGACTGTGAACATATCTATGATGGATTATCCTATAGATCATACATATATCATTATATCTATATGTGTAAAAAAACATAAATATGATAGAGTATCATTTCTTGAAATTAAAAAACAATTTTACTATGTGTTCTCACCAATTTATGTCTTTGAATTAGGTGTTGTGAGGGAGATAGTGGTTGTTATTCCAATCCATGTGGGGTACCCATAGCATCTTTCATCATCTATAAAACCAAAAAATGAAAGAGTTAAATTATGAATCAAATAAAACTAAATCTAGGGTAAATTTTAGTGGTGAATATTCATTAATTCATGAATATTCACTTTTTAGAAAATTATATTTGGTAATTTTTTTGAGAGTAGTACATAGGACCCATTTGCCTAAAATTTTGGGATGTAAAATTTTTAGGGGTAAAATCACCAATTGGTTATAATAATTATGGTGTCATCCATGTGATTCACTTTATATATAGAGTACATATATTCACAGGGGTTACCATCCAAGTCTCATTCTTTACCTCATTATCATGTTGAATATTAAGGCCACTCAATAGATAGGTTATGGAATAAATGAAAAAGAGTTTCAAAAAATATCATATAACTTAATATTATTATATATTTAAATTTATCTCAAAGATATATATAATTTTTTTTTTAAATGTCTCAATCTGAGTTTGTATATAAAATTTACAGCCTCGAGAAGTTGGTGTTTGGTGTCACCCAACTGCATCATGGTGATATCACCTGACAGCATCATGATGCTATCACTTGATAGCATTATTTTATTCAATATAATGCTATAACTTAGAATATTTTTTTCTATATATAGCATTCTAATTCTTGGTATCATGTTATCATTCGATAACATGTTATCATTTGGTAGCATGTTGTCACTCAGTAGCATGATGTGATATAAATAAACAAATTTCAAAGGCTATAACTTTTGCATACAGACTTGATTTGAAGATTTTTTTTAAATTTTTAATATTTTGAGAGGAATCTAATTTTTTACATGTTATTGGGTGACAACATACTACTAGGTAGCAAAATTCTATCGGATGGTAGCATGATGTGATACAACTGAACATCAACTTCTGGAGGCCATAACTTTTACATACGAACTTAGTTTGAGATGATTTTTTTTTTAATTATATATCTCCTCAAGAGGAATATAAATTTATTCATAATTTTTGGTGACATCATACTTCTGAGTCACAACACGTTATCAAGTGATAGCATGATGCGATGCAACTGAGCATCAACTTTTAGAGGCCATAACTTTTACATATGGACTCATTTTGAGATTTTTTTATTTTAAATTGCATAAATATTCAAGATGAATATAAATATGTAATAATATTAAGGTTTAGAAAATAAATTAATACTTTTTTTAATTTATCCCACAACCTATATGTTTTAATTGTGTAGACAGACGGTTGTACAGAAAACATAAGAAGACAATTTTATTTTATTTTAAATTTTTATATCTACTAAGGATATGAATTAGATTCACATAAATATACCTAAGGGGGTTTATGATATAGTCTCTTAAAATTAACCCTAACTAAACCTAATTTAAGATAAATTAAAATTAATATTATTCCTTTTGTACATAAAGAGAAATTGAGAAAGAGATAAAAAGAGAGAATTTGTTTTCCTTCATGTACTAAAACTATGGTGTATACAAAATATATATCAGTAATTAGATAAATATATATCAATAAAACACTAAAATTTAGGTGAATAATAGATAAATTTATGGTTTAATATTAAATAACAAGTTTTATGTAATTTGTAACTTTTCAAACTTGTGTGTAGGATGTGGCAGTGCTAATTATAACCTCAACAATAGAATCTAAGCCAATTGAGGTGCCTAAGATATAAATGATCATATATACAAGAAACAAATAAAAAATTTAGTCATATCCAATTAATTTTAGACATATGCTAAAAAATAAACTCAATATTAATTTATAGACATAAATAAATTTTAATTGAAATTAGACCTATGTGTCAAATATAGATGGTGAAGTAAATAAGTTATACATAACAAGATGACGTGTGCTGAGGGGAGGTGGTGAAGTAACTATATATGGAATAAAGTATGACATGTTAGTGTTATGAGGTGTCGAAATATCTTCAAGTGACATAAACTTTGCCATGCTAGTCTCCTGAGCTCTTGAAGCAACTCTAGATGGCATATATACATGTGTGATGGTGTCTTGAGGTATTGAAGAAACTATAGATGTAATATAATATTATGTACTAATATCTAGAGATGTTTAAGCTAATATAAATGGTATAGATTTTTGGGTAATAGTGCATTTCACAAATGTAGGTCTAGTCTCTACTAATGTATCCCATATATGTCACATTTGAATAAGAGGTTCAGTACACTTCCTCTCACATAATGTGTAATGATGTATATGAACTATAGGATGAATGCTAGTAGGAGAAACACTAGCACCAATACCACTAAAACTGGGATACTATCACTAATTTCACTACAACTAATAATATGAGGACACTATTACATGTCCCACCACCTAGAGCCTCTGTATAAGTCCTCAGTGTATGCATCCTATGGTCAATCATAACCTGTATGAGACTATTAACTACCTCATTGGTGTCCACCTATGTGGTACAATGCAAAATTATAGAGATAAAAACATGTGTTATTATTTTTATATTTTTATTGATTTGGTTAGGGTAGTTTTAGTCCTAGCTAGCACCAGGGGCATCAAATGAGGGCTCACCTCCCCCACCTTGGGAGACCTTGATATCAAAATAATTTGGGATTTCTCACAACATAGAATCATAATAAATTTTTCTTAAAAAGTATAATAAAACCTCATTATTATTACATGGAGGCCCATCAAACACCTATCTTAAAATATATTTTTTTATCTCCACAAGAACACACCAATCAATGCTAATATATTTTCAACTTATTGGTGGTGGTTGGTTAGTTCCAAGCTTAAAAAACAAAGCACACACATCTTTTGTTATCTTTTTTTTAAACATCATCATATAATAATTTATCAAAATAGTATTATTTTAGGACCTTTATTTGATGTAACATTACATCAAGTTGTGAAGTGACATTTTCCAGTTCATTAAACATGACCTCCAATGTACTCTCAAGTGAATTGAATATTATGTGAGTTGATATGTGATGCAAACTATTGATCATAATTACAATTATTGGTGTTTTGTAATATATTATTCATACAATTTGGCTTATTCTTTTGTGAAGTTAAATTGTTGATATTTTTATCATGATTTTGTTATATGTTTTTCTCATGCATTGGGTCCATTGAATTTTGTATCTACATCTACAACAATACAAATCTTATTAAGCAATGTGAGAGAGTTTAATGCAAATTTAATTTCAAAACCCTATGCATAAAAATATATAAATTGAAAGCCCAAAATTAAAATTTAACAATCAACATCCCTGATACCATGATCAAAATGTTGAATCAAGATGATATGATATAAATGAAAAGCACACACATCTTCTTCAAAACATGAAATTCCTTCAAGGTAAAAAATGAAATCATAGGTTTGAGCAAATAAAACAATAAAAAAAAGGTGTATGCCCTTTGGCCCACAAAGGGTATATGCCCTTTTATTTTGGCACCATGCCAAGCATTTTAGGCATAGGATTATTGGAAAAATGGAATACACCTTTTGAAAAAAATATCTCCATGAATGTCACATTTTTTTCCCCCAACTTTGTGCATCTACTTGGTGATTCTTTGATAAATTCTATTTTACCTGCTCTAACTAGCACTCAATATTTTATGGGGAGATCTGATAAATCATATTTAATCACCATTGTAAGAACAAAATATGACCTATTTGGGAAAAATAACCAAAATGTTTCTCTAGTGTAGCATCGAACTGCATGTTAATTCACCCACATAATTAAACATTTACCCTTTTACGACCTTTTACGTTGACACATCACATAAGGTTAAGTTCATATGCTCACCTAAGTTGTATATGAAAAATGTAGGGCTAATTTGGGGTTATTTGGAAATGGGATCATCTAAAGGAGTATGTTAATCCATATTATACCTATCCTAAATATACTTAAAACACATAAATATGAATAATAGACATAACAATATTAACATGTCTATCTTGCATGGATTCCATAACCATAAACTACCAAGTTCAAAAAAGACATTTAATCCTCATGGTAAGATACCAACAAATTTAATCAATTAATTCTATTATAGTTAAATAACACATGGTTACAACAAATACTCTTAGGCACTTGACAACATCAAACATCTGAGTGGCTCTCTATGGCCCAAACATTCTAGTGGTAATTATGCAACACTTTGTTATTAGTTATCCTCTCTAAATTACTATTAGGACCTTAATTTTTATAGGTGTTTGAAAAAATTTGGGTGTTACTTGGAAACTCACCTACCATTAATGCTCTTTCCTTCCCATTTGTAAATTAATGTAGTGTTTTTCTCTAATTCAGCTACAATAAAAAATTTTGCGTTTTCCTAGTTGTTTGTTAGAATCAAGTCATTAGTTATAACTATGTTATTATCCTATATTATTTATGTTGGCACTTTTTATTATATAAGGTCTTGCATGTCTTGGTTCTACCTATTTGTCATTTGTGCACATGGACGCATTTTTTTGGCTATCATCATGATTAGCTAGAAAACTTTGATGGGCATATGAGCCTGGGATGGCTTGATATATACATGCCATGTTTTATTTACTTAAAATACTAGCACTAGTCTTTGGTGATATTATTGTATGTTTAAAGACCTAGTTATGGCTAATTTGGGGGTCAACAATAGAGATTTATTTAATTGGTGAGAATTTTTTGTGACTACACTTGGCACCTCCTAATTTCTTCACATCTCCTTGTAAAGGCATAAACCTTGGAAACATACCATAGTTATTTTGATTTCATGAAGACATGAAAAACTACCAAGTGGCCTTAATTATACTCATACTTGAACACTATATGCCACATTTTCACCTTACATGAGGTCTATTCCATATGGAATACTTTCGAAAAGTCATGGTTTTTTCTTCACTACTTATGAATACAGTATCTACACCTCATGAATAAATGTGATGATGAAAAGTGGTAGATTATCGCATAGTTACAAGTTCATAGAGTTTGAAGTTCTCTTTGTAAAATATTGTGATAAGGTTTATAGAGCTATGAAAAGTTGACACATGGCCTTATCTTTGACATAAAGCTCCATCTAAAATGTTGAGATGTATTTCCTAAAGCCACAAGTGAATACAAGGTTGTCAAGTGGAAAACTATGATTAATTTTTAATCATGAAATCTTTAGTTACCAAATATTACCTTTGAAAATATATTGGGATGCAAGTTTGAGGAAACTCAATGTGTGGAACTAAATTAGATGTGGGCATTTTGAAAATTAGTTTATTTATTTAAGTTTCAATTTAAAACACCACAAGTATGAGAGAATGTGACATGTGGCATAGAAGAAGTCGAGTTGAGTCAAAATTTAATTCAAAGAGTTAGGAAGATTCATGAAGTTATGAATGTATGATAATTGGTGAGCTCTGGCTAATTGTGAAGAAGTAAAAAACACACCAAGTTAAATCTTATAAAACTATGAATACATACCATGTGAACCTAAAGAGCTCAATCACTATATAGAAATTAGTGAATCACTATGAAGTGATGTAAACAGATACAAAAAGGGGAAAATTAGATATGGATGCCTGCATGACAAAACATAAAGTCTATTATCTAAACCATAAACAATCAACAAAGTAAATGATGATTTTCAAGATAATTTTAAGGAAATTACTAAGTCAATTATAAAACTTTTGTAAATGACTTAGTCTAAAATTTACCCAAAGAATGCAAAAATAAGAAAAAACATTGGGAAAATTTGCATGAATAAGCTCCTAAACAAAGGCAATTTGTTTGCATAAGTCTAATATGAAATGAGCCATAATATATTCATTAGTATGCATTAAATTAAGATATAAAATAGAAAGGACATTTTGAACCTAAAGAAACAAATTTACATAATTATTTTCATGAAATCTTGAATGTTTTGATCATTTTTTTTATTTTAAATGTGGGTCCTTCAAAAAATAATGGGGGTGTGTTGGTCACAACAAGACCCAAGTCTAAAGTTATTACTATAACAAAAAAATGACTAACCAAACCTCATTTTCAAGCATTGCCAAGCTAAGCAAAAGTAAAAATTGTAATTGAGTCACCAAGTAATATTGAAAAGACCATCAAGTGACATAAAATAGAGAAAATTATAATAAGGAAAATACAAATAAAACTCATTAAAGCACAAACTAAGGAAAGGTTGATGAATTTAGTCAAAGAGATTATGAAGTCAAAGTGACTCTGAAGTCAAAGCAAAGAAATAAACATATTTAAAAAATAATGGAAAAAAATCATAATTATATTCATGATAATGATGACCAATCAAACTTAAAATATAAATTTATGCATAGTACCAGGTACCCACAATACAAACATAACAATGAAAGGAGTGGTGAAACCTTAGAAACCTTGACTTGCATCTTACTGATTTATACTTGTATAATGTCTTTTGGTACTATTTTATTGAACTATTCATTCCACAAGCCTAGCTCATTCTTAGATACTACCTAAAACCATGTAAATGATGTCAATAATACTTGTACTCAAGTGATATTAAAAATAATAAATATAATATCTGTATAATCATCATATCAAAATAAACTAAGATACTAAACTATGAAATAAATTAGACTATAATGCTATCATAATTACTTAAAGTTTTAAATTTTTGCTTTAACAAAGGCTAGATATTACATCAAGATAATAATCAAATTTTTCAAGGCACCGTGATGTATAAAAAACCCCACAAAACATATGAAGTAATTACTTTGTTCTTTTAAAAACTAAAATTTAAAAAATCTTGAAATTGAAAATTACTTGAAATTGAAATTTAAAAATTAGAGAAATATTCCTCCTTATAAGTGTGAAACCAATGTTTCTTTTGTGACTTTTGTTTGAAGATGATTCTTCTTTGAAATATTGGATAATTGGTGCTTTCCATGAATCACTTGGAGAATATTGGTTTCTTAGCTGAACCAATAGATAATTTGAATGTGATCAAGTCCCAAATTGAATTTGTACTTATAGAACAAAAATAACACCCGTTAAGGGATGAAAACACCTTAATTTAACTCAAATGGGCTTTGTAACCCCAAGATGTGAAATGGGTTGAAATTAAAATTGAATTTGTATACATAATGCTAGAGGGCATTGAACCTCTAAGTTATGCATTATGCACTTAAACTAAATCAATCACTGTAGATGGCTTAAAGATTCAATTATAAAAAAATTCTTGAATACATGATTAAAAGATAATGGAGTACACTCATGCTCCTACCATGTCTATATCTTATCAAATAGTATTTTCAAATTTTTAAAAATAGCATAGTGTGCATGAATCTATATCATGCACTTATTGTAACTGTAGAATATATAAATGTATGAAGATACCAATTATAAAATTTGTTTGAATTTTATGCTCATACTTATATCATGCACTCAAAATTTTATAAATTTTTATTTTTATCTTGAAGTATGAGTGCATATTCCCCCATAATATGTGCCAATGATTTAATTTTGAACCATTTTTCTAATTTTGAAACTATATTTTGTGTCAACAAAACTATTTTTTTCATTTGAAAAGGCATATCTTATGTATGATAATCCCATTAAACTTCCCCCCTTTTGATGTGAGTGAATTAATCCTGAAAGTTACTCATCTAAAAATAAATTTAATTGTAACATCCATAGTAATATGTAATCATTGAACAATGTAGCATGTGTGAATTTTTTTTTATCATATTAATGTTTGCATCCTTTGAATTCTAGATGTAGTTACAATCACACGATTAAAAAAGAGGTTAGTTTCTTGTTAGCATGAAAATCAAATCAAATCAATATAAAAATAACATCCTAGGTGCATGTCATCGGATTGGAAAAGGTCAATAAAGAGACAAACAAGAAAATAATAATATAAATCAAACCATTATGCCTTCCCTTTTAGATTTCTCCCTCTTATCAGATTCAAGTTTGGATTGTCTTGGATAGAGAGCTTGAGGTTTGTTGTAATGTCATGAAGCTATTCCAATGGCATCTCCCATAACACTATACATGATTTGTTGAGAAATTTAAGAACTTGGTGAAGCTTTTATTAGATATTTGGTAGCATAAGTTTAGCACAAAAAACTTATTGAATGAGAGTGAAGCCTCCTTTATTTATATACTTGTCTAAAAAATGTGAGTTATTGATCCAAGATGAATATAAATGGTTGAGGATCAATCCTACCATGAGATGAAAGAATTAAATGTTATGCCATGGCATGTTTAAGTGCTTATAATAAGCTCCATTAATGAGGTTTTGGAGTGTGTAAGTGATTTTCATAGACATTGATTTCAATCCCCTCACCTTGCATTAAACATTCCTTATGGAGGGCACCCTTGAATTTTGGAAAATGATTTTAAATTTAAAAGTGGGTGGAGTAATGCAAAAAATTAAGATTTAATTTATTTTTGGTAAATATGACATGTGTATTCCATGTAATCCTAATTTTATAAGTAGTTTAATTATCCTAATCAATCAATTTAATAATTAAGTTGAATATTATACTTTTGTGGTCTCATTTTCAAGGTTTTATTTACTTGGTTTAATATGCCTAAAGAAACATTTACTTGAAGGGGGTGTTGGCAGCAATATGAATAAGAGGGGGGTGAATCAATCTTTCAAAAACTTTTTTTCAATTCCACTTAAGCAATCATGAACATTCATTCAAGCATGTAGATCAAACAATGACTAAATAATCATTCACATATGCATGAAACATAAGAACACAAGATAACACAACTTATATATGTTAAATATTTAAGGTGATGTAAACTCACTGATATATACAAATGGAATATAGTCTTATAAGATAAACATCAACTTTAGTGAAGCACCCACTTCACATGGAGCACCAACCCTAACTAGCTAAGCACCAGCTTAGTTACACTTTAAAAAGCACTAACTTTCAAGGAGGCACCAACCCCCTAGATGAATCAACATCACCTCATCCAATTTAAAAACTTGATCACCTTCATAATATATTATTTATCATGTAATATATGATTATCTCCTTCCTCAACTCTTCACACACTTATATCCCTCTCAAATTGACCTCTAGTCTTCTTCACTTAACTAGCCCTCTTCTTGACTTGATTAGGTCATATGAACTTGATTTCATATATAAAAACTCAATCAAAAATTCATCACAGTTACTCTACACACCTATAATGGTTTACAAGACCTTCTTCTACTTACCAATGTTCTATTTTATTTGCTTTTTCTCTTCACACCAAATAGGCCTAAAACTACCTAGTATTTATATAAGTCTCTTGTTCATATCCTTTTTAGTTGGCCAAACACCCTTAACCTCTTAGGTCATACATGATAAGAAATCTCATATAAATGAATCAAATGTGATTTTAGTCCATTTAGGTCTGACCTACCCCAATTAGTCCTTATCTTACCTTTAGGTCTCATAGAGACTAATCCCATTAGGTTTGTTCTAAAACATGTTACACTTTGTCTTCTTTGGAATAATTAAAAAATAAAAATAAGGAAAATATCATAAAACAGTAAAATATATCCCTAATAAGCTCATCTAGGATTTATAACACTTTTTCATTCAAACCACTTCTTAGATCACACCGTTAGTATTTTTCATATTAGGTGTGTACATACCCATAAAGTTTATCTTGAATAACTGAAGCATAAACACAAATTTACCAAGAAACCATGGACATAAATCATATATCATAATATAAATGACCTTATGGTAATCACCATATGCTTTATACTTCTTAACATAAGACAAAAGTACTCAAACCCTTTTCTATAATTAGCCCACTTAGAACCGCCAACTAGCCTCAAAACATAGTCATGGAAACTTGATATTCAACACCTAAAAGAATAATTAATATGACATATGACACCTTAAATATATTATTTTATATCTATATATCACCCTCAAGTACAAATATAACAAGGTATAATGCCAAATATTGATCTTGCAAACCAATCTTTTGTCTTCAGTACACAGTCAAACTTAAACCAGTCAACCCATTTTTGATTTACCATTTCAATCACTTTTAATAACTCTAAAATATTATAAAAATAATGTATAATACATAAATATACCAAAAAAAACTTCATATACATGGGTAATTTAACTCAGGGCATAGAACCTCAAACTCATCATTGCAATTTGCTTACCCAGAATTATCAGTTTGCCTTGAAGACTAGTCATGGTGATTTTGACCTTCCACACTTGCATAGATACTTTCAGAGAATTTAAATTCATTTGGATGATCTTATAATATCATTAAAAAAATATCAAATGTAAAGATAATATGGTCAAATGATAATATTGGTCTTGTAAACCAATCTCATGAACTTGCACCTTCACTATCTCATTTGTACTAGACAAGTCAACTTATGAGCAACATTTTTATCATATACACTAAAATTAAAAACATCTATCCAACATGGAAATGTATTACAGGTCTTGTAAAAGTTATCTAAGTATTTAAATAACACATCCCTAATCACCTTCTCACTTATGCCTAGTTTTCTCACTATTTACACCATTAGGCTTGTTAGCGATTGGTCAACTTATGAGACCAGTTTAGAACCCATGAGGGATATAACCTGATTAAAAATTATCATTGACATCAAATACAATTCTAAATATTCATACTTCATCCATTTATCAACTTTTACTTGGTCAACTCTAACTACTACAATAAATCTCTCAGAAACAAGATTTTTCTTATAGGGTCCACTCACTCACTTGATAAACCAATCACACCTAGAGGTTCCCAAGAGAGTCTAATACAACCTATAATCATGTAACTAGATAAAAAATCCATTATGAACACTTTAGAATAATATCATTCATATTGGACCACTATTAGGGTTCTTTAAGGGTTTAAACCATCTTCTAGTCTTAACAATCATTCATAAAGCTTAGCTCCTTATTATAGAAACCAATTCTTATAATATTTAATTAGGACTCTTACCCATCTACCATGAATAGATCAGGATATTATTTAGAGGTTACACATGCCAATGAACACTTAAAAGTTCTTCTCAGGTTGAGAACCCTTCATTTTGTGCACTTAAAAGACTTAAAAACACTTTTCATGCCTTATCCTTCAAATTTTTACCTAAAACTTGGTCAAAATACATGAAAAAATATGACACAATTATATAAATGCTCATATACTCACACTTTCCTTGGTAATTGATCCTGATACCTCATCTAGCCACCATCTCTCTCTTTGCTCTCTAGGCCTTGACCTGTAAGTCACATTAAGCTTGGAAACTAACCTTTTAGCCACTATCCAAGATGTTAACATCTCATATACATGTCAAAAAACCTCTTACCAAGCTAAACCACTAACATAAATTTTTTATATGTCTTGGTAATACCTCATGACACCTCATTAGGTCAGGTAGGGTCTAGAACTAGTCTAGTTGCATGCTAGGTCTATAGGTCCTACTCATGTAGGCTCACCCTGAGATTATCATGAGTGTTCTAATGCCTCATATTTATTTTTAAATAACTTTATACAACCTCTTATGCCTTTTTATATCTATCTTACTAGGCCATCATGCCCTTTCATGTCCAAGACTAGGCATCCAATGAATAAACCTTCTCAAGTCTCTTACTAAGTTCAAACACTTGAAAAATGATCTTGAAACACTTTTTGATAATTATACACCTTTTTAACATGCCTTTAAGTATCCTTATACAAAATCATACCTTTTCACATACCTCTTCATGCTCATCATGCACATGCTCATGATATAACTATGCTTGTGATGACTAGGCTTTTCAAGACACCTTATTCTCAAATAATGTTTAACTTGACCTGAAACTTAACATAAACCTTAGAAGAATAATTAGGTTACCTAAAAATTATATTTAAATAAAGAGACATTAGGTTGCTTTTAAATTATATTTTGTCACACGGCTTCCTTGTCTCATTAGACACACAAGCTCATGTCTCACAGACCACTCACCATGCAACTTCACTAGATGTAGCTTGACATCAATAATGTCAACCTTGAAATTAAATAGCATCAACCTTGACATCAATGATAACACTTATCAACAAAATCTCCCTTTTTCATTGATGATAAAACATTCTTCAATCTGATCATTGTCATCTCTCTCAATCTAGTCAATCTCCCTTCTTGAACTTTATCCCCTTTTGACATTAATGACAAAGGGTATGTCATAGATTACCACTTAAAACCACAATATATTATACAAGGATCTCAATACACATAAAATGAAACATTTAAGGCAACATACTCCCCCTTACTCCATGTATACCTCCTTCAAAAATAACTTAAATTACAAGACCACTTCACCACAAATCTAGCTCAGTCAATAACCTGAATAGCTCCCCCTCACACCAAGCATCCATCATACTTCTATTAATTGAAGAGTGTCTTCATGAAGCCTAATTAAGTCATATTTTTCTTAGAAAACTAAAACAACATTAGCTCAATATATTCTCAAATCTCCATGCTCTCACAAGACTAAATGTCCTTCAATACCCTTTTAGGCTTGATTGACATTATAGGTTTGATTTCTTCATCATCCATTTGATCATCAATATGAGCTGATAATAGGCATTCTTAACTAGATTTCACATCTAAAGTATATTCTATCATAACAAATAATCCACTTGAGCTTGTAAATTGATCATGACTCATCTAAGCTATATTTATTTTCCATACATTCATTTGCATTCTTTCTTTCACTCTAGGAGCTTCAAACCTCCTATTTTGACTTGATAAATTTTTAACTTTATTAGGATATAATATTGTAATTTGTCTTACATTATATCAACTATAGCAAACCACCTTATACATACCATTTGACTGATGTGAACTGTGACTCCTTCCATAGTCCCATGAGTACTCATTCTTGGAGGAACTTCTACACTCACTCTATGACCAAACTAACTACATATAAAATAGTAATCATTGAATGAACTATCATACCTCATAACATTAATCTATTTGATAAGTATTTTCATGTTGAACTTATTATCTTGAATAACCTTCTCTTTGACTTGACCTTCCACCTTTTGATATTCTTTAAAACCAAGACCTGTCTTATCACTTGAAGACTTTTGACTACTCAAGATGTCATCTAGAGTCTTAATGTTATTTTTAAACTTCACAAACATCCTTATCTTGATATATGTTTAATTCAACTTAGTTTTCAAGGATTATACTTCAGTTTTATACCTGATGCATTCTTCCTCTTTAGCCTTTAGATTTGCATTGACTATCTTCATTTGTGTTTCAATTTGACTGATGATCTCATCATATTCCTTGGAATTGTTAATCAGTCTCTCCTCAAACAAGTCAATTTGTTCCTCATAGTCCTTAACTAATGATATTAGTTTATGATTCTTTCTCCTTTGAAACTTTAACTACTTTAGGGCACTTACCAATTGTTCTTCAAGATTCACTTCAGCTTATTTTTCATCTGATTCTACATCAACCATAAGGCCTTTCCCACTTGAGTAACCTTCATTACCTGATTTTATGGCCATGAATAAGGTTTTATTGTTGTCATGTTCATGTTCATCATTTTCATCATCACTATCAAATGTGATTATATCATTCATAAAGCTTATATCCTTATTCCAAAAACTAATACTTGGCACATTGAGCTAGGACCCTTACCTATATACCATGAATATTTCATGTTCTCATTTGTAGGTTACACATGCCAATGAACACTTGAAATTTATTCTCAAATTAAGAACTCTTTGTTGTGTGCACTCAAGAGACCTAAAAATAATTTTTTATACCTTATCCTTCAAATTTTGACCTAAAACTTGGTCAACATACTTTAAATAACATGAGACACTTATGTCAATGCTCACATACACTTTCCTTGGTAATTGATCCTGATATCTCATCTAGCTAGAATTTCTCTCTTTGTTCTCTAGGCCTTGACCTATAAGTCACATTAGGCCTTGAAACTGACCTTTTAGTCATTTTCTAAGCTGCTAACACCTTATATACATGTCATACAACCTATTACCAAGATCAACCACTATCATACATTATTTATATGCCTTGAAAATACCTCATGACACCTCATTAGGTTAGGCAAGGTCTCGAACTATTCTAGTTGCATGTTAAGTCTATAGGTCCTACTCCTATAAGATCACCTTGAGACTTTCATGAGTGTTATAATGCCTCATATTAATTCTTAAAAAACCTTATATCTCATTTTATGCCTTTGTGTATCCATCTTACCAGGCCATCATGATTTTTCATGCTCAAGACTAGGCATCTAATGTACAAACCTTCTTAAGTCTCTTACTAGGTTCAAACACTTAAAAAAATGATCTTAAAACACTATTTGATGCTTATACACCTTTTTCACATGCATTTTATTATCCTTAGATAAAATCATACCTATGAACATACCTCTTCATGCTCATCATGCCCATGATCATGAAATGACTATGCTTATGATGACTAGGATTCTCAAGATACCTTGTTCTCAAAACATGCTTATCTTGACCTGAATCTTGACATCAACCTTGGATAAATCATTAGGTTGCCTTCAAATTCTCTCTCAATAGAGAGACATTATGTTACTTTAAAATTCTCTCTTGTCGCATGGCTTCCTTGTCTCATCAGGTATACAAGCTCATATCTCATAGACCACTCACAATGTAACTTCACTAGATGTACCTTGACATCAATGACATCAACCTTGACATCAATGACAATACTTCTCAATATTGGGACAATTTTTAGGTTTTAATGATGAATTAGATGATTCAATGTCATGTATTACCCTAATTAGGGATGCACCAATGTGTCAAAGAATGTGCATGTTATCTTATGCATATGATTTTGAATGCTTCAATTACTTCTAGCTTGATTCAAATTTTATTGTGAAAATTATTTCGATTCACAATTTCAATATGAAAGTGATGAAAGTGGAGTGTCTACATTTTAAACCTATTTGAAAGGGGGATGCGAGACACATATGAAGCAATAAATTTTTAAAGAATTAAAAAGTCATTAAAATAATTT
The DNA here is from genome assembly GCA_037957365.1 of Torreya grandis. NCBI lineage: Eukaryota > Viridiplantae > Streptophyta > Pinopsida > Cupressales > Taxaceae > Torreya > Torreya grandis. The sequence continues at coordinate 3,592,042 of JARHVA010000970.1, forward strand.
GATAATGATTGAAGAATTATGTGTTCTTCTTTTATTGATTTTTATTTAATTTATATATAAATGAGCTCAAAATGATGCCCCAAATGACATTTAGGATGCCTAGGATGCCCCCCCCTTGAGTGAGTAGTCAAAAACTAAATATGATGGATAGGACCTTAGAAGGAAGAAAATGACATGATCAATGACATAAGACAACAATAAATAGAGAAAAATGGTGAAAATAGGACTAAAAATGGAAAAATGAGTCATAAACAGGCATCTTTAGAAGAAAAATGATGCAATGGGAGGGGTAAGGGTAAAAATTTGGATTTTAAGATAAAATTGATCCATGGGGGTGAAAAAAATCATTTTTACCCTCCTCACTATGAAATATTAGATTTAGATTATGTGCACGAGTGCTTCAAGTTTGATGGCATATATTCCTTGGCATAGACATTTTGGCGAGCAGGTTTGAGAGTACATGTGACCACAAGGAGTAGGCATTCAATGAGTGCATTTAATTTTTGAAAATTTATGCATTTAATACCATTAATGATACGAAAAAGTATGAAAATGGGAGATCATTCCATTTTTAGAAAATGTGAAATAGTGGGATCACTCATACAAATAGTGGTAATGTGAAAAAATTGACAAAAATACTAACCAAATTGGTGAGATCACCCAAATAGATATAAATCACCTAAATAAAAGAATAACTCAAAAAAGGTGGAAATCACTAAAACAAGATTGCCTCACAAAATAGTGAGATCATGGAGGAAAATGGTATACATGTCATGGTTAATTATATTTTTTCCAAAATGACAAAAATAACCTGATAAACAATGAGAACATCCTTGAAAATAATGAGAATGTCCTACCAAAAGGTGATATCCCCAAAAAATAGTGAGATCACCTAGGTGTCAAATGGAAAGTGATTTGATGAAGTCATTTCTTGAATGCAGCTTGATTTGATTGATTGGATTGATTGACTTGATGATTTAAAATAAAATATGAATGATTTATAATTTTATTTTATTATCAGAGTCTAGATAGACATATTTGACTAAGTGTGCTAACATGCTTTGATTTGCAGGAGCAAGTTCTAGTTTTGATAACACACTAGTGACAATCACGCATCTAATGACAACATGTAATTTGAAGAGAGGAGGTTATGGCCCTACTCAAGGTGTTTGGTTTACTGTATATAGTAAACATGTTAGTGATTATGGTAGACATGGATTTTATTTGTACATTAGCTGAGCACTAGAATTCAGAGACTAGTACATTTCACTTGCCTACTAGAGAGGAAATACAGACCTTAGAGGATGTTTGGTGCATTCTAATCTATGAACAAGTGATTCATTGGTTATGATAGAGGGATGATATATACGGTTAGAAGACCTAATTGGAGTGAAAAATGTTTTTATACAAGAGAGAGTGGTTGATATACATGCATTAAAGGTGCAATGAATAATTAAATGAGAGGTTGTAATCCTTATGGCCATTTTCAATGGCATGTTATTTCCTAACAAGAGTAGTCGATATTTCCATATGGGATGAGGAAGGGTAGTTTCGGATATGATATTTGATACTACATTCTTTTATTTTGGCCTCATCATATTGGCCCAATTATATAGGGATTTTTTCATGGTAGCTTACCAATGTGGTAGGAGCATTGGGCATTGTAAATTGATTCAAGTTTGGGGCTAGGATCACATTATAATTGAGTAGCCTATTGGAAAGAGAAGATAATGGGGTCCTAAGGAGTAGTTGGATTATGGTTGGTATTTGACAATAGGTCAATGGGGAAATAGAGGGGACCTACCCTTATACCAAAGAGGTATAAATGAGATGAATGATGGAGATTTTATCAGGTGTCATTATATACATATTCAATTTAGATGGATAAAGGATAGCTCTTGGATATGATTTATGATTACACCATGCTATATCATTGAGTGGCATGCCTTCATTGTTTAATAATATTAGTTTAACTAAGTGTAGAGGAAGATAGGGTTTGAATAGGATATTCCTAAGGGGCCTCAAACTTTATGTACATGACATGTGAGATCAGTTAGTGGGGACCTCTTGTTCCAAGAATTAAGGAAATTGGTATCTTTTTTATGGTACAACTAGCTATATGAGACTATGCTAGGGGAAAAATATATGTGGGTGTCACAAGGACATATATATCTTGATGGAGGTAGATTAGGATGGCAAGATTGACTAAGCCCAAACCACCATAGGCATGAATGTTGAGGTAGCATGTGCAGCATATGGCTCAACACCAATAAAGATGAGCTATATAAACTCAGGGATAGGGGCATAAGTAGGTAAGAGTACCATTATATATAAATTCACCTCCTCATTACGTGATTTAGGCACCCTTAAACTATCTTGATCTTATGATCATATATTCTATATTTGAGAGTAGTAGCGGTAGTAATGAGGGGAATTCATCAGACATTGCAAGGATGAAGGATAGGGTATTGGTTATGATGGGAAAGATGTAAGCATGAGAGAGGGCCTATACATGATGGGTAAGATACATAACAAGTAGGTCCTTTAGGGCTAACTAGGTCATATTTAGACCATGACATGATAGATGGGAAACAGTGGGAGGTGGATGCTAGATTAGCTGATATTGTAGGATTAAAGGCTAGGGTGGCCTGATTATGTACACAACTATCAAACACATAGGTTGATATTGTAATGTTATAAACACATGTTGATACCCTGAGGTTATAGGTTGTAAAAATGGCTACCATTTAGTAGCAGCTTATTGGTGAGAGAGACAGGACCTAGGTAAATATGTAGAGGCTCCATGGGGATTAAGATGTGGACAAGTAAATTATTTCATAATAGGTCCTAGAGAAGGCCCTAATAAAGAGTATGTAGGATAAGGATGAGGCTAAATACTACAAGATTTTATATGAGGTAGTTATGCATGTAGGTTATAGGGCACCCGACTTTGTAGAGTACAACCAAAGTAGGGCAATGAGGTCATAGAGGTCACATCACACTTAGTTTTAAATATATCAATGGCATAACTACCTCTTCATTAGAAATGTATGGATATACCATTGTAGCCACTATTCCCAAATGATCATATTCATTTGATTTTTTATTGGTAGCTCTACATTTTTTACTATGAGATGTATATGTTCTTAATGTATAGACATTATTTTGAGATGTTTATAAACATTCATTTTGATTGTATGATGTACACAGAATATGATATTCTTTTGATATATATGATGTAGCTTTTGGATTTATTGATGTTGATCCCTAATGTAAGATTATATTTAAGATGTTGATATATTTGTTTTCCATGATTCTATTGTTTTAATTTTCCTAATGATGTTTTACTAGATCTAGATATAAAATGTGATGAATGCCATTCATTTACCACTGATTATGATGTGATTTGATTTGCTGTATTGATATGAATCATGATGTAAAATGTATATGACTCTCTCTACATGCTTATTTGAAGATATGTATCATGATTAGCATATATGTATACATATTTTTCAATTATTTTGTTTTGATTATGGAAAATGTGATGATGTTTAGATTATTATGTATGATCATTTAGCCAAGTTGATATATCTTACAAGGGGATTATTTTCTATTTTCATGACATTGTATATAAGCCTCAATCACTTTATTTTTAATGTTGTACATGAAAATAGGCATCATAATTATAAAATTAATCATAATAATATTATTGTCTATTTGTGTAAAGACAATTTCAAATACAAAAGTTCACAACTCTAGATCAACATATGAAAAATCATGACCAAAGAGTAAAACATAATGCACTTAAACAAAGATAGACTAGGACTAATTATATATAAATGTTCACAACTCTAAATCAAGATATGAAAATTTAAGACCTAAGTGTAAAGCATAATGTTCTAACAAAGACAACCAATTAATAAAATACACATACAAACAAGAAAATTAATCACACACAAAGACAGACAAATTAATAAGCAAACAAGTAATCATCGTTATGTGAATGTATCAATTAGATGTTAATATTTATACTTTTCCCCTAAATTTGGGGAATGTCAGTAGAATAATGTGATAAATTGGACTTAGGTCAAGATATTAGGATTCAAATAGGGGGAGGGGGTGGTTCAAGGAAGGAGGAAATCAACAAGATGACCTAGATGCCCCATGCAACTGGGCGTTGCATACATAGTCCATCATGGACCTCAAGTCGATGTAGTTCCTAAAAACATAGGAGGAATCACAAATCAATAGATGAAAGATATATAAGGATTATATAAGTGACTCACAAAATGATGAGAGTGTAGAATAATTGGCTCATAAAATGGAGAAAGTGTAAATGAATTGATTCACAAAATAGTGAGAGCATAAAGGAATTGGCTCAAAAAATGGTGAGAACATAAAATAATTTGATAGTAAAAAATATTAAAAAGGGGGAATGATGAAAATGGTAATGATTTGATAGCTATAGTGGTCGAGCTAACCCCAAATACCCCATGTATCTAAGTGTTACTTGCATAGTTTGTTAGGGATATTAGGTTGATGTAGTTCTCCCAAGATGGAATTATAATAGAGAGATGATGATGTTGATTAAAATGATCATGACTGAATGAAATTTATGCTCCCAAGACATAGGCAAACACCTAGGGGAGTGGGATGATTAGAATGTGATTAAATTTGATGGAAAAATCATTATTGGATTATAGGTTTCCCACCTATGAGTTGTTATAACACTAAGGGTGGTTATCCATGTCATATTAAAATGATTCCACTCATATCAAAACCAAGAGAAGAGGACATTGAAAAATAGGATGACAAATTACACAAAGATTTTGTGGTTTTATATCTCTTTTAAGGATTTTCTTATTTTCTTATTTTTTTATATTTTTGGGTTTTTGGGATTTGTTTTTGCGATTTTTGGAATAAGATATATATATATGAGTATTATAAAAGTAGGATGTATAGGGGAATATAAAAAAATTTACAGGGAACTGTCTAGCAAAGAAAAAACAACCCTGGGTTGGGGTTCAATAGTAAATCAAGATGTGAAGGGAGTGCAATTCAACAAAAAATATAGATGCAAAGGGAAGGAAGTGATGAAAATTTGTGAAAAGGATTAGATTAAGCTACAATAATTTTTTCAAGGAATACCAAGTAAGAAAAACATGCTTGTAGAAAATATGTTAGATATTCTACCTTCAAAGATGTGTTGATGAGGACCAAATATGGACTACTTGTTTAAGTATCTTCTAAATCCACTTGGAATAAATGTAGGTCTTAATCAAGATTAAGATGGTAATAGGACATGAAACAAGGTCAAATATTGAACAATAATGTAATGAATGGGAATAGGAAAGGACATGAATGGGGTTCCCCCAAGCAAGGGATCTCATAGACAAGTTCAAACAAATAAAGCATAAAATCACTTGAGATGCATAATGTTCATGGGCTCCTCTGGCTCTTACCCATCTGGTGTAGTCAAATTGTATGCTCCAAAACCATAGTTTTCTATGATAATGAATATATCCAACCAATTAGGCTCAAAATTGAATTTATTTTCATGGTCTGTGTTGGTGTTTTTATGGTTCTTTTTTAGCATAATATTACCAACTTCAAAGTCTCTAGAAATGATGCATTTATTATAATTTCAACCTAGTTGATTATGATATGCTTTGAGACGATTCAACGTAGATAGTCATTTCTCATCCAAAATTTATAGATTTTATAGATAGGATATTATATTCTCATCATCAATAATTCCCCTGCAATGAAATGTGTAGGGAAGGCAACTCAATCTCAATAGAGAATAGCTCTAGAGTAACAAACTAGGGAATGGGGTGTCCCAGATGTAATTGTATATATGTTAATACAATAAGCCCACAAGGAAGGGAATAATTTCAAATTCTAATTACAACCAACATCATTTACTATATTCTTAATAATTTTGATAATAGTCTTATTTGACATCTCAACTTGGCCATTATCTTGAGAGTAATAGGGAGTTGGCCATCTATGTTTAATATGGAATTGTAAACAGAGGGATTCCACCTCCTTTTTCTTGAATGACTTATCATTATCGGATATGATGGTAGAAGTAATGCCTTAATGACAAATAAGTTATTTCATAATGAATTTTGATATCTACCTATTCGTGACATAGGTGAGAGGGATTTTCTCAACCCACTTAGTAAAATACTTGGTGGTAGTTAAGATATATTTATGGACATATGAATAAGTAGGGTTTATATTTCTTATGAGATCAAATCCCCATGTTGAAAATGGCCAATGAGATGTGATAGGTTGAACTAATTGGGAAGGAACATGAATTAAATCACCATGCTTTTGACAAGTAAGACACTTCTTGACATAAGCACATGCATATGATTTCATTATGGGCCAATAGTATCCTATCCAAAGGATATTCTTTGAAATGACCGTTCCACTAGTATGGGACCCATAATTTCCTTTATGCAAATCTTTAGGCACTAATTAATATTCACTTAATTTTAAACAAAGAAGTAGCATCCCATCATATCCTCTAATATAGAGTGTACTTATAAGTAAAGTGTAACATGATGCTTTATAAATGAAATATTTTTATTGATTGGGTGATAAGTTAATGGTAAGAATGTGGTTTTGGAGATAGTTGTATAAGTCTTTATACCAAGGGGAATCAAGAACAATAATATCACATGCCATTTATAAATTTAGATAACTATAAACTGGTGTAAGAATATTTTCAAAGAGGAACTGATATTCATTGACATTAGAAGACATTTCTATCAATGAGCCAATAGTTTATAGTACATCAACTAATCTTTAATTGTCTCTTAGTATGTTCTCAAACTGGATGCATTCAAATGTTTATTTGAGGTTGTCAGCATGCCTTTGTAGGGCATGAACATTTTTTCCTCTATTTGATATTGATAAGTGGTCTGATTGACAAACAATTTATAATATCCATAGACATCCAATTAATGAATGTTCCTTTGCATTGTGAGGCAAAGTCCTATGATTAGTGCCTCATATTCTATAATATTATTGGTTCATGGAAAACTAATTTTAAATGCCTTTGGAATGAGACCCCCCTATGGTGTAATTAATATAATACCTACTCTTGAACAATGGGATGTGAAGGAACCATTAAAAAAAACAAATTCTATTGACGTGATTCATCCAGAGTAAAAATAGACTCATTAGGGAAAAGGATATTCCAAGGACATGTGCCTGACAAAGTTGCCTTAGAAAGTTGGTCTATAATTACCCTCCCTTTAATGGCTTATTGATGTTCATATTCAATGTTGAACAAACTAATCAACCTAATACATTTGACCATATGACTAATAAATGCTACTTTGGAGAGAAGGTACTTGAGCAAATCAACTTTAGTAATCAAGATGGTCTTTTTATTCAACATGTAATTATACAACTTTTGGGATGTGAAGACCAATAAAAAACATGCCTTCTCGATGGGTGCATAATTATGTTCATAAGTGACTAGTGTCTCTCTCAGATAATATACTGCATTTTATTTTCCTTGATGACCATGTTGGACTAAAAGTGCCCCTAAATCATGTTCGATCACCAAAATGTAAAATAATAATTGCTTCCTTAGTGTTGGTGGGGCCAACACTAATGGATTTTCCAAATAAATGTTTAAATGCTCATATTCTTCTTTATATTCAATATTACATTGAAAGGTGGTGCCCTTCTTCAAGAGGTGAGTAAAAGGATGACATCGATTATCAAGATACAAAATGAATCTATGAATGGATTAGATTTTTCATTACAAGCAACATAGCTATTTCAAATTAGATGGGGGGGGAGGCATTTCTATGATGTCCTTAACCTTTGAAAAATTGACTTCAATACCTATATGGGAAATAATGAAGCCTAAAAGTTTCTTGAATTGACTCCATATACACATTTCTTTAGATTAAGGTGCACCTTATATTCATGAAGTTACTCAAAGATTCTCCATATAAATACGTGGGTATATTTCACATGTAATTGATTTGCCTATAATATCATCAACATGATTTTCAATATATCATGCATCATGTCATAGAATATGATAATCACTACAAGCTAATATGTAGCACCAACATTTTTCAATCCAAATGGCATAACCTGATAATATAATGTTCTCCATAGGGTGGTGAATGTTGTTTTATGTTAATCTTCTAGTTTTATTTTAATCTTATTGTACCTTATAAAACCATCCATGAGGGATAACATTTCATATCCTGCTATTGAATCTATGATCATATCAATATTAGGTAATGGTAAATCATCTTTGGGACATGCCTTGTTAATGTATTTGAAATCCATGCATAGGTAAATACCAATGGGATTATTACTAACTAGGATGATTTTAGAAATCAATTCCAAGTAATTAATTGGTCTAATAAATACTGCTCCCAACTATTTATCTAGTTCTTTTTTTACTAAGATTGTAACATGCAGATGCATTTTTCATAACTTCTATTTAATAGGTTTGGCATCTGAGTGGACAATAAGAGGGTATATGACCAAAAATGAATCTAGCCAAATCATATATAAATAAAACCATTTGATTATGTTAATGAATTCCTTAAGAATGATGATGATGATAAATTCACATTCCTCTATAGTGAGGGACACACCAAGCTTGACAATTTCAAGATCCTCTATAGTACCAATGTTGACTTTGGTGGTGTCTTCCAAAAGTAGTGTGGAGCCATCCTTTAATATAGTGGGTAATGTTTATAATTGATCTTATGCATATGATTGTGGGAAATTAAAATGACCCATGTAAGAAGAATCAAAATCACCCAAGGAAGGTAGTGGCCAATCGAAAGATGCCCAAGGAAAATCTTAAACCAAACATTTAAATTCTTTTATTCCTTTGACTGATTGAAACCAAATATAATGGGTAGAATTGTGGGGCCCTATGCTTCCTATGGAAAAAAATGAAATTCCCCATCCTTTGGTGCTTGAAATAGGTTTTCACTAAGGGATTCATCTTTATCTTTACTTTTACCTTGGTCCAAAAGTGCCCCATAGAGGTTTTCACTAGTGGACCTCAATGTTTGACTTTATTTTTGATTTTGTTGTCTAAGAAAGTTCTCTTTCTCTCAAAATTTAGTAGTATGGTATAATACAAATTAAAATCCTTGATTATGGTCTCCAATTAGAAAAACATCCCTAAGGCCTAAGAAATTTGAAATCGCTTCTTCATTTTCAATTCATCCAATGGTATAACATGATTTTGCTGGTCCCAATAAATTAATTTAGGATATTAGAGAGTAATAGAGAAATTGGACATAGATGTGATGGTAAGGATGACATTGTTATCAAAGAGTTTCATGTCAAATAGCTCATTGTAGATACTATAGTAATATTTTGTGTCATTGTTGGGATCATATTCATTAGATATCAAAGTTGTGTCATTCTTGAGATCTGAGGGGTCACCCCCAAGAAGTTTGTATCCAATGACTTGATCAATTTTATGTTTAGCTGCAAAGATGATCTCAAGAATAACTTGTTGCTTTCCCCTAGACACTTTCCTTTGTAATCTTGATGTGCCATGATTTTTTTAGGATCAGATATTTAGCACTCTGATAGCAAGAGGCTAAATCATAATTAAATAGTTAGATTCCCCATAAATGTTGAGTTTTTATTGATTTGATGAACTATTTTTAACAAAAAGGAGGTGTGTTTGGATTATAATCATCATTTTTACACCACTCCATCTTGGGCTTGCCATGGGAATTAGGAGACTTGGGAAAATTGGAAATATGGAAGGCATCTTCGATACCATATGTGCCATGACCTTTATTTTAAATCATGAAATGGGAAGAAATTTAAGGAGGAGGAACACTAGAAGTGGATGAAAGGTTACTTGGGTCAATATAATTGGAATTGGGAGGTTCAATATCTAGGTTTTTGTCATTTTTAAGTACACTATCTATGATAGGACAATAGTTGTACTGGCATTTTTAGCTTTCAAAGGTTTACAATATTGATATGGATACAAAACATTAGTCATAGTGACATTCATTCCAACATGGGGGAATTTTAGACATTGATGTAATGTAGAAGGCACTTCACTTACTTCATGGATCCAAGGATAGACAAGAAGTATATTATATGGTAGTTCAAGATAAATGACATGAAAACGGGTCATGGAGGACATGCCCAACAAGGAAAAGCAAGCAAATGGTACCTTGTGATTCTCTTTTTAATTTTTCATATGCCTTAATAGTGATGGTATTTGATTGTAGATTTGTTAAAGTGTACCCCAAAATTTTGACCAATTTGAATGAGACAATGTTTAAACTCTAACCATTATCTATAAGAACCCACTTTATCTTGTGATGGTAAATGACTTATTCAATATAAATGGGGTTGTACACAATGGACTAAGGGATAACATGTCACTTTTGTCAAATGTGAGCTATTGAATTGAGGATAAATTCCCCAAAAGTGCTCGAAATTGGGTAGGATTAATGTCATTTAAAACTTTGGATTGTTGTAGAATCCCATACATTATTTATTTTTGGACTTAAGATGTACGCAAGAGATATATAATATAAATTTATAATAGTGTCTTGTTTAATTATTTGACAAGATCATACCGCTTCTTAGTGGAAGAAGATGGTCTAGAATTATAAGTAAAAGTGTTTTGGATTGGATTATTGTTTTCATGTGATGAAGGACCTTCGATGGTAACCCATAGGCATCAAGTTGCAACAATGGAATTTCAAGTTGGAAGAGTAGTCTTGAATTGGAAGGAGTTGTAAGACCTAGAATAGTAACCCATGGATGTCAAGTTACAACAATGCAATTTTGAGTCAAAAGAGAGTCATCAGGATATGAAGGGGGGGTGGGTTGCGGTTATTAGAATGGAAGGGGAAACATGCTCAGTGGTTTTAGATGATGGATGGGGACTGATCTTAATAATGGACACATAATTTTTGGTGATATGTCCCATGACATTTATATAGTCATATGAGACATTATGGTAACCAATTTGGTTGGTTTGGGAATCTTGACCTTGATTATGATTATTTTGATTCTAATTCTACCCTTTATTCTAATTTTGATTGTTCAAAGAATGGTTATTCTGATTATGATTATTTTGTTAATGTTTATAATTGGAATTATGATTCAAAAATGGGTCTTTGTATATACCTATGTTTTGATTTAAATTAGAAGCAAATTCAATAACTCAATTTCATTGTGTTCAAGCAGGTCTTGGATGGATTGACTGGGTTTCATAGAACTGTAGGTTACATAGCCTTTAACACAATGGTAATCATAATATTCATTATTCCTATATCATGTGGGATTTGGTTTTCCTTCTCTAAAAGGTTTTAATGACCATGTTTTCATCAAAAACAAATTATAATATCACCTCTATGGGCTCACCAAAGTTAGAGAAAAATATTCTATGATATTGATTCCTTTGTGGAGGTGGTCTTTCCAATGTAATGAATTGATTAGGTAGAGTATTTTAGAAAAGTGGTGGTTTCACCATTGTACATGTCTAGATTTAGTTACTCCATTACTTATAACATTATTATTTATATTGAATACCTTAGGCTTATTAGACATGATTCATATGCTTGTGTTGGAGCTTGAGCTTGTGCTTGATTCTGACAGTAAATCTTAATTAAGCCCTTGTCTATAAGAGACTTTTTATTTTTCACTCCTTTATTTATAATCTCTTCAAATGTATTGGCACAATGAAGTCTTAGATTGTGATTTGTGTTGACATTAAGATTGGAAGTTAAGATATTCACTAACTATTTATTTGGAAGGTTGTATGGAAACTAGTTGTTCAAAATTCTCCATCATTGTAAGTACGTAAACAATTTCCCATCCCCATTGTTTGGAATTTCATAAGTCAACCATGGTAAAATCATGCTCTATGTTATATGATAAGTGTTTAAAAAATTTATCAAAAAAGTCATCAAAAGTGTTGACATATCCCTTTGGTAAATGGAGAAACCATTCCAAGGCTTGTCCAACCAAGCTATGTGGAAACAAGTTAAGCATATAAATGTTTCTATAAGCTACCTCTTGGCACACAACAAAGGATCATTTTATATGATCTCTAATATTACCCTTTCCCTTATATTTATTCAATTTGAGTGCCTTAAAGTGTGATGATAAAGGTACTTGAAGGAAACTCATGTCAAATGGATAGGGGCATATCTCATAAAACTTGTACTTTTTTTCTTGATTACCTGCTTAGAGTCCTAAAACAACTTCTTTCATCTCTTGAAATTATTGGAGAGTGGGAACGTTATAGTATGGAGGAGGTGCATGTTACTAAGTATTTAGGATGGATTATCTTAATTTGGATAAATTGGTAGATTTAGATTGAAACATGTCAGAATGGGTATCCTTTGTGTTGATCTATTAGGGTTGTTCACCCTATAACAAGGATTGTACTACTCATATGGCATTTATTGATAACTTGTATTTGGAAGTGGGTTAGAAATACATTATTGCTTAAAATGAATCTCTTATTGGTATGGAGGACTTTTTTGTTGATAAATTGGGACTTATCATGACGTGACTTGCTATTATAAGGGGACTTGTTGTTGATTGGTAGGAATTATTGTTGGTCAGAAGGGATTTATTATGGATTAATAGAAACTTGCTATTGTGGAGATTGTTTGTAACCTATTATTATGGATTGGTCACAATTTTATATGGTAGTGGATAGTTTGTAACTTGATATTATAGATTGATCATAATTTGTTGGGATTTGGAAGTGACTTGTTCAGAATTGGAAGGGACTTGATGTGAATTGGCAGGGACTTATTGGAAAATGGAAGGGACTTGATTTGAATTGTAAGGGACTTATTGGTAATTGGAAGGGACTTGTTGATAATTAGGAAATGTTTGATTAAAAATATAAGAAGGGATTCATTGGGAATTGAAAGGGACTTGTTGTGAATTAGGAAATTTTTATTGTAAATTGGAATAAGGGATTTGTTGGGAATTGGGAGGGACTTGATGTGTATTAGGTAATGTTTATTATAGATTATTTATAGCTTATTCCAATGGATTCACTAAAGGTGTTTATTTAGGATTAGCTAATGTATCTATGCTTGATGGATTATTGGCTAATGGATCTTGTTATTATTGTTCAAGTGGTGGATTTTTCTCCATAGGTGGGGGATTGTTAAATGAAGCAACAACTACATAGGTAGTTAAAGAAGCTAAAAGATTACTAGTCTAATATAATTGGGAAATGATGACTTGGTTGTGTTAGGAGGGATCTATAAGTTACCATTTCCATTTTTTAGATGATTCTAGATTTTGATTCGAGCTTTGTACAATAGCTTGTTCATGATTAGAAGTTTAATTTTGGGTATTTTATCTATTCAAACATAGATGGATACTTCATCCATTCTGAGTGACACATCCTCATATTCATGTTGATATATCTCATCCTCTAGGTTTTTGGTATTTAAAAAATATCCAAACAGATCATAAGACTTTCATCAATGAAGATAGGGTTGTATGAAACCCCACTTATTATGTACATGGGCATGTTTAAATTGATAATATTTATCTTAAATCAAGATAGGATGTTCAAATTAATTTGATTTGAATGTGTGTAAAAATTTTGCTTATCAAGTCAAAGTTGACTTCTTAGATTTGAAAAGTGTATTTGAGTCAATTTGTATCTTGATGTGATATTAGAATATGTTGAGGTCAACATACCCCCATTTCTAAAAAAATGGGGAATCTTATATTAAATAGTGCAAATTTATACCTTAAAATTGAAAATTCATCTGATCAGAGTATTACTAGAATGTTTTGCACTATATCTTTATTTGAAGAAATATACACCATGGTCTGGTGGGCTTATTTATTCATAATTATGATTTAAATCTTGCCTAAAGTTGATAACATTGGATCTTCATGTTTCAGGTTACATCTCTAATAGGATCCATTAGAAATGAATAATATTTGGGTTTTATGATATAATAACAATTTGATCTTTGATTAGCCTTTGGCCTATTGAAAAATCAAGTTGTATTCATGTCTGATTAGCTTAAAACCCTAATCTAAAAAACCCTAGCTCAAATCACTTTGAATCAAATTCAAATTTGGTAAGAACAATTTGCGTGGGAATACCTCAATTACACCATGGACTTAGTTTAATTTTCATCTTAAGGCTTAGTCATGTTTTTCAACATGACCAAACCTAAGTCTAAAAATTTCATACTTGGTCCCTTTTACATCCTATTAACCCCTTGGTCCCTTTTTCTGCATGGTCTAACTAATACATGGTCCCTTTGTTATAAAGATTAGCCTAAAGCCTTACCCTAAGGTTTATCATATTTATTAATACAATAAAAACCTTAGGATAAGACCTCATGCTAGGTAATTTATTTCATGAGATCCCCTCTAACATGTTTTAAAACATTAGTCTAAGACTTTATCTTAAATTTTATGTTCCCCAAGCATAGACTTAAAACATCATTTTTATTTGCAAGATCAACGGTCTGCATTTGCTCGAACAATCAAGATTAGCAGTGCGAGATTAAAGTCAAAGACCCTAACCTTAAGTTAAAGCTCAAACATCCTCTAAGGATCGAAGGAACATATTTTCTCGAGAAGGATTGATCCAATGACATGTATCAAGTCAAGAATTCAATGGAGCCCTGAGACAAGTGAGAGGGTGACAAGTGTCACACTCACAACCAAAGAACATTGAGAAACCAATGGCATTTGACCTTGCGGATCAAGATCCAATGGTTTACGTTCGCCCATACGAAGATGATCAGATGGGACATAGTAAACATTAAAAAGTCAAAGATAAATATGGAGATGACATGTGACATACTTGTTGGACATGAATTAAATCTTGATCATCTCTCAAACATCAATGGTACGTGATGTAGCGTATACATTCCAATCAATAATCTATGGAGCAAGAAGTAAAATTAGGTAGATCAAGATCAATAGAGAAAAATTGTTCTGTATAATCAAGATCAATGATGCGTAGTAAACATTGAAAAGTCAAGGAAAATGCAGAGGTGACAAGTGTCAAAACCATGGGTAATATAGAAAACAACCAATGACATCCAAGTTTTTGGATTAATATCAATGGTTCACATTGATCCATGAAAGGATGATCCAATGGTATGAGATCAAGTGGGAATTTTCAAAAGACAATGGTCACCTTTTGAAAATTAATGAGCAAGATGCCATGATGATGCCTCTTTAGATCCACATAAGCTTGATGTAGCAAGTTAGAGTTTTTGAGACCCAGGAAATGCAAAGGTATAAATGCAAAAATCTAAGCACAATCTAAGTCATGAAGCTTGCATAATTTCAAACAGTCGCCACCATCAAAGATTTTTAAGGAACCTTTAGAAAAACCCTTACACTTTTGGAAGCCCTAATTCAACCCTGTGATCCTCATAATCAAGCTAAGAAAGATTGGATTGTTGTCTGAGAAAGGATAATTTGATCTAGAATTGAATTATAGACAACTGATAAGCAATTTAGAGAATCTTATAGCCATGGCAGCCCAAAAAAGTGTTTCCAGATAAGATGTAGAACTTTATTTGAACTTAGATGTAGAAAGAAGAATTTTCAAGGATACGTAATTCGATGCCACAACTTTAAATACTGGGGATAATAATTGGTCAAGTTTGTTATGGACCATTGAGAACCAATATCCCATCATAAGAGAAGAAGAGAATAGCATGTCAATAAGAAGACTCTACTATGGCATAGTTGTCATTTAAATGATGGGTCTCCATTATGTTGCAGCCAAACCCAAGGTACTACATCATATAGACCTTCTCTCTCTTATTTTTAAAGATGGAAAAATAGACAAAGGCATGATTTTCCATGAGGGTAATTTCAAGAAGATTGATTATATCTCTCCTATAACATTTGAAAATTATCATAAGTTGCCCAAGCCCCAAATAGACTAAACCAATATCAATAATCGGGCCAAGAATAGTGATTTGAAGGGCATCCTTGTTGTATGGTTGTATTCTAGAAATCAAAGATTTTTAGACTTTAATGACAACATCCCCATTGGTCAATTTAGACCCAAGATAAGAATGGTCATGACTACGATGAATAGGCTATGTGTAAATTCAACCACTACCTATGTAGACAAAATTTGGGTGTCCTTCATCTAATTTATGTTTGAGACACATCTCACCCCTCCTCTTAGTGAAGTTATCAACACCTGCTTAAGTAAACAATTATTTGTAATCAAGAAGAAGACTAGGAACCAATTATTAATGATGTCTCACCTCCTGGATGACTTGCTTTCCACAACCAAGATCCCTAACCTTAGAGAATGATCACCTAATAGGACATAGATAGTCTCCCAATACTAATCAAAATTGCACATATGCAAATACAGGGACCGCATCCAATTCATATGTGATTGTGTTTATCCAACCCTAGCAGAGACCATAACTAGGAATCCAATTTCCATAGTCAACTCCTTGATCAAAAATTCAATTGAGTCTATGGGAGACATCTAGTTATACCCTGACTGCATGATCATCAAGATTGAAGGAACACAATGCACTCCCCTCATATCACTAGTCCATGTGCCAAAAAACTTAGCTAAATAAGAGGTGGCTTACCAAATATTCAATGGAATAGATGGTTTGTGCAAAACCAATAGGAAGGGATTGCTTCATATCTTCCCCTTAACCATTAGAAGGACTATTTTTGCATAATGGATCAACATTGAGGCTGCTTCCAAACACAAAACCTCTTTCAACCTCCAAATGGATGATCTAAGATAGTGGAATCCATAGGAAAGGGTTAAATAACACCTGAAGGCCAAGGGAATAAATGTACCCTATGATCATCAACATGGTGTTTTTGACCCCATATAGACAAAGGCCTCTTCATTCTCCAAGGTCACCTTTAGGTTGAAAAAGCACAACATCAAACCAAAGTCCAGAATGTAGAGGAAGCAAAAAGGGGATGATGATAAATGGAAATTGGGACCAAGGAAGTACCATTTGCTAAGTGGTGCACCTTCTAGACCTCCACCGGCCTAATTACAAAAAGAATCTAGACTTGAGGCATAACTTGAGCAAAGGCCAGAGGAGAGAAGGCATGATGAAATTGTATCCTCCTTAGCCTAAGTAGAAGAACAAGGATCACCAGTTAAGGAGGTACATGTGATAGATTAGACATGGGTGAGACCATTGAAGATGCCCTCAAAATGCTATCATTGGCCTATGAGACTAAGGATGAAGAATTAGAATAAACAAAATAAGAGAAGGGGAAGGAAGTGTTGGATCTAGTCCCTATAGATCCCCTCAAAAGAAAAGTTGAATTAGCCATTATCCCAGTAAAGGCTAAAAATCCCAAGGTGACCTTCACTCATATTTTGAGTGAAGTTAATCTCTTTAGTGAATAAAACTTGATTCAAGGTCCAACCATTCCTAGATAGTTTATCTATGGTAAGTTGCAAAAGGTACCTGATGTGCACCATCTTTGGATAATGATGCAAGAAATCACAAGTCCAGTACATAAGTCAAGCCATGGATAGTTGCCCTACAATAGGAAGATGAAAGAAGAATATATATTCTGAGAGACTCAGGTGGAGCATAGATGGAGACCCCATCTACCAAAGTGACAAGATCTTTAGTTTGTGTCAAATTTGACCCAACCACTGCCAATTTTCAGAGGGTAACTGAGAAGAAAGCCATGATTGGTGGAGAGAAATTGACTTTCCAAAAAGTGAAACCTTTTGTTGAACTGACTCCAGTTAGAGGACAAAAGTATAGAGAAGATATAATTTTAAGTAAAAAGTCCTTAAAGTGGCTCAGGCTCAAACAGATTAGTTGTAAATTATAATCAAGGGCATCTTACAATAGAACAAGAATTTGAAAAAATAAGCCATCATATCAATCCAAGAAGATCGATTCAGGTAGTTTGAGGATACCATGACTGATTTGTTTAAATATTTAAAGTCAGTCAAGACCAGTAAGATGTAATAAATAAGAAACATGCTAAGGCTACAGGTTAAGTTGGCCAATGATAGGATTTGAGCTACCAAGTGAAGGATTTGATCAAGGCCTTAACTAAAAATCAAAACCCTAAATTTAAAATAATTAGCCTAGCCCACCTTAATATGTCTATGTCTATATTAATTGATAAGATCAAGGCCTTGAACAGCTGGCCCAAGCAGATGGAGGACATTTCTAAGGACCTCAAACAATAAGAAAATAAAATGTTGCACATTAAATAAAGCGTAATCAAAGATCCTATCACACTCAGTCCCTTGGGCCTAATAACTAATAAGAAGTTCAAGCACAAAATTACTCAATTCATGCAAGAAGTAATAAATCAAGGATAGGGAAAAATAAGGTCTAATAGCAATAAAATCATGGACCTACTTTTGTAATAAATAAAAAAGATAGGATTTGCCAAGGGCATCAAGCAAGCTTTAGAAAGGGTTGAGAGGGATCTCAAGGGCCTAGAAAATCAAGAAAAATAATTATTCATGAGACTTGTCATTGATCTTTAGCTTATCAATGAACAACATTATAGAATGAAAATCTGCAGGGTAAGTAAAAGACTATGGTAATATAAGGGTCTCCAAGTTAGCTAAGATAGCAATATTCTTTTTTAATTAAGCTTGTATACTTTTGAAAAGGAATATTCTTTTTTAAAGGCATATGCAACTTGTAAAGCACATTTCCTATGGATTAGTCCATTAAGGAAAGTTTAGTGTATTCTAGAACATTCATGGAAAGGATAGTTGTCCTAATACTTATATTTTTTTAATTGGATATAAATGACCAACATGCTTCCTTACATCCTATAAAAAGAACATTGCTAATTCTAAAAAAGGAGGGAGTTTTTTAGCTAAAAACTATTTTGTAACTTTTGAATAATTAATATAAGCAAATAATTCTATAAAGTTTATCCAAAATTTGCTTATGTCTTTTGTTATCCTAGTTTCTCTCTCACTGTTTGTTCTTATTTCTAGATTTGAATGATTCTTATGACTTCCTAATGTGTTCATTTGAAAGCAAAGATGTTAACTTGTGCCAATGTTAGGTTAATTGAAAGTATTTAGGTTCATTTCATTTGCTTAATCTGCTTGCATTTGAGCTAATGTTGTTTGTTTGCAGGGGTAAATCTTTAAAGTGAACTTGATTCTTATTTGCATCATTTCATGACATCCTTAGATGTTTCCCTGATATCTGATGAGATTTGAGCTTATGCTATTTCATGTCACACATTGGTTAAGTACATGCTTGGATAATATTTGAACTATGTCATGATATTTGGAATGAAAATCAACATCTCTTCTTTGCCTTACCTTTCCTTTTGCCCCTTTTTTTAACCAAATCACTTTAGCTTAATTTTCATTGCAAATACATGTCTTAGTTTAGACTTTAAATTAGATCACAATTCACCATTATTAGCATAATATACTTCATATTTTGCATACATTAACTATTTGGACATGGTGGCTCCCAACCACTAAGCATCATAAATATTGTGAAACAATCCACTTGCTTTGCCTCTATTCTATCAACAAATAACATCATTATCACAACCTACAATTCATGCTCTGAATTCTTAGAATTGTAAAATGAGAAGTGTTCTTGAACATCTAGGCACCTATGATACATATTCAAGCATCAACAAAATGCTCTTTAGTCAAGGTGGAAGGTTTGACTTAGATTTGTTGATGTAAATGTCAAAGTGGAATGTTGCTCACTTTGAATTATTTTCAAAGTTATATCTCAATGTTTGAATGTCACACATGTTTTTTCAAAGAGAAGTGTGTCTCCTAGGCAAATTTGATTTAGAATTTGACTTGAATTCTGATCTTAATTTTGACTTTTAGAGTTGATTTTATTAAGAAGTTGACTTTGGTTGACTTTTGAACTCGAAAAACTTAGCCTTAAAATGTTTGTCTTGGGATTTTTGAGTAAATTTGAATTGTTTTAAATTTTGACTTTGACTTTGACCTTGAAGGTATTTGATTTAAAAATAGTTGACTTGGGAAGTTTGACTCAATTTGACCTTTAAATTTCTTTGAATTGATTTGAAAGTTAAATTTAGTTGACTTAGAATGTTTGACTTTTATAAGTTTGACTTGGAATGTTTAAATTTGGAAAATTTTGACTTGATTTGGCTTGGAATGTTTGAATTTAGAAGTTTGACTTGAGTTGAAATCTGAATTTAGCTAACTTGAAATATTTGACTATTTAACATTTAAATTTTAAAGAGTTGAGTTAATTTTTGAAAGTTTGACTTATTTAGAAAGTTTGACTGATCTAGAATGTTTAACAGATTTGAATTTGAATTGGATTTGGTTCAAAATAAACTTGATTTCAATTTATTTTCAAACAAGTATCACAATGATATAATATAGATAGGGTACCATTTCAATTGGATAAAATGACATCAAAATAGGATAAAAGGACTTGGAAATCAAGCACAATAATTACTTAGTGGGAAAATTCATAATATGATATGAAAATTTTTGGACTTAGGATAATGTTGACTTATTTGATGTCTAATGTATAACATGGAAAATGGGTATATGATAACAAATAAACAATGGCATGCATATAATACAAGTCATATCATAGTGGTAAAATGGGTGTGCAACACAATTATAACCCATGTATCTACCTCAAATGAAGTGAGAACATGTTAATCTATTAACCCTAATTTCTAGCGGTATGTCATGAGATCTTGGGGGAGGTTGGTTTCCTTCACACTAAAACCCATTTATGGTCAAAAGGTATTAATATAAATTTTAAAAATACATTATATATGGTCCCCAATATACCCCACAGTATGTGGTGATAAAAAAAAATTCAAAAAAGAACAAATAACAAATTCATGGGAGGGTTTGGACCCTTTGTGACCATTTCAACTATGAGATCTTAGTGAATTAATACTATAAATTTAAACTTTGAGGGTGATGTGTGATAGCTTAACATCAAGGATAAACCCCTTGCTTTCATAAAACATATGGATCCATAATCCACATTTTTATTTTGGGACAATTTATTTCTTCTTTGGGCTCTCTTTGTAGATACGCATTTATTTGGCACCTTCCGATCGGGTTCCCTTTTGGTCCCTTTCTTCTTCGGGCCATGTTCCTCTAATTTTTCCTAGGTCCCAGCCTTCATCTATTTTTGACACATGGCATAATGACAATCATCCAGCTTGAGGAGACTTTCTTTTGAATCAATTAAAGCATGAACTCAACACGTAACAGTCTTGCACTGTCTAAAGCCTTTCCATTTTGGGTCAGGTATCAAAGTAGTGCCATCGGCCAACAAAAGGAAAGATGGGCCCCACTAAGTAGTTAATGAGAATATCAAGGTGGTTATCCACACATGGAACCACCTCATTTCTCCTAGGCATAGTGGCCTTAGCAAAAAATGCAGTTGCACCATATCTGGGATTTGGAGGCCGACTGCACTCATGAGCTTGAGACCTCCTTTTAGTTACAATGATGTCATCATGGGTGCGAGTGAGAGAATATCTAGGTGTCACTTCCCTCAGGTATTCACCTTGCCTATTTATTCTAATCTTGTTTCTTTTGTAAGGGGTTGGTTATTATTTTTTTTGAAATTCTTGCTAGCTTATGCATAGCCATTGTAATAAACTAAGATAGCAACAGCTAGGTTTTTTATTCTGCAACCTTAATAGGTACACCTCATGGATGTGTTTTATACACTTGGTATGTGTCCAATGCAGATATTTATATTTTTTTCCCCATATATAATGAAGAGGATGTGATTTTTTGCATTAATTTAGAGTAGAAAATCATCTTTGTTTGTTATTTCAGCTCTTTTGCTTCTATAGTATAGATCTTTACTTTCATTGTAGATCTTAATTCATGCTTCAGGATCCTTTATGGTCTATAGTGTTAGGGATTCATGCTATTTTATGCAAGTATAGGTAAATGTTTCAAATATTTGGGCATATCACCTTCATTTAGATTTATTTCTTTGTGATTATTTGTTTCCTTTCCTCCTACCCCTTTTCCAAAATTTGAATGAAGAGCCAGCGTCTAAAATCTTAGATGTCACTTTATAGACCACATTCAGTCCCACATCTATAAAACTTCCCATAGAGTCTATTTAACCTGAAATGAGATCTTTAGGCATCAACAATTTTGTTTTTTGGCATGCCTGATGGGACCCTATCTTCTAGTCTTATCAAAAGTTAGGGTTTATGAGCCATAGGCCCATAACAAGATCACAAACTACAAATAATCCAAATATACTATCTCCACCTTTGGGAACTCCTGCTCACCAAAGAGCCTCAAGGTCTTGAGCTATATAACAAAAATAATAGCAAATGGCACATCTAGGCACACCAAAGAACTTTGTGTTATGGGATAGTGATAGCTTGCTTATCCCTCTGATAACCCTGGCCATATGGGATCCAATCCCTGTCAATGTTTTAAAGGTGATCCCCAAGTTTTTGGGAGAAGACTTCAATATGGTGATAGAACACCTCCAAGATGTGGTTAATGTGTGTATCATGCACTATATCAACATATAGAATGTATCCCTAAGGCTACTAGTAACCTCCTTCAAAAGATGGGCTCTTGACCGGTACTGATCTTTGCTAGCCAACTCAATTAGGACTTGGGATGACTTGGGAAACAAGTTCTTTGATCATTTCAATGAGAAGCCATACCGATCCTCCCTCCTACAATATTTGATAACCATCAAGAGGGCCCTGCAAGAGGCTATGTTTGATTTTAATACTAGGTTTGAAAAGACCTGGAAAAAATATCCCATTGGTGGCTCGACCACCCATGGGCATGGAGATTGTGTTCTATCTCAAAGCCCTTAATTCAGATATTATGGTAATGATCTAATAATTCAAAGGCTTGACATTGTTAGATGTGTATGACATCATGGTAAGGTCCAAGAATAACCTGATAGATGTGTTGGGTGAATATTTTGTCAATCAGCGTACCGATAAACAAAATAGGTCTGATCAACCACAACAAGAAGATTGGTCGGCCAAATGTGTAGGTTTACCACATCAAAAGGGGACTAATCTCTCCTCTCATCAAGGGGAGGTTCCTTGTAGATATGTAAGAGTTATATATATATATATGAATAGAAAATAACACTCAAGGGTAGGATAAACCATCCATCTCTCTTTTTTCAGAGATGATATGCACAAATCAAAGGAGAAATCTAGATAAAATGATAGAAGACACTCCTCTTCTTTAGAAAGTGTTGTTTAGTAGACAAAATGAATCTTTTTGGTGATGACAAATAACTTGTAACAGGGTATAACACAACAGGATGAAATGAGGCACAAAGTCTCCACCTCAACTGCCAAAAAGTGAAATACAAAGAATAATAAGGGCACAAAGTCATCCCAAGGTTTTTTACACAAAAACAGAACATAAACACACACTGAAGACAATTATGACAGCACAAAGTCTGAAAGTAACTGGCTTCAAGACACCTTTGTCACCTTCACTAGTTTTGCTTGTTAAATTGCATAAACAAAAATACATTTAGGAAACAAACATAAGAACAATCTCCTAGAATGATACAAGTTATAACAGCACAAACTTTGAAAGTAACTTGTTTTTTGATTCTGATAAAGAAATATGATAAACAATCTGAACTCAAAGTCTCAGTAATGCCTTACAATTTGGGCAGAGTTTTGTTTCTGATAACAAAGAGAGATCCCCCTAAAACAATAAGAAAGAGTCTAATATGTATCCCCCCAAGAAAGACTTAAGAGCAGTAACACATCATGTTGCATTAAATTTTGTCAAGAAGATATGTTGGAGTCGGGCGTATTTGCCCATTTACTTTTCTCAATGCAGAGAAATGGGTCACACCATTGAATGTTTGTGTCTTCCAATGTCTACTTGGCGGTCTGCTTCTAGAAACATATTTCATGCATGAATATTTTTGGTCTTCTTCATCGTTCCTCTTTTCCTAGCTATTGAATCGAGTCCTTGGTTCAATTCGATCCTCTGTTCTTTGGTCGCTTTCTGCTGGTCTTAACAATTGACATGTGGCATGTTCCACTATAAAATAGGCAAGGGCACTTGGGAGCATTTATGAGTCTCTGAGAGATGCTTATTGAAAGAAGCTTTAAAACCTATGAGAAACTCAAGATGCGAATACGGACACTTGTCGCGCTCTACAGAGTTATAACAGAATATGTGGCATATTTCTAATGTCTTTTAAAAATTCTACAGAGGATGACACATGGCAACTTCTGTTGAGTTTAGCCCTCACCCGATACCCACCACAGTCCTTACTTCACAAAGAGACCAAAAGAACAAACTATAGATGTCGACATGTAGTAGCTTCTGCCGAGTTTTAGCTTCCCTTTTGAAACATTCTAGACTCATTTTAGATTCATGTGGATGATGCCATGTGGCACGTTCCATTGCTTGAAACTGTGTCTCAGGAGATGACATGTGGTAGTTTCCACTACACTTTGTAAGGGACATGTGATGCATTATGCTGCAACGTTTTGAGGGACACATGGCAGCTTTTCGAGCTTTTATTTCCTCAATGAGTTTTTTGTTTTGGGGGACTTTTCCTTAGGACAAAAAGTTTGAAGGAATTATTTCAGACAATTTGTCTGAAGGAAATCTTCCTTTGCTTTGTTTTTGCTTTTCATCGGGCTTTCTTCTCGGGTAAATTTCTTCAGACAAAAAAATCTGAAGGATTTTTGCCTTAACCATTTTGCCGCGAGAACTTTTCTGAAGGAATTCCTTGTGTCTGTTTTTGCTCACTGCCCTCCACAAGGGTAATTTTTTTTTGGCTTTGCCTTAGTCAATTTTTTGCTGATCTCAATAGCTGATGCATGGTAGCATCTGCTGTGAAACAAGCAAAGACACGTGGCAGCATCCGCTTAACTTATAAAGGCTTTGGATGCTTTTTTGAGTATCCTACGGAAGATGACACATGGTGGCTTCCACTAAGCTTTTAGAAACACTGTAGATACACTTGGGACTCATTTTATATTCATGCAGATGTTGACACTTGGTGTGTTCCACTTATCTTACAAAGGACACGTGGCAACTTCCACGGCTCTTAGAAACAAATTAAAATGGGGCTCGGCAGATGACATTTGGCAGCATTCATTGGGCTCTGACGGGCTTTTATTTCAAGCTTTTGCTTGCCTTAGTCACTTTTTTCATAGAAATTTCCTCCATAAGGGCACTTGTCTCTTCGAATTTTGGGGCACTCCTTTGAACCTGCCACTTGAACCGACTGATTGAACCAACTTTGGTTCAACGGTTCAATGGTTCATTCTTTCACTTCTATTTGTTTAATTGACTGCTTGAACCAAGCTCTTTGAAACAAATCGTGTTGAACCAACCACCATTGAACCTATTGAACCTTTGAACCTGAGTGGTTCAATGGTTCAATGGTCCAAGCCTTCTTCTGTTTGATAAGTGTTTTGAAGCCATTGAACCTGAAGCGATTAAACTTTGAACCTTGACAAAAGTGCTTAATTCTTTTTTAATGACATTGAATCTTTGAACCCATTGAACCCATTTGAACCAAAATGGTTCAAGGTTCAACGGTTCAAACACTGCATAGAAGCTTGCCGATAAATTTTTTTGGTTGAACTCGCCTATAGAAGCCTTTGAATTTGTTGAACCTTTTGATTGAAAAAGTTTGAATAATTCCCAATTTTAAAAGTTTAAAATAATTTTTTGAAATGTGAAGAGATAATCTTGTCTTGCAGGACCAATATAGTTTATATGTTGTCCCAAAAATGAGTGACATTTTTTAGGTACAACAGCTGGCTCCAGTTAGGGAACTTTCATCAATTGTAAAAAAAATTGAAGAGAGTAAAATCCAAAATCTTCAGTGCCTTCATGTATGCCATTGGGATACGGAGTCATGTTACTCAGAAATGAAAGGCATCAAAAATAAAAATAAAAAAAATAAAATAGAACTAAAAACTACACAAATATACATATGTACAGATGAAATGATCTGATACTTCAAGAATTAAAGTGTTTTAGATGTTGTCCACTGTGAGGTAGAGAAAATAGTGTGCCATCTTGATACTTTAGCAAGAAGTTGTTTCACCATTATGCTGATGAATAATAAATGGGCCTCTCCAAAGGGAATCAAACTTTCCATGCATCTCGTTTGGTTCTCTCTTTTTGTCTCACAACAGGACTTGATCTCCAACTTAAAAATCATAGTTTTTTGCCTTCTGGTCGAAGAGTTTTTTCACCAGACTTTGATGGGCAGCAATTCGATCCACCACCATAGTTCTTTACTCATCCAGCTCAGTCAGACACATGATCCTTTTATCAAGGGGCTTTCATATGTCTGATCTTCAATTGCCTTAACCAATTTTAAGGCTGGCAATTATAAGCTGATTGGTATCTCAGCATTGATACCATAAAGAAGTTGGAAATGAGACACCAATTTTTCTCTTTAGTGTAATTTTGTCTGCCTATAGAGCATCAACCAATGCTTTATGCCATGTCCTTTGGTTGTCATCTGCCAGCTTCTTGATGATGGTCACCAGGTTCTTATTACTTGATTCATCTTATCCATTCGCTTGTGAAAAGTAATCAGAAGAGTGGGAGAGTGTAATCCCATAATAGAAAATGAATTGTATAATCTCTTGAGAAGTGAAACAAGCTGCATTGTTAGTAACAATTTTGGTTGAGACTCTAATCTAGAAATGATATTTTTTTTAAGAAAACTGCACACTACTTCTGAAGTGGCATGTTTGGTTGGGATAGCTTCTACCCACTTGGTGAAATAGTCAGTTGTTGTAAGGACATAATCATGTCCAGCACTTAAAGATGGATTTATATCTCCAATAAAATCAATTCCCCATTGCTAGAATGGTTCCTCTATGACCATTGGCTTGAGAGGCAAGGTAGCTAACTTGGGTCTTCCAACAAATTGCTGACAGAGTTCACATTTTCCCACCCACTTATATGCAACTTGGAAAAGAGTTGGCCAGTAATATCTGGCTCGCAAAATCTTGTGGGCAGTCACAGGAGTAAAAATGTCTTCCATAGGCTAGATTGTGGAAGAATTTCAAAAGTTGGCTTTGTTTCTCTTTATCTACACAATGAATGAATACTCCATCAAGACTTCTCTTGTACAGGTTGTCTCAAAGGACAAAATTGGCAGTGTTCAACTTGATAGTCCTCATTTTTTTGTAAAATAAGTGAGTAGGACATTCACCATAAGTAAAAAAATGAGTAATAATTGAATACTACTCATTAGTAATGGAGATAAAGAGGACTGTCGGTGTGTCTTCCATCTCTGCTTCTTCATGCTCTGTTTCTTCTAGTTTATTATCAGTAATTAATTAGCATAGACTTTTTCTCCTTACCAGCTTTGTTGGTTTGATGTCTATATCAAACTCTTGGATCTTTGCAATCTAATTACCTCTTTTCATCTCAAACTCTTGTTGAGTTAATATGGACTTGATTGTAGTGTCAAGAACCAAGGCAGTAGTGTGTGAATTTAGGATATAGAAGCAGAAATGCTTGATTGCTTTCACCACTGCATAAGCATGCTTCTCCATATTTAAATATTTTAGCTCATGAACTTTGAGAGGGCAACTCATGAAAGAAATAGAGATTCCATACCTTTTTTATTCTGTTGAACCAAAATTACTGAAAGCGTGTGTTCAAAAGCATAACTGTATATGATGAACTCTTTGTTGTAGTATGGACAAACTAGAGTTGGGGCATGGGCAATGACAGTCTTAATTCCTCAAATGCCAACTTGTCTTCTTTAGTCTAGCTAAAGGTGGTCTTCCCTTTCATCATGTTTACAATGTGTCGAGTCTTCTCAGCAAACTTAGGGATGAACTTTTGTAAGAAATTAACATTTTTAAAGAAAGAGTGAACATCATTTTTACTTGCAAATAAAGTAAGCTCTTGGATAGACTTGACTCTATTTGAATCAATTTTTATGCCTTGTTTGGACACTATGTGTCCAAGAAGTTTTCCCTCTGTTACTCCAAAAATAGACTTTTTAGGGTTTAAAGAAATGCCATTCTGGTGACAATGCTCCAGCACTTGTTGCAAGTGGTGTATATGATTAGAGCGATACTTGGAAAAGACGGTCAAGTCATCAAGGTATACCACAATGAACTTACCCATCTCATCCTTGAAATTAAGGTATATTTCTCTCTGAAAGGTGGTGCCAGCATTTATCAAGCCAAAAGGCATCCTTTTATATGCAAATGTACCCCAAAATGTGGTGAAGGTAGTCTTGTGTTGGTTTGCTTCACCAACTTCAACTTGATTATATCTTGAGAAGCCATCTAACATTGATAACACCTTTAAACTAGTCACTGTCTGAAGCAATTGATCTATGATTGGCAAATGATAGTTATCCTTTAAAGATGATTGATTTAGATTTTTGAAATCCACACAGATACAAATTTTGTCATTTTTCTTCCTTACAAGTACTATGTTTGCAATCCATGTGAAATGATGGATTGAGAAAATTATCTTAGCATTTAATATTTTTTGTGTCTCAGACAAAATAATACTTGATATCTTCAGATTGTACTATCTATATTTTTGCTTATGAGGCACCAAGTCAACCTTGAGAGGAATGTCATGGCAGCTTTTATCAGGCCTGAGAGATTTCAGGTCATCATAAGAATATGCTAAGACGTCCATGTATTGGCAGAGTAAAGTGGTAAACTTGAACTTCTCTTTCTGAGTGCAACACTTACTAATGTTAACCTTCTTGGGATTTTTTTCAGTAGTCAGATTTATTTGATCAAATTCCTGAGAGAAGCATGAATCGGTTTGCTATTGTTTGATGAATTTGTCATGCTTGTCAAACAGTTTTTCAAGGAAAACCAGGCCTTTGGAAATTTTATTCCCTTTGAGTTGTAAAAAATTTTCATTTGCATTTGAAATTGATTCAAGGGCTGGTTCACATTTTTGAGATTCACTGCTTTCAAAATGCAGTTGTTCAAAGTTGTCTTTTCATTCTAAGAAGGCAATGATTTGGGGATCATCTTTGAATACTTGCCAATGATCAACATTGTCAGACGCACTTAGTCTAAAGACCAGCTCAATGGTATACCTATCTTTTGTGAAGTCTGAGTGAGGAACTAAGAGAGTTGTTGAAACAGCAAGTGCATCAGTTTTGTCATTAGATTCCCTAAGTATGGTAGAGATGTTGAAAGCATCAAAGCTTTCAATTTGGTTCGAGACTAAGTTGCGATAGTAGTAAAATATTTTATTCTTGGTTTGGTATAGATTTCTCTCCTGATAAACCACTAGTTTAGCATCTCCTTTGGTATGAAAGAGTTTGATGTCTTTGTCTTGAGCAGCCTTCAATCCAAGCAATAGAGATTCATATTCAGTTGTATTATTAGTGTTGTTGAGCTATAACTTATATGAGTAGGAAAAAATATCTTCTTGAAGAGATATCAACACAACTCAACTCTTGAACCGGTAGAGGAGTAGCTTCCATCGAATTTTAGAGTCCATACCTCATTAGACACTAAATTTTTTTTAAATTTTCTTTTATTAGAGAGGGAAGATCCTTTTATATCTATATTGTAGCCTACCAATCCTTCTGTTGTTCTAGCTGAATTAATTTTTGGATTGACACTTTTAAGAGCTTTATTAGATGTTTCATGAACTTCGTCTGTAGATACAAAATAGTTACCCATGCCTGAAGACTCAAACAGAATTTGAGCTTCAGGCTCTGATGTTTGAGTGACAATATATTTTAATTTCTTTTCAGGAAGTAGCCTTTGCATGATGCCTTTGATAGAGATCCTCACTTCAGATAGGTCCATGCTCAATTCTCCACCAACATCCTTGCAAAAATTGTCTTAGCAGAATATCATAAGATGCTGGGACATCGGCCACCAGAACTATCATCTTGATTCTTTTGTCTGAAAAGATTGCAAATGAAAATTAGGTGTCTTTAATTTTTCTTAGTAATTGCACTTATGTGTTTTCCATAAAGAAACATCTAAAAAATGTCTTGGTCAGTGTGAGATCAAGAGATTATGTCACTTTGGCATACATGACATTATTAGATGCCCCTGAGTCTATGATGCAATTGCTTAGTTTGTGACCATTTATCAACAAGAAAATATAGAAAGACTCTATTTTTTTAGGGGCAGTAGGAGTAGTAATGATAAGATTGTTTGGAATGGACATGTTCTTTGGGGAATCAAGAGTTACCTTAGCATTTTGTTCTGTAGCGACGGCCTTATTCTTTACGTACTCAACTAACCTATCCAACTACTCAGGATTGGATTGTAAATATTCAAAGTCGATCATTTAAATTTTGGTTTTATTGACATGATCAATTATGTCAAATGACTGAATTAGACTGAGAACAGAGGAAGGTAATTCAACCTTCTGATTTGTAGAGGGAGAAGGACTAATTTGCAAAATTAAAGTTAAAGGTGAAGGTAAAATTGATGTACTTATCTTTTTAGTGATCACCGGGTCCTTTGGCTGGAAAGGTAGAAAGGTTTCATGTTTAGTAATTAAAATTGCTGGTTGAGAACATTCTATTTTTTTTTTTATTAGCTTATTGAGCTGATTAGTTCTTAGACCTTGTGAACACTGCATATGATCCATCAAAAGTTTTTCTTTTACTTCTAGGTTCATCCTGGTAGTTCAAAAACCTAATGTTAAAGTCGCCAGTTGATTCTTCTTAGATTTTTACGAGGAGCTCAGTGTCATTTTCTTGACTCAATTCATATTGAAAAGAGAAATCTGATTCTACTTCAAGATATCCCACTGTTAAATTGGCTGGGAGGTGTTTCAATAGCAAGTTTTCCCTCTGAGAAGAAGATGATTTAGCTGCCCTTGATTTCTAGTAGCATTGCCTTGGTATGACTAATTTGGAAATGTCCTCCTTGGTACATCTCTATATGAAGGAGCAAAAGACATTCTTTGCGCCATTTGCTTTTGAGAGTAGGTAACTTGTTTGCCAACTTCTGCACCATTGGATTAGTGGTTCCTATAGATGGATATTCAGAAGATGATGAGGGTCTATTTTTATTAGGATCTCTCTGTCAGGATCTTGCTCTCCAATAAGAGCACATATGATTACCTCTTGTATTAGCAACAAAATATGAAATTTAACCAGAATGATAAGTAACTAGAAATATAAAACAACACAGGAATATGAGAGACAATACACAATTGTATTAATAATCACTCAAAAAAAATACAATAAAAAATATGCCACTTCTTCTTCCACCTCAAAGGCTTGCCACACCTCAAGACCTTCTTCCCTCTCTCTCACGGTCACAACAATCAACTTCAATACAAAATTGATGTTCACCTCCACCAGTCAATAACACGCTGCCAGTACACCAAGTACACAATCGTACTCTAAGTAGATCTCTTGCTCTTTGTTGTCACCTATAAATCACCAGACCTTACTCACCAATGTAGATCTCCAAAAGAAGCCATGCACACTTGCTAACCAAGATCATACATACATGAAGAACCCTTTTGATTCTTCAAACTAGCACCCACACTTGGTACTGTGGCACTAGGAGGAACACACCATTGCTCTCCTCTCTCTGAAGGAGCTTATTTTTATCTCTTACTCTCTAGCACTAACTTACAATATAGCCCATGAGTCTATTATATAGATCTCATACTTACAATAATTAGACTATCTTAATTACAATAATTAGACACGCAACTCAAGACTATAATTAGCCTTTAACATGCAAACTAACGGTCCAAAAATAGACTCTCTGAAATCCACATACAAACTGCGTGTTCTCACACAGACTGCCGACGTCGGCTCCTCTCTGACCGATGTCGGCCGACTGGTAACCGACGTCGGTTGCTTCTTCACTACTATCTGACCGATGTCGGTTGATTAGACTGACATCGATTACCCTACAACTCATTCTGCAACTCTCTGGAACCTCCGTAACTCCTCCTATTTGCATCTTGGTGAAGCTTTTAGCTCCACAACCTAACACTCTCCTTATCTTTCCTGCCAAGATGAGATCATCTTCTACCTCAGTGGCCAAATCTTAAGCTATAGCAAGGTCTATTTGACCAAGATGTCTCAACAGGAAACTCACTTTAAGTAGCTAAGAATTAATGAAAAAATATTTGAGATTCTCAACTGTAGGTCAAGCAATTACAGGGACCCTGTTTCTTAGTTTGTCAAACTTGGCTATGAAGTCCCTCATTGGTTCATGAGGCTCTTTCTTCATCTGTATGAGCTGAGCCAGAAGAGTATGTGCATCTTTTGTAGGTTTGAATTTAGGTTCAAACTTAGCTTTGAAAGTGTTCTAGTTAGTTACTAACCAAACTTATAGATGGTAAAACCAATTTACAGTAGCACCTTGTAATGTTTTCACAAATAGCCTGACTACCACATCCTCAAATTCCACACCAATTACACCACAGGCTATGATGAAGGCTGCAATGTGTTCATCAAGATGAACCTTTTCATCACCATAGAATTTGAAAAAAGTCTTTCTTGAACTTCGTGGGAGCTCATTTAGAGGCAGAGTAAGATTGAGAGGGCTAAAAGAATTACCTCAGGGGCCTTGAACTGCTATTGTATGACTATGAAAAGGAGGAATAACAAATCTTAGAGAGGTAATTATGGGCAAAGCTTTATTAACAGTAGAAGTGGATGCTTCACTTGGTAATGGAGACCTGACTTTAGTAGGAGAAAAGCTCTTAATTCGTTGGAGATGCGATAATGAAGGAGACAAATTAAAATTACTTTGTTGTACCAACTCAAATATAGGGTCACTAATACCTTTATCCCTTTGGCTTTGTGTATGCCTTGAATTTGCCAGATTGTGAAACAAAAATGAAAAGAATTGACCTTGCTTTAGCTTGAAGCTTGAGGTTTTAAATTGCACGTTCTTTTCTAGTAGATGTGGAGGTGGATGGTAAGGTTATAATGATAATGGGTAAGAAGTGGAATGGAATCGCCAAAGTCTATAATGGATAAGGGCAGGGACTACTTCAATCTGAAACTTGAGGCTTCAAATTGCACATTCATCTCCAGTGGAGTCATCAAAAACTGTTGGGTGAATATTTTGTCAATCAGCGTACTGATAAACAAAATAGGTCTGATCAACCATGGCAAGAATATTGATCGGCCAAATGTGTAGGTTTACCACATCAAAAGGGGACTAATCTCTCCTCTCATCAAGGGGAGGTTCCCTGTATATATGTAGGAGTTATATACTATATATATATGAACAAAAAATAACACTCAAGGGTAGAATAAACCATCAATCTCTCTTTTTTCAAAGATGAAGTGCACAAATCAAAAGAGAAATCTAGATGAAATGACAAAAGACACTCCTCTTCTTTCATAGGTGTTTTTCAACAAACAAAAGAAACCTTTTTGGTGATGACAAATAACTTGTAATAGGGTATAGTAACACAGTAGGATGAAATGAGGCACAAAGTCTCCACCTCAACTGCCAAAGAGTGAAATACAAAGAACAATGAGGGCACAAAGTCATCTCAAGGTTCTTTACATAGAAACAAAAAAAAAATACACACTGAAGACAATTATGATAGCACAAAGTCTGAAAGTAACTGGCTTCAGGACACTTTTTTTGTCACCTCCACTAGTTTTGCTTATTAAATTGCATAAGCAAGAATACATTTAAGAAACAGAGATAAGAACAATCTCTTAGAATGATACAAGTTATAACAGCACAAAGTCTGAAAGTAACTTATTTTTTGATTCTAACAAAGAAATATGATAAATAATTTGAGCTCAAAGTCTCAGTAATATCTTTCAATTTAGGCAGAGTTTTGTGTTTGATAACAGAGAGAGATCCTCCTAAAACAATAAAAGAGAGTTTAATATATAGCCCTCCAAAAAATACTTGGGATCAATAACACATCATGTTGAATTAAATTTTGTCAAGAAGATATGGATTCTGGCATATTTGCCCATTTGCTTTTCTCAATGCAGAGAAACGGGTCATGCCATTCAATGTTTGTGTCTTCCAATGTCTACTTGGCGGTCTGCTTCTAGAAACATATTTCATGCATGAATATTTTTGGTCTTCTTTATCGTTCCTCCTTTCTTGGCTATTGAATCGGGTCCTTGGTTCAATTCGATCCTCTATTCTTTTGTCGCTTTCTGCTGGTCTTAACAATTGACATGTGGCATGTTTCGTTGCAAAATAGACGAGGACACTTGGGAGCATTTGTGGGTCTCTAAGAGATGCTTATTGAAATAAGATTTGAACCCTGTGAGAAACTCAAGATACAGATACAGACACTTGTCGCGCTCCATAGAGTTATAATGAAATATGTGGCATATTCCAAATGTTTTTTGAAAATCGTGTGGAGGATGACACATGGCAGCTTTCACTGAGTTTAGCCACTTATCCGATACCCACCACAATCCTTACTTAACAAAGAGACCAAAGGAAGAAACTGTAGATGTCGACACGTGGCAGCTTCCACCGAGCTTTAGCTTCTATTTTGAAACATTTTAGACTCATTGTAGATTCATGCGGATGATTCCACATGGCATGTTTCATTGCTTGGAATTGTGTCTCAGGAGATGACACGTGGCAGTTTTCACTACACTTTGTAAAGGACACAAGGTGCGTTCTATTGCAACTTTTTGAGGGACACGTAGCAGCTTTTGGGGATTTTATTTCCTCAACAAGTTTTCTATTTTGGGGGACTTTTTCTTTGAATAAAAAGTCTAAAGGAATTATTTCAAATAATTTGTCCATAAGAAATCTTTTTTCGCTTTGTTTCTGCTTTCCATCGGGCTTTCTTCTCGGGTGAATTTCTTCGGACAAAAAAATCTGAAGGATTTTTGCCTTAACCATTTTTCCACAAAAACTTTTTTGAAGGAATTCCTTGTGTCCACTTTTGCTCGTTGCCCTCCACAAGGGTACTTTTTCTTTGGCTTTGCCTTAGTCAATTTTTTGCCAATCTCAATAGGTTACACATGGCACATCCGCTGTGAAACAGGGGAGGACATGTGGCAGCATCCACTTAACTTATAAAGGCTTTGGATGCTTTTTTGAGTGTCTCGCAGAAGATGACACATGGTGGCTTCCGCTAAGCTTTTAGAAACACTGTAGATACACTTGGGACTCATTTTAGATTCATGCGGATGTTGACACTTGGTGTGTTTTTCTTATATTACAAACGACACATGGAAACTTCTGTAGCTCTTAGAAACAAAGTAAAATGGGGCTCGACAAATGACATTTGGCAGCATCCGTTGGGCTCTGACAAGCTTTTGTTTTGGGCTTTTACTTGGCTTAGTCACTTTTTCCACATAAATTCCCTCCATAAGGGCACTTGTCTCTTTGAATTTTGGGGCACTCCTTTGAACATGCCACTTGAATCGATCGATTGAACCAACTTTGGTTCAATAGTTCAATGGTTCATTCCTTCGCTTCTATTTGTTTAATTGATCGCTTGAACCAAGCTCTTTGAAAGAAATCATGTTGAACCAACCACCATTGAACCTGTTGAACCTTTGAACCTAAGTGGTTCAATGGTTCAATGGTTTAAGCCTTCTTCCCTTTGATAAGTGTTTTAAAACCGTTGAACCTGAAGCAATTAAACTTTGAATCTTAACAAAAGTGCTTAATTCTTTTTTGATGACATTGAACCTTTGAACCCATTGAACCCATTGAACCAAAATGGTTCAAGGTTCAACGGTTCAATGGTTCAAGCACTGCATAGAAGCTTGCCGATAAATTCTTTTGGTTGAACTCCCCTGTAGAAGCCTTTGAACCTATTGAACTTTTTGATTGAAAAAGTTTGAATAATTCTCAATTTTGAAAGTTCAGAATAATTTTTTGAAATGTGAAGAGATAATTTTGTCTTGCAGGACCAAAATAGTTTATATGTTGTCCCAAAAATGAGTGACATTTTTTGGGTACAACAAGATGCAGGAAGACTCCTTCCTTGGCCATCGATGTTGGTGTTCCCTGAGATATATATACCTCCACCAGAAGGGATCTCAAGAACTTTAGGAACCCTGCCCCCTTTCATGTATGTGTATTTGTCCACTTAGGCAAGCACATCTGTCACATCATCATTGGTAGCTAAAATGAATGATATGAAAATCATTTTGAGTAACTTCTCTAATGAGATAATTAATCTCAAGAGGCAACAGGTCACACCTCCAAAACCTTCTTACAACTACCAAGAGAGAAGACCACCTTACCTATGGAATTAATACCAGGAAAGGAAAAAAATGAACTAATAAGCTCTGAAACACCAAGCACCAAACCATCATATGCAACCTATAAATTAGATGGTCACAGTCCCAGACCCTTTGCACATAGTGTTGCCAAGTACAAACAGAGAGCTAGTGGTTCACCAGAATAACTTGGTAGATGATTCCAACTCATGGTGTTTCCCCTACAATGAACCCCATGGACCCCAAAATTATTTGAGGGGGGATTCATTGACCCCAAAATTATCCAAGGGGTAACTTTTAATAGAAGGTCACCGAGCAGAGATGACAGGGAGTGTACCAAACTTGACCTATACATACCAATCTCTAGGAGTCAAAGATGTCGTGATGATGACACAAATGTAAGGTATGTACCTAGATCAAGAGGAAGAAATAGCCTCAAATCATGATCTTTTCTCATGTATGGAAAGTGAGGACATGGTATTTGATTATGAAATGCCAGTGTATAGAGCTCTGCAGGTTCAATTAGACTACTATACATGCTACAAGAAAAGATTGGCCAAAAGCACCAAGGCTTCTGTAAGGCCTAAAGTAACCTTCAAAAAGACCCCAATGCCATAACCTCCACTTGCATTCTATCTAAAATAAGGTGAGATATTAAAAATAAAGATAAAATACCTTGACGTATCACCTCCAAAGTTGTATAACATGGTTGAGTAGCTGAAGAAGGTATCAACTAACATCTCCCTTTGGGATGTCTTGTCTATCCACTAACAAAAGACTCTACTAAAAGAGGCCTAAGAGTATAAGGATAAGCCCACACAAATAAGGTTAGTTATAGAACCTATAAATAAAAAATGGAAGGAAGCCAGTGTGGTCATGCAGCCCCAAGTACCCTCTGCATTCATCAACACCAAGGAAGGGGTTAGTAAAACAAAACCCACCCCATTCTACCTAAATTTATTATGGGTAAGAGGTTATTACATAATTCCATGATCAACTCGAGCATGAGCACCATGATGATGCCCAAATACATAGCTGAGGTACAATAATTAAAATACAAACCCTTAAATAAAGGGGTGATGCAAGTAGATAAAAACAAGGTTCAGACCCTAGGGATCATCCGAGCCCTTCCCCTCACATTATATTCTTGTTTCAGCATCATTTTTCCATAAGTTGTTGTAGTGATAGACATCATGCCCATTTTCCGACTATGTTTGTTGAGAGATTTCACCATTAAATTCAGTAGTAATCTATTGTTGGACTGGTTTCACTTGATTTTGAGGACCAAGTATAGGTCAAAGTTAAAGGTGTTGTCAAAACCCCTTCACTTGAAACATAAAATGGATGAGGTAATGGAGAACTTTGAAGCAATGCACACCTCCTTCTCAAAGATAGAGATGCACTATACTAAAATGCTCAAAGGAGAAGGGGTAGCTAACAACAAAAGCCCTGAAGAAGAGGCCATGATAATTAATTCATTGAAAATGACCCATTCACAAACTTTGATATGAAAAACCTTAGAACCTATGTTATTCACGATGAGGAACAGGTTATCCCCAAGGTCATGAAAAAGCAAAGAGATTAAAGTGAAAAGGTCAGGGATGAATCTAACTTCTGGATGTTGCATTTTGATGGTGCAAAATGCAAAACTGACTCTAGGGTTGGTATTCAATTGACATCCCCCTCCAAAAAAGTGACCTAGGAATTTTGGTTTCAGCTTCCTTGTATAAATAATGAATCTGAATATGAGGCCTTGCTGAGTGAATGAGCATCAAGAAGCTAAGGGTATTTGGTGATTCTGAATTAGTAGTAAGACATGTGAGAGGGGTAGTGGAAATGAAGAATGTACACATGAGATCTTATCACCACCATGTATGGGACCTAATTAAATATTTAAAAGCCTTCAATATTTAGATCATCCCAAGAATCATTAATGCAGAGGCTGATAGAATGGCAATAGTGGGCTCCCAATTTGACTCAATAATGGACTTATTCATAAATGAGCAAGCAGTGCATGTAATCATCAGACACTTTATCCCAAATAATGACTAGAGTTAACAAGTATTTAAAAATGATGCTCAAATTACAATGTTCCTCCAGTAATCCTGCAAGTTCACAGAACAACTTCAGCCAAAAATTAAGGAAGCCTATAGAGACGAGATTATATGGTCGAAAACCAACAAGCTCCCAAAAGGTCTCATCACCTTAGAAAATATTTTTGATTCTAATGATGTGAATAAGGACAAACTTAAGTTTGTTGTAGATAAAAGTGATTATTAAAAGCTTGACATTAGGGGTGGAAGAACATTGAAGGTCATAAAGGAGGCTCCTTAGAGAGACGACGAGCAACTAGTGTCCTTTTATGACAAATACAAAGGTGTCATCATATGGACTTATGATGACCTAAAGGGTTATGACTGAGAGGTCATTCAACACACCATAGATTTGATGGAAGGGGCCAAGCTGGTTAGGAAAAAACAAAGGATGGTGAACTTGAAGATCGAGTCCCTAATAGCCCAAGAGCTAAGGAAGTTAATCAACTCAAAGATCATATACCCAATCAAGCATTCGACTTGGGTATCCAACCTGGTCCCTTTATGAAAAAAGAGTGAAGAAATCTGATTGTGTATGGATTTTCAAGATCTGGATAAGGTATCCTTGAAAGACCGTTACCCTCTCTCCTCTATGGAATAAATCCTATAAATGATAACAGGAGCAAAGATGTTTTCATTATTGGATGGTTTTTATAGGTATAACCAAGTATGGGTGAAATAATATGATCAACACAAAACTACTTTCACAACAAAGTGGAGAACCTTCTCATATGCAAAGATGCCTTTTGGACTTTCCAATGTTGGGGCAACATTTCAGCGAGCGATGGATGTGGCCTTCAAAGGGATAATTAAGGAGATCATCCTCATCTACTTAGATGATCTCACTGTATTTTCTAAGAGGAAAAAATACCACTTTGACCGTGTGGAAAAGGTCTTCCAAAGGTGCCAATATTTTGGGGTGTCCCTAAACCCCAAAAAGTGTGTCTTTTATGTTCCCCAAGGCAAATTGCTTGGATACATAGTATCCAAATATGGGATTTCCATTAACCCTGAAAGGATAAGAGCCATTAAAGACTTGGTTTTAATAGTGAATAAGAAATGGGTCCAATCTTTCCTTAGAAAGATCAATTTCATCATTAAATTCATATCAGACTTTGTTGGATTAGTTAGGCCAATCACCCTAATGCTAAAAAAGGACCAGGTTTTCAAATGGACACCCAAGGGAAGAGCAGCATTAGAAGAAATCAAAAGTTCAATATCTGCTACACCCATAATTGTTAACACTAACTTTTCCAAGGACTTCATCATTTACGTCTATGGGATTGAGCATAACCTCGTGGCTATGCTAACTCAAAAGGAAGAGGAGGGAAGAGAAGAGCACCCGATTGTATTCTACTCTAGAACATTGCATGGGTATGAAACCAAATTCAAATTTGTAGAGATACAAGCCTTCACCATCATTAAAAGCCTTAAGAGGTTTAGGCACCTAGTGGAAGGTAGAAAAATAATGGTGTATGTGGCACACTCAAGTGTCCATGAATATGTCATAGAAGGAGACATTACAGAAAAGAAAGTTAATTAGATCACCAATATCTTGGAATATGATGTAGAATTTAGGTTGAAAAAGTTAATTAGAGGGAGAGGGATCTGCAAGTACCTAGCTCAGTGCTTAGATGTCCCAATAGAGGATCAAAATGCACCCAAAGCAACCTTAGTGAACCAATTCAAAATGGGTACGTCTTGGGTGATCGACAGAGTCCACTTTATGAAGATTAGTAGATATCTCGATGACCTCCCCACACATAAAAGATGTTTCTACAGGCTGCAAGGGTCTAGATACATGTTAGTCCAAGGGGTCCTATTTAAAAGGAACTTTAATGGAGATCTCATCCGATGTGTTGATAAGCCCTAGGTGGATAAAATTCTCCAAGATATGTACTTTTATCCCCCTAGTGGTCACTTCTCAGCCAAAAATACCATGAAAAAAGTCATGCGTGCAAGATATTACTGGCCGACCATGTTTTTGGATTGCCACCAAGCAGTCAAAAAGTGTCAAAAATGTCAATTCTTCACCAGGAAGAGAAAAAATTCAGCCATGCCTCTCAACCCGATCGTGACCAATGATCCCTTTGCATAATAGGGCTTAGACTTTATCATGATGATCAACCCATCCTCTAGCATGGGTCATAAATAGATATTAATGACCACTGACTACTTCACATGATGGACCAAAGTGGTCCCACTGAGGGAAGTAATAACGAATGTGATCCTCGACTTCTTGAAAGAGCTTGTCATTAGGATTGGTCTACCTAAAATAGTCATCTCTGATAATGCGAAGGCCTTCCTCAAATCCAAGATATCAAAATTTTCACTTTGAAATGGCATATTCTTGAAGACTTCATCTAATTATTACCCATAAGGGAATGGGTTAGAAAAATCCACAAATAAAAATTTGATCAGGCTGATCAAGAGGATGAGTGATGACAAGTAGAGGGAGTGACACTTGCACGTAAGGATGGCACTATGGGCCGATCACATCACTCCCAAAAAAACCCTAAAGACTTCCCCATATGAACTTGTATATGGGAAGGAAGTGATTATGCTAGTATCATTGGATATCATGATGTGACATCTCTTAAAGGCCATCAAAATAGAATAAAATGGAGCAATAGAGGTTCAGCTTGTCAAACTGCTCAAATTCCAAGAAACAAGGGAACAAGTAGGTGATGCAAAGTTGCCCATCAGCAATTGATAAAGTGATGGTTTGACAAAAAGTTATCAGACCCTAGGTTTAAACCAGGGGACTTGGTTCTCAAATATGACCAATGAGCCACGAAACTGGGATGGCATGCGAAGTTCAATTCTTTTTGGAGAGGGCCATTTCACATTATCAAAGACAGACTGGGAAATGATTTTGAATTAAAATACCAAGAGGGTAACATATTAGATATCCCCATCAATGGGATCGACTTAAAGCATTTCAACTAACCTACTTATCTTCCCCTTTGTACATAATTAGTTAGTTTCCTTTTGCTTTTTCTATCGTGTGTTTCTTTCCCCTAGTTGTTGTTCCCTTTGCCTTGTTTTTATTCTTTTTATTATTTCCTTTTTAAAATAAGTGCCATTGGAACAAGTGATTGTTTTGATCACCACATGTCCTTCCCCCAATCTTCCCAAATCTTTGAAACATTCTCTAAAAGATAGTTATCTACCTATCTTACCTACCATTAATGTTAGGTGATCCATTGTAACCCCATGATGATCACTAAAAAATATCTCACTTATGGATCTTTGAGCATGTGTGCCACCCTTATCGTTTATGAGGACACTCATTTTTGAATTTTCATGATGATTCCACCTAGTGGCACTAGCACATAAACACCCCTTCTCTCATTTCAAGCCAAACACTTGGCACTTTGTGATTTTAGAGAGAGCATCAAGCAAATTAAAAAGAGAAGAAAAAGAGTCTATAGGTCAAACGAGATATCAAAGGACCATTGATCTAGTCATCCAAAGTAGGGACAGAGAAAGATGGTTGACAATAAATGTAAATATGGAGGCCTCTATATCCTTATCTAAGAGTGGCAAACACTCCTTAAAGAAAAGAACCTATAGTTCAAGTAGTGTTAGAGATCCTCCTCTCAAGCACACCATGAGCAAATCCTATGCTTCAACCCCTACTCAAGCGAAGGAGAAGTTGTTGAATACCATAAAGTTAACCAAGGGACTATACAAAAAATGGGCTTTGGTAACTGACTTTGTGGATGACATTTTTGATTCAAAGTTAGCCCAAAATCTCAAGAATCTAAGGGAGAGTGCACATGCTTGAATGATGGATAAGATCAACAGGGAAGAGTATGGCTCTTTCAAATGCAAAATATGGGACTACACATTGGCACAATAGATGGTGTTATATGCACACCCATGCCCTGAGGTTATATCTCTTTGAGTAGAGAGATATGATATCGGTATTGGAGTGATCACTGATAAGGCCTATTTATGGGTAAAAATAAATGTAGATAATATCAGAGAGATGATTTGACTCAAGTACAATTCAAAAGCCACTATCCTCAACATTGAAAGTTTCCAAAATGTCTAGGATTATTTGGGCTCTAATAAGGCGTGCTTCCTCAGATCTCTCCTCAAAGAAGAGGTCATGAAGATGCCTCTTTTACCCATGCCCCTGTTAACTTTCCCCGTGCAAAATTTTAAGGACACCCTATCCATGTTGGCCTTCATCTTGGGCATGGACTTCAACAAAAATGTCAATGACTTCCAGCTGGGTACGCTCTACCTTATGACTGTGGCTGAGAAGGGATAGGAGTTTGAAATGGAATTTGTTGAAGCCATTGCCTCCACCATGAATACTGATATGGAAAATTTCTCAGTGATGATTACCGTCAAGTACCCATCCTTCTTCGTACACTTTATTTTATACTATAACTCCTAATTCTTTTCCAAGTACCTCTAGCTCAACACCTCTGATATAGAGGTCTTTCCCAAATGTGGTGACCCCCATCACCATATGGACCCACGTCCTATAAAAAACTAGGGACTAATATGAGTTTGTGGAGTGGTTCATGGCTCTAGTTCTCATGGACCTCAGCTGATAGGCTATCACCTGCAGAATGACAAATTGGCAACAAGCCTGGCTTGCAAACAACAAAGTTCTCATCGACTAGTTTCGGGGAGCTTGCTTTTCATTCATCTGAGCATATGGTTTTAATAGAAAGTCCTTCCAACTTCCCTACACACTAACTGATAGGACCCTAATCTTTGAGTGGGCTCACCAACTTGATACAATGGATTTTACCTATGGGGCGGTGAAGAAGAAAAAGCACTTATATGATGTCTCTTTAGCAAGAGATAACATCACAGTGTAGAAAAGGCACCAAGGATGCCTCCTCATGACCAAGCTAGTAGAGCTTGGCCTTGA
The DNA here is from genome assembly GCA_037957365.1 of Torreya grandis. Lineage (NCBI taxonomy): Eukaryota > Viridiplantae > Streptophyta > Pinopsida > Cupressales > Taxaceae > Torreya > Torreya grandis. The sequence continues at coordinate 3,635,199 of JARHVA010000970.1, forward strand.
TTTGATAAATGACTAATGGGTATATGATCTGATGGGATACATAGCCAACTTGAAGATCTCTAGCATTCTTAGGCATTAACCTCAGCCTTACCTGGAGGAGATGAAGTCACCCACAGAGGATGTCCCCCAAAATCATGTGGACCTATTCCGAATGGTAGAAGATGCCCTTAAGATATGCAAGTCTTTTTATACCAAGGTCCAAAAATATGACCCAACTAAGAAGTTATCAAAAATGAAGAGGAACCAACTCTTCGAACTAGATTGGACTGCAGAGAAGGAAGCTACCTTCACCAAGTACATGTTTAAAATTGACAAGCCAGTCGAGGGTTTGTATGATGAAGAACAATATGAATAGTTTGAGAAGATCTAGGATGAGTTTCACCCAAAATAAGTCATGTCTGAGGGAGAATCCACCCCCAAATTTGAGATAAGTGGAGATGAGGAAGAAGTAGACACTCCTAGGGAAGAGGCAAGGGACATGCCCTCAGGGAAAAAAGTAGTAGAAATGAAGGTCATGGCCACCCAGGTGCCTTCAACATGGTCACCTCCCATATTACCTTATCCCTTGGTCCCTAAAAAATAGCGAGATCCCTCTAAGCACCTTGTGGATGGGTCCTCCTAGCTCAAGAGTGTTGAGGCACCCGTTTCCATCCCTATTTCCATCCCTCCATCGGTTCCTCCCCAGAAAAAGATTTGTTTCATAGATCCCCTCCTTTCTACTTTTGCTTCCTTTTCCACCACCCCATCCCCCTCTATGTATCCATTATAGTTTGTAGCATCATCTACTACCCAACTGAGCACTTCGACTTCCCTTGTCACTTCATCATCTACCCTGGTAGTCCTACTAAAGGTTACAGTGCCTTCCATTATTCAATCTAGCACCACCCTAGCTCTAATCCTCTCTTTGATCACTCAGTATTCTATGAGGCCTGACCCTTTCTCCTCTAAAATCCCTATCTCCTCCTTTATGCCTTTCCTCACCCCCTCTCCTTCATCATCCACCTCATTCATGCTCATGATGCAATCCCCATTCTCCCCACCCCATGAGCTCCCACTTTTCTCTCCTTCAACCCTCACCGTTTACTCACTTGCCTCTGCATGAGCAGGGTCTGCTACCTCATAACAATAAATAGATATTTAGTTCATGTTGTCATAGTGAATCCCCTTTGTGTGGGAGATGATCCAATCACCTGATTGATATTAGTAGCAGGTGGACGTAGCAAGGGTGACCTAAGAGGCCTGCATGTAAATAAAAAGAGGGAAACAAGCTAAGGTTGAGGTCGAGGCTTATATGCAGTCATTTTATGATCCTACGTAGCAACCCCTAATGGTTTCCCATCTAACTCCCTAGGTAGTCAAGCCCTAAGAATAAATGCAAATGAGAGATTACACCGTATAAGCTATCGGCTTTAACCTCAATCAGGTCTGGCCCACCGACCAAGTCAAGCTCATCGAAGAAACTTAGAATTATGTGACTACAAACTATATAAAGGTGGTTCCATAATTAAAGAAGACCAAGTTGGAGCTCTCTAAAGTAAAAGCTATAATCAATTGCCTTAATGTCAAGGTTAAGGCCAGGGATACTGACATCAATAACACACGCTGATCTCTAGGGCAACATCCTGAATAAAAATTTATAGGAAGAGGCTAGCATGTGATCAACTGTTGAGATCAAGCTGCAAGAAAAAGAGAATTTGGTTAAAGTTATCCAAAAACTTCATGATTCAGATTGGTCATATCAACAATTGCAACCCCAGGTGTAACAAGACTCCTCGATCAAGGACCAAGGGATTGAGAAGTTAAAAAATGACCTCACCACTTGCACACAAGCCACCTTGATCCTTCCCATAGTATAGTATCTATAAAAATCCTACTAGGAATGGATCAAGACCATGACAGTAAACCTAAAGATAGCACTAAACTTAATTTTAGATGCACAAAAGTTATCCTCTCAGGTAAGCATATTTTTTTGACTATATGCTTGCTTTTGTATCTTCAAAAGTCTCAAAATCATAGAGCCTTATTCAGAAGCTCTACAATGCTTCTCCTACAGCGTTAGCAATAGCAAGGGTGACTAATTAGAGGTAGGTAGTAGCAAGGGTTAATGAGTTTTTGAGTTGTATCAACATAGTAAATAAGTGTAAGTCATTCCTTAATTCTTTGGAGAAGGCAATTTAAGAAAGGCAGGGACACATAGAGCAATTAATCCAATTAGGACTCCCCTCCTCTTTTTTGATTGATAACATCATCCTCCCCAAGGACCAAATCAAGGAACTACTTGAGCAAAAGCAAAATGATCAGGCCATCTTCATAGCTCTTGATCAATCACTTGATGTCTCCAAGGTGTAAATTTTTTTGTATCCACTCACCTAGTTGGAGCTCTAAATGTTGGTGGTGGTTGAAGGCTTGGTAAACATCTCTTTCAAGGAGATAATTGATCTGGATAGATCCTTCGAGGCTCTCAGCAAGAAAACATAGCCAAAGGAGGAAGAATGGGCACCCTTACAGGCAACCCTTCAAAAGTTATAGTTTTTTGCTCCTTCCTCCCAATTTTGTAGTTTTGTTTCAATTGGTATGAGTGCTAGAGATTTTGGGTTCTCCTACCCATAGGTGAATGCCCCTGTGAGTCACCAAGAACTATGGATCAATAATCCATGTTTTTATTTTGGGACAATTCATTTCTTTGTTGGGCCCACTTTGTAGATACGCAGTTCTTTGGCACCTTCCAATGGGTTCCCTTTTAGTCCCTTTCTTCTTTGGGCCCTGTTCTTCTAATTTTGCCTAGGTCCCAACCTTCATCCATTTTTGACACATAGCAAAATGATGCTCATCCAGCTTGAGGAGACTTTTTCTTCACTCGGGTGAAGTGCGAGCTCGACATGTGATGGTCCTAAGCTCTTCAAATCCTTTTCATTTTTTGGGTCAAGTATCTAAGCAGCACCATTGGTGGATGAAAGGAAAGATGGACCCCACTAAGCATTTAATGAAAAGATCGATGTGGTTATCCACATGTGGCACCACTTCATTTACCCCAAGTGTAGTAGACTTAGTAGAACAATATAGTTGTGTCATATCTAAGATTCGAAGGCCAACTATACTCATAAGCTTGAGACCTCCTTTCAAATATAATGGTGTCATCATGAGTGCGAGTGAGAGAATTTTCCCAAATATCACTTTCCTCAGGCATTCACCTTGCCTATTTATTTTGAGCTCATTTCTTTTGTAAGGGGTTGGTTATTATTTTCCTTGTAATTTTTTCTAGCTTATGTATAGCTATTGTAATAAACTAAGAAAGCAACAGCTAGGTTTTCTATTTTTCAACCTTAAGAGGTACACCTCATGGATGTGTTTTGCATACTTAGTGTGTGCCCTTTGTGGCCTTCTATATTCTATTCCCCATCTATAATGAAGAGTATGTGATGCTCTATGTTAATTTGGAGTGGAAAATTGTCTCTATTTACTATTTCAATTCTTTTGCTTCTATAGTATAGATCTTTACTTTTGTTGTAGATATTAATTCATGCTTTAGGCTCTTTTATGGTCTATAGTGTTAGGGATTTATGTTATTTTATGCAAGTATAGGTAAATGTTTCAAATATATGGGCACATCACCTCTATTTAGATTTAGTTCTGTGTGATTATTTTTTCCTTCCCTCCCACCCTAGTTTCCAAATTTGAATGAAGAGTCAGCCTCTAAAATCATGGAGGTCACTTTATACACCGCATTTAGTCCCACGTCTATAAATCTCCCCATAGAGGTTGTTTGACCTAAAATGAGAGCTTTAGGCATCAATAAAACCCTTTATGGGGAATTTCACTACATTTTATGAAAATTTCCCTCAATTTATATCCCTCATTAAATTATGAGGTTGGTATGTATGCTAGGAGATGAAATCTGAATCATCGTACCCTATAAAGTATTGGATGGTGATGAAGTCCACCTTACACAACCAAAGGAAAAAGAGAAGTTTAAATATTTTTAATCCTCAGGATCCCACAAGTGGCCAAAAGGAGAGCATACTCTAGTTTAGATTTGGGAAAAAAATAATAACTTATTTGTTATTGATTACCCATGGTCCCATAAGTGGGAAAGGAGAGAGCAATTGCACAATAAGCCACAGACAAACAAAAAACAATGCAAAAACTCAAGCAATAAAAACACAAGTATGTTTAACACAAAATTCAAATGTCGGTTCCTTTTATGCACCAAAATGTGATGTGTTTGTTTTGGAAATAACCACTTCTTTAAAAATTGAAACATGTATAAAAACAATTAGTGTTTGAGGTGTGGTTTCTAACTAGCAAGAAGAAGTTGAAATGATGATTGTTTAGGTCATGAGAAATGAACACAGATCGATCCCATTATTTATCAGAGGAATACCACTAATTCATAGGTCAATATCACAAATTTTTAGATAGAGAACATTTGATTCCACCAATTAGTAGGGTAGTATCACTGATTAGAAGGGTGATCACTTTGATATAAAAAACATAGACCAAATAAAGATATAAATGAGTCCACTACTTAGATCATAAATTCTACTATTTCTAAGTAAAATATCACCAAAATTTTGGAAATTTAGAGGAGAAAAATCACTAGGGTGTTGCCACCAATATGCAGGTCGATGCAGCCAATTTACAAGTCGATTCTACCATTTGAAATTATGATTAGACCATTTCCATAAATCTAAAGTTTGAGTGAAGTCTAAGAAAAATGCTACCATTTCATAGTGTATTTACACTAATTTATAGGTTGATCCTACCAATTTGTAGGTCTATTCTACCTTTTACCTGAAAAACATAAAAAAAAACACAAAGGAAGTGATATCATCGATTACCAGGTTGATATCACCATTTAAGAGAACAGATCCCATTGATTAGAAGAGTATTTCTATCACTAACTGGGAATAAAAAAATGATAAATTGAGAAGAAAAGAGGAGAAATTAAGATAAATTATGAGATAATTTATTAATTAGAGGATTGATATGATGTTTCAAAGGAGAATGTGGGGTGCTAGTCCTACTAGGCATTCCATATGTGATCACATAATTGAAAATGAGGTTAGTTTCTTATTAGCATGAAAATCAAACCAAAACAATATAAAATTAATATCCTAGGTGATATCCTCAGAATGGGAAAGGTCAAGAAAGAAACAAACAAGAAAATAGGAAGACAAATCAAACCATTATGCCTTCCCTTTTTGATCTCTCCCTCTTGATAAAATTTAAGTTTGGATTGGGCTAGATATAAATCTTGAGATATTTTGGTAATGTCACAAATTTATTATGATGGTATCTCCCATGATTTGTTGAGAAATTGAAAAACTTGGTGAAGCTTTTCTTATAGATTTGGCACCATAAGTTTAACACAAAAAATTTGGCGGAGAGTGAGGTCTCCTCAATTTATATATTTGTTTTAAAAAATTGAGTTTTTATCCTCAATTTATATATTTGTTTTAAAAAATTAAGTTTTTTTATCCAAGATGAAGATCAATGGTGTGATCACAGGAATCCAAGAAGGGAGATTAGTATAATGTTAGTTCAAGTAACAAAAACTCAAATAAACACACTAACACTTGTAATCTTAATCTAGATACTAGATAGAGCTTAGTAACAAAAGCTAAATGAAAGGACAACAAAAACATTTTAAAAATACCTCTTTTACCTTCCTTGGAAGCTTCAAATGCTTTGTTGAGTGGCTTTCTCGGTTTGTGTATCAAGAAGTTTTTACAAATGAAGTTTGTTGGATCCTTCTCTCCTTGGCACCATTGGATTTGATGTGGCTTTTGATTGCTTGGCTTAAGATTTTTGGAATTATAACACTATTGCAATGAGTTCTCATGGAGAAAATCCTGCATAATAACTCTACAATGTCCAAGCTTAGAAATTAGGAGGTATGGCCTTGTATTTATAGTCTTGGGAATTAACTCTCAAACAAGGTGAGTTAGGGTTGAGTTAAGAATTGGAATGGGTTCAAAATAAATCTAGGTGAGTCAAATCTAACTCAAATTGAGTTAATAGTTGTCAAGTAATTATGATTTATAATTATTAGGAATGGCTCTCAAAATTAGATATTTTAAGATATTTTCAAAGAGCTTGACAACTTATAAAGGCAATGATGAAAGACTAGGATATTTTGATTTTTGAATTTTGATTTTTAGCTATTCATTAATTTCAAATGGATAATTCAACTAAGTATTTAATCTAATTTAATTTGTTAATTGATTCTGACTATCCATTTAGCTCTTCCAAAATTTGATTTAAGTGTGCAAGAGCCCCCACTTAATAAGTTTATAGGTCAAATTGATAGTTGTTATGCCACAAGGTTATTAAGGATGAATCTGTGAGAGATTTTTATTGCATATGATAGAATTCCCCAATTAGGGATGTCTCAACATGATTTTGAGCTTTGATAAAGGACGCATAATAAAATTTGGGACATTCAGTTATTCATATGCTTAATTTGAAATGGTTAGAAGTAATTGATCTAAAGTCTGGGTGGAAGCTAGTTGTGACCAGTTTTAGGTGTCTACAATTTTACCCTATTTGGGAAGGCATTGCAATCTATATGCACAATAACATCTTTTCAAAGAATGAAAATTTCATGTATGCCTATGACTTCAATGGTAATGGATGTTTTGTTGATGCCCCTTCGAGGGAGCGATTGGCAAAAGGGGTTGGTGATTAGTCCCTCGAAAGGAGGAAACAACGAGACCAAAAAGATAAAATAGGGTGGAAAAGACTAATTTTTCATAGATGATTATAATCAGTGGCATATGGAGCTTCCCCAGTTGAGTGGATAAATAATCATCAACATAGGTGGGACAAAAAAGGCAATTATTTACCCAAAGGCGGTTATAATCATTGAAAAGATGATTAGGGTAACATGAAAATGATTTGACCAAAGATGGAAAAAATATAATTTTTCCATAAGTAATTATAATCATTGGCAAGATAAAAATATGTCCCAATTAGGCATAAGAGAGATAACGATTTTCCCATAGGTAGTTATAATCATTAACCTCTAGATAGATAGAAACACCATGATTTGTCCATAGGCGGTTATAATCACTGACTCTGTAAGTGGGATGATACATAATGATTTGTCCAAAGGTAGTTAAAATAATTGGTATTGCAAGTGGGACAAGATACAATGATTTTTCCATAGGCATTTATAATCATTGATACCATGATGATGGGAATATGATGGCAAATTAGATAATGGGGCTTACGAACTGAATCCATACTCATGAAGTAAGAGTCAGCTAGTATAGAGAAGAAAGGTGAATTTGGGCAACCTAATAGTATGGAGATACATGTCCTAACTAGCAAGCATTAAAATTTTTTCATGATTTAATTACTCTATATGTGGGACATGATTTGGGTAGATCAGGAATTTTTTAGGTGCCAAGAGATATATTATGGCCGCATTGCTTGTAAGAATCTCTGAGCTAATTTTAGTTGTAGCACGTGACGATAGGCATCATGATAGAACACCATGATGAACTTAGCTGAAATATGCGTAAAAAATTGCACACGATCTAATAAACAATTGAAAATAATGTACCAAAGATGACAATGTGGACATATGAATATGAATGGAATTAATTATAATGTGCAAGGAATCACCCAATGAACATAGGTATACTAATTCAAGGCACAACAAGAAAACAAATAAATAAGCAAAAAAACAAACACACAATAAAACACCAAGAAGCAAAAAAAGAAAGACATAACAAGACAAGACAATGAGAATAAAATGAAACAAAAATAAACAATGGTTAATTACAATGTTAGTGCAAATAGAGAACAAACAAGATGATGAACATTGACCTTAAACTATAGAAGATAACGAAATAAACAAACAAAATTGGGGGAATAGAAGAAAATAAAGGGGGTGGCCGAGTTGATTCCAGATGCACTAGGCAAGGGAATGCTACCTACATAGTTTCATGGGCATGATGCACAATATAAACTTCAGACCAAATGTAGTTCTCCCAAGATATGAGATAGAAGAAAAATGATGAGAGAAAAAACATGATGATTGTGTTATAGAGGAATATGGGAATGGGTTTGTAAAACTGTGAAAGTGTGGGATGTTAGGCCAATAAGGATGGGAAAACTAATGACAAGTGGTTTCTTGTGAAATAGTTATGGATCCTAGAATTTTAAGGCAAAAAAGTGGTCATATTGGTGAATATTTAGTATTTTCTAGATTGTTTTACAAAGATTTTTTGAATTTTCTATGTATCTCAACTCACTAAAGGATTATGAGATATTAAATGATCCAAGCTCATAAAACAAAGAGAGCATTTAAACTTAAAATTGATCATAAAATTGTGAGAGCATGGTAAAGGGTGACTAAAATGACCTCAATATGAATTGAGCATTGCCTACATAGTCTTGGGATGGGACCATAAGTAACTTTAGTTATGTCTTACAGCAGAGGAATCTAACTAAGTAGCATCAAATTCATAAACGAGGCAAAGTAGGCAAATGACACAGTACAGAATAAGAATGGCAAGGCGATACTTCAAGGAATGATAAAAGTGTTACTCCTAGTTTTTCCATAGGTATTTATAACTAGTAAACAATGTCATAGGTTAAGGATATTAATTTTCCCATATGCGGTTATAATTAGTAGCACAACAGTGGTACTCTGATTTTTTCAAAGGTGGTTGTAATAAAAAATACTTGGCATAAATAAAATAATAAATAAAGGATACAACTACCAAACCACTGTCATACTACTACAAATTACAGCCTCTATCTAGAATACTAAATCAACTGCTGAAACTTGATCCGAATCTTCATACTGAAAGCGATCTAGGAACCAATTAATCAAATCCAAGGTCAAAGGGGTTGGGTAGAAAGGGTTAAAATAACACTAGTCAATATTAAATGCATGGGATAATGATATGGTATAAATAAAGATGTATGTATTATGGTACAATGGAAATGTGCCTCATAGACAATACTTCAGGGCTCTTAAACGAAGAATCCCTTGAGGTGTTAATGTTCATCGGTGCATCAAGTTCATATCTATTTGGTGTAGCGATCTTGTATGCTTTGGAATCATAATTAATAATAATGATTAGGGGCCTATCCAGTTGGGTTTGAACTTGCCCTTGTGTTTCTTTTCGGACATGGCATTTTGTTCATTTTCTTTAAGAACAAGATCACCAAGCTCAAATTCTTTATTTTTGACTTGTCAATTATAGTGGCCACTGAGTTGGCTCTAATATGCTTGAAGGATATTGACTGCGACCATGCATTTTTTATCAAGTAACTCTAGCTCATATAGGTGAGCTACTCAATAGTCTTCATCATCTAGAACATGTTTCAAAGAGATACGCAAAGAAGGTAACTTGACATCAATGGGAAGAATGACCTCAGTTCTATAAACTAGGGAATATGGTGTGGCTCCTATTGGGATATGATAATTGGTGCGGTATGCCCAAAGTGTGAGGAATATTTGGAGGTGTCAATCGTAGCCAGCATCATTGACAATATTTTTAAATATTTTGATAATGATTTTATTAGATGCTTCTACTTGGTTGTTACATTGTGGGTAAAAAGCGGTAAAAATATGTTGAGTAATATTGTAATTGACATAAATAGAATTGACATCCTTATTCTTAAATGATTTGTCATTATTAGATATAATCTCAGATGGGATACCATAGCAGCAAATAAGATGGTTGAAAATGAACTTGGAAATTTGTTTTCTAGTCACGTAGGTGAGGGGTATAGCTTCAACCCACTTAGTGAAATATTTAATAGCAGTAAGGATATGTTTATGGCCATCAAACAAAGTTGGATTAATCTTCCCAATGAGATCAAGACCCCATGTTGCAAATGGCCATGGTGTAAGCATTGGTTTCAAAGTCTTGGCCAGGTCATGAATTAGATTGGCATGTCGTTGACATTTGGCACACATTTTTACATATGTAACTATATCTGCATCAATAGTTAGTCAATAATACTTGGTACGTAGGATATTTTTGGATAGGATGACCCCACTTGTGTGGGCTCCACATACTCTCTCATGAAATTTTCATATCGCTAATGTTGATTCTTTCAAAGTTAAATAATGAAACAGAGTTCCATCAAAGATGTGACAATATAGGGTTAGTCCAAGTAAGGTATATTGTGTAACATGGTGGATAAAGACCTTGGATTGTTTATGGGATAGGTCTAGTAGCATAATTTGTTCATGAAGATAGGCATAAAGGTCTGAATACTATATAGAGCTAAGACCAAAAATATCACAAATTATTACAATGGTTGAAGGTTCATGAGCTGATACTAGAAGATTTTTAATGAGGAATTGATATTGCTTTGCCTTGTCTATATGATGAATCAAAGATCCAATGGTGGCCATGGCATCCATTGTTCTATTATTGGTCCTCGATATGCATTAAAATTATACTTTGGTAATCTGTTAAGAGTGTCAACTATGGCCTTGTAGGGTACCAATTTTTCATCCTTGGTTTGAAAGTGGTATATAACTTGATTGATGATTAACTAAGAATCACCATAAACATTGAAATATTGAATATTTTATTATACTACCTCACGAAGCCCTATAATGAGTAATTTATATTCGACCATATTGTTAGTACAAGTAAAACTGATATGAAATGATTTAATGATTAGATACCCTTGTGGTGTAATAAATAATAGGTATGTCCCCAATCCATGTGTTATGAATGATCCATCAAAATATAGCTTCCAGTGCTGCTACTCAATAAGTGTTTCAATTATGGTCACAATAGACTCGTCTAGGAATTGGAATGTTAGAGGTTTTGTATCTACAAAGGGAACTTTAACAAGCTAATCTATAAGTAATTGTCCCTTGATGGACTTTTGGTTAACATATTCTATCTCAAACTCACTCAAAAACATAATCCATTTCGCCATGTGACCTTGTAATGTTGTCTTGGATAGTAGATACTTGAGTGGATCTACTTTTGAAAAGACCATGTTCTTGTTGTTTAACATGTAATGTCAAAGTTTTAGAGCTACAAAGACCATAGCTAAATGAGATTTTTCAATGGGTGTATAATTATGTTCATACATGACGAGTGTACAACTTAAATAGTACATGGCATGATTTTTTCCATTATCATCATGCTAAGATAGAAGTTCCCCCAGGGCTTTGTCAGTGGCTGATAGGTATAGTAGGAATGACTTTTCTAGATTTGGTAGCAAAAAACAGGGGGATTGGCAAGATAGTCTTTGAGGTGTTGGAAGGCTTTTTGGCATTCTTCATCCCAATGAAATGTAACACCTTTCTTCAATAAGTGTGTAAATAGATGGAATTTGTCAGCAAATTAGGAAATGAAGCATTTGATAGATTGAATCTTGCCTTACAAACTATGGAATTGCTTCAATTTAGAAGGTTGTGGCATATCAATAATGGCTTGTACGTTGGTTGGATTGACTTCAATTTATTTACAAAAAAATAATGAATCCAAGCAACTTACCTGAAGTAAATCCAAAAATGCACTTCTCAAAATTGACTCTGACCTTGTATTCATGTAGACTCTCAAATATTCTTCATAGTGTTGCTGGATGATTGACATTGGTCTTTGCTTTTCCTAGTATGTCATCAACGTAATATTTAACAATATCATGCATCATATCATGAAATATTATGGTCATGGCTCTTTGGTATGTGGCCCCAATGTTTTTGAGACCAAATGGCATAAATTGGTAATAAAATGTTCCTTATAAAGTGGTGAACACTATTTTATGTTGGTCTTCTAGCACAATCTTGATCTAGTTGTATCTTGAAAATCCATCCATATGTGAAAGCATTTCATATCCAGCTACGGAGTTGATAATCATGTCAATATTTGGTAGAAGAAAGTCATCCTTAGTGTAGACCTTGTTTATATCTCTGAAATCAGAGAAAATTTTGATTTTTTCTAGATTCTTATGACTGACATAACATTCGAGATCCACTCTGAGTAGTCAATCGATCAAATGCATCTCACTTCTAAGATATTTTCCAACTCTTTCTTTACTAATAAATCAATGTGAGGATGTATTTTACACAATTTTGCCTTCACATGTTTGGCATCAAGATATATAAAAAGGTGGTGTACAACCAAGATGGGGTCCAAACCTAGCATATCTGAGTAGGCCCAAGAAAATATGTCAACAAACTCCCTCAAAAAGGTTTTAAAGACTTCATGTTACTCCTTAGTGAAAGATGCATGTAATTTGATTCATTTTGGGTCATTTGGAGTCCCGATGTTGACTTATGTAGTGTCTTCCATAAGAAGAGTCGAACTGTCTTCCAGAATGGTTGGCAATGATTTGAATTGGCCTAAAATGGCAATGTCCTCTAATCAAAATCTCCCTATGGTAAGTATGGCCATGTGATCAATATTGTTGGAAACTCTTGAATGATTTGGTCGAAGGCATGTTATTCTTTCAAACTGAACTTGAACCCATAGGCAAGTTCATCATTGGTGGTCCCCTGATTTATGTTTGAGGAAAGGTGAACACCCACATCTAATGGTGCCTACAATAGGTTTTCATTAGAAGACTGACCTTTCTCTTTACTTTTACCCTATTCCAAAAGTGCCTTAAAAAGGTTTTCACTTTAGGACCTCAATATTTTATTTATTTGTTTGTAGCTAAGGGTGTTCATCTATTCTCCAAAATAGACTATAGGATCCAGTTTGATTTAGAACCCTTGTTTGTGGTCTCCCAACAAAACATTGTCTCTTAGGCCTAAAAAATCAAAAAAGGCTTCATCATTATCAAATTCATTTATAGGGACTGTCACTTCTTGTTGGTCCCAAGCTATAATTTGAGGGTGTTATAGAGGAAGCAGATTATGGTGAATAACTAGTCTAAGGGTACAAATGGCATGAGTGTCAAACAGATTGGTATTGGTCAGGACTTCATAAGGGCTATGATCAGACTCTACTTTGTTTTCGGCATCATTGTCACTAATCATTGGCATTAAAACACAAATAAGATATGCGGGGTCAACTTCAGGCAATTTAAATCTGAGACCATAGGTTTCTTTGTATCAGGTCATGGATATTAGCTCAAGTGTTCCTTGTTGATTTGGCCCAAGTCCTCCTTCATAGGCATGCTTCTCCATGATTATGTTAAGAATGGGATACTTGGCATTTTTATAACAATTAGTCATTTTGGCATTGTATAACCATGATTCATCATCTAAAAGCGGGTCCTATTTTTAGTCAGTGGCCGGTGTGAAAATGATAAGAGTTGGACTATGCAGTTTGCGTTTTCCCTTTCATTTCCATTCCATTCAAGGTGTCTTGGATTTAGGTCTTCCATAAGACTTGGGGTTCTATGGAAGCTTGGTAATGTGGAATGTATCGTGTGTTAAATATTCTCCTAGGCTATTATATATGATGGTAAAGTGATTGGACATTTTAGGAGGTGGCATGTGGGAAGATGAATCAAGGGTATTTAGGTCAATGCAATTTGTCTCTAGAAAATCAACCAAAATTTATTTCCCCTTGTCCTTCTTGGGAACTGGACTCAAGCCAAAATGGTAGTTATAGCTTTCATACTTGACCTGCAAATGCTTGCAATGTTCGTAGGGTTGTAAATTTCTATGAATGTTGACCTCCATGCCTAAATGAGAGAATTTGAGACATTGGTGCAATGTTGAAGGGATTACATAAATCTCATGTATCTAAGGTCTACCCAAGAGCAAATTGTATGAAAAATTTAGGTCTAACACATGGCATAATGTATCATGGGTCAAAGGCCCAATAATAACTGGCAAGCTGATAGTGCCTTGTGATTATTGTTCTTCATTGTTGTAGGCCTTGATTGTGATATTTTCTGGCTAGAGATTAGTTATTGTGTATTCGAGATGCTTGATGAACTTTAGAGACACAATATTTAGGCCCGATCCATTGTCTATGAGGACATGCATCACTTTGTGTCATATGATGACAACTTTAATGTACAATGGGTTGTTATGGAGAGGGCCAAGGGATGACATATCATTTTGGTCTAAGGATAACTAATGGATTGGGGCTAGATGTCCAACCAAAGCTTGGAATTTGTCTGGGGATATGTCATTAGGAACTTGTGATTAGCCTAGGAACTCTGTTAAGATGTTCTTATGGATGGTAAACATACATAACAAATCTAAGATCAAAATTTGTGTGAGCATCTTCTGTATTTGTTTCACAATATCGAGTGTTTTGTCCTTCATAGTGGTAAATGGCTTGTTCTTACACAGAATAGTGGGTTGGATGGATGTAGTGGCAGATGATTGTGGGATTGGGATGGTATCTTTGACCACTGATTTGTGACTACACAATCGGTATTAGATATAGGACCATTGTTTCTAGTAAATGATGGTGGAAGGGGACCAGATAGGATAAGTCTCAGTTGTTAGTGCACTTGTATGTGGTCACAGGGCAATGGCAAGTTATTGATATAAGGTCCAAAATTAGTAATCCCTGCTTGTTGGTATGCTTGTATGCAGTTCCATGTGAAAGAAGGATCACTAGCATAGGTTGGTTGGTTGGAATTAGTTAGCAATGGTCCTGTTCGGTTGATACTTAGTCTTGGATTGATGGAGATTGTGAAAATGTGATCTCCTACAATATGGCCTATAACTTTGTTGTAGTCATGTGCAAATGTGTGGTAAGTCTGTTAGTTATTAGCATCATTTTGGCCTTGATTTCATCCATTTAGTTGGCATTGTTGTTATTGTTGTTGTTGCCTCGATTGTTGATAGTTTTGTTCATTGTTATATTGTGGAAAAGGTTTCTGATAAATACCCATATTCCGATTGCAAGTAGAGGCTCCATTATCTAATGTTATTTCTCCATTTTCTAACATATTTTGAATGAGATGTTTAATCTACACACAATGACATAAATTATGCCCATTAACCTGATGGTATTCACAAAATTCATTTTGTCTTTACCAATTTGGATAAGAAATTCCCTTAGGATAGTGCTTTGAAATGGGCCAACTAATCAAATTATCGGTGGCTAGTTTACAAAACATAGATTTAATGGGTTCTCCAAGGTTGTTAAAGACTCGACGACTAGGCACATTTTTCCTTGGAGGAGGGGTTTGCAAAGGTAAATGTTACTACATTTGTTGGGTTGGTCTATGCTGTTATGAAATCTATGGTTGTTGAATAGGTTATTGGTGAGGAGCAATTTGCATTTATGGCATTGGCTGAGTAGATGGTGTTTGCACCATTTGGACATGTTGCAACTTAGTTACTCCATTTAAAACAACCTTCTTATTGTGGTTAAACTACTTGGATTTTTCATAATTATTGCCCTGGGATGGTGTCGATGTTTGTGCTTGGACTTGGTTGTGGTTTTGATTTTGGTCATTTCCTTAGTTTTGGTTCTAGTTTTGATTGGATGAGGTAAGCTTGATAATGTCTTTGTTAATAAGGTATTTTTTTATTAGTAAACCTTTGTCGATAATTTCCTTAAAAGTATGTGCACATTGCAGCTCCAAATGGTAAGATATCTTGCTTTGTAAATTCTTCATAAATATAGTGGCTAACTATTTATCTTGTAAACTATGGGTGAAGTGGTTGGAAAACTTGTAAAACTTTCACCATCCTTCTGTTTGGTTTGAGTCAAATCCACCAATTAAATATCATGTTTGAGATTGTAGGAGGAATGATGCACAAACTTGTCTGAAAGGTCATCAAAATCAAACACTGAGTTTTTCAACAATTTCAGAAACCATTTCAAAGCTTGTCTTGCTAGACTCTAAAGAAATAAAAGTAGGAGGTATATGTCATTGTAAGCCACTAGTTGGCAAGCAACAAAGAATTTGGTTAAATGGGCCTTAGAGTCTCCTTTACCCTTGTACTTGTCTAATTTCATTAGTTCATACCCTGGAGGAAATGGTATCTACAGATACTCCATGTTGAATGGGTAGGAACACACGTTGTCCAACTTAAACTTCTTGGTTTGTTTCCCATATTGAATAATGGTAATTGCATCTTTCATTTGTTGCAGTTCATGTGCCAGGGAACTAGATGGAACATTGGCCTGAGACAAAGGTTGGGCATTCAAAATTGAAGTACTTTGACCAAGGTATAATAGAGGTATGGTTTGTTGTGGAATGTTAGTTTGGTTAAGGGAATTGACCAGGAATATGCATTCATGGATTAGGATGCAATTGTTTGAATTGCACACATTGTAGTATGATATTCTGGTTTGGGTTTGGTATATAGGCTTTGGTTTGGGGTAATTATGTTTAGGATGGAAGGATATGGCTTTGCATAAAGTATTATGCCTAATGTGGTTGAATAGAGACTTGTTACCGACTTTTCAATCTTGGTTGAATAAGGGGAACTTGTGAATCAAAGCACTACCATTGAATTTTGTGGCATGTTTGGAACAAAAGGCAATTATTATCTAAGTGGTACTTGTTGGAATGTAGTACCTATTGGTTGTGCAAACACTTAGTGTGAACTAGATGCTTGTTGGTTGTTCTGCATTTATCACTAACTAATAGACACACATTGTTGATTAGATAATGTTTATGATTATAGGTTGGTCTGTGACTGCTAAGGTATACCTGTCACTATCTGACGAGGTGGAAAATTAGATTCCCATTGCTATGGTAGTGGAATATTCAATCTCTGCTACGTTGGTATACTATAGATGTGCTTGCTATGGAATATTAGTCATCCCCTATTGTGGTGAAGTAACATTCATCATGTTTTTTCGAGTTAAGGCACTGGTTGTCGCTTGACTACTTAATCCTTGTGGTTGCATGCCTAAAGAAGTAGTTGGTTAAATATTAGAGGTAGTTTTTTTGTGATTGGGAGGTATAAATTTGTATGCCTTGTGATTGTGAACCACTCATGGTGTGAACTAAAGGCACTTGGTGTGGACTAATTATTTGTGCAGTTACGCCACTTTGGTTTGGATTGGATGACACTTGCATGTAATCCATTTTGCTTGGCCCATTTTTCTACATAGAAGCAGTTGATACTTCTTTGATAGCAGGGGCATTGAACATGTCACCAATTGAAGTGCTTTGAATGAATAGGTCTATACTTAGATTTTCTTTTCCTATCAATTTGATTAAGACTCCTGTTGAAGGAGCTAACTTGATAAGTGGAGCATTTCACATGGTCATGTTATTAAAATTGCATGCTAAATTTAAATAGGTCTAGTATGTTATATGCACCTGTATGAAATGGTCCTCCATTAGACCTTTTCCTGTGACAAGCATACATGAATCTTGATACAACATCGACACTAGAGCTTGAGGATTGATAGTAGAGGCCTGATCATTGGTTTGATTTTAAGTTATGTTGTAAGGCACTCTTACTAGACTTGGCAAATATTCATGAAGGAAGTCTACTGCAAACTTGGCCCCTACCTCTATGGCTTTGATTAAAACTTTGTCATTATTTGCAATCACGTGATGATAAAAAAAATAGGGATCATATGTCGATGAAATTGGAATGTAGTACAGTTATTGTTGGATTTGGTCCACAATTGAAGGTACACTAACTAGGTATTGTGTTATTCATTCTTGGTCCTACTCTGAAAATGAAAGTGTGTTGACCAAATAGTGAGTTAGAGGATCTTGGATTTTTTCCCAGATTGAGTGTTGTAAGGTGGATAGGAATCTGTCTCACAAAATACATCATCACCATAAGGGTCTTGAACAAAGTCTTCTTGTGTGACCACTTTACCATATCCAAAATTGTACATGGCTCCACTAGGAGTATAGTGAGACATATTCAAATCAATGATGAATGTTTTTCAAAAAGGCTTAGAGTTTTGAAAACTCTTAAAACAATATCCCTAGGACAAATGGTTTGAACTTGGTCTAACTTGGTCGAAAGAATGGATTTGTATCTCCAAAAGGGTCTATGATAAAACTTGGTACAAAACAGTCTAACGTCAGACGTCTAACGTCAAATGTCTTACACAAAAGGTCAAGTGGATGAATAAAAACCAAAATGTCAAACTCTAGGTCTAAAGTGTTCCAAACAAATCTAATCTAAGAAAACAAAAGTTGCTAGGTCTTTTGACGAAATAAGGCACAAAAGCTAGGCTCAAAATAGGCATGTGTTAGGTCTTTTGGAAAAAGCACAAAAGTTAGACTTTAAAAACAAGGTGAGAGATTTAATCTAACAAATCATTAACACTTTGTCATAAACTAGGCATTTGACTTTAGACATGAACTCGGTCAATTGATATAAGGCATGCAATAAAAGACATATGGAGATAAGTTATTTCTCTCAAATCAAGTCACAAACAATAATTTTCAAATTGGGTAAAGAATTAACCTAAGTTACACAAGTTAAAAGAAAAAGATTGATGTCTAGACCAAAATTATACAAGGCATAGGCATAAATCAATCAATATTTGGATTTGAACTTCTTAACGTTAATTAAAAACTCAATTTAAGAAAGTAGGCTTCTTTAAACAAACAAGCTAGATAAAACTAAATGACATAATGACAATAGGTATAGATCCAAAAGGCACACGTGTCTTTGATTTTGAAATTGGAAACTTGGACAAAAGGCAAACAAGTCTATGAAATGAATCAAGCAGTGTAATGATGTTATCACACTCTAAAGATATAATCAATGGTTTGTTTTAAGTCTCAAAGACACAAAACTTGAAATCAATTGGGTAGCATAATGACAGCCTTGTCAATCAAATGACACACACAAACAAGATTTGTCAAAAGACTAAGGTAAAGGTATGATGTCAAATTGGTGTCATAATGCCTCTTCAAACAAAAGAGTAATGTAAAAACAAGACTCGTTTTGATGTGGTATAACAAACCAATAGTTTAGACTCAAAAACCATGTAATAAAGGATAAATTGACACAAACACCTAAGTGTAATTTCTTAAATCCTAAAATGACAAGGTTGCATAATACCATCAAATTTTGTCAATATACTTGCTCTTAAGAGGATTTTAATTTGTTAATCCAAAAATACAATCACATGAAAAAATAGGGTTTTTAGTCCCCCTCTTCTTCGAAGAGTTTGTATTGTGACATGGAATTTCATGTTACTCATCATGCATCAATAGTATGTTCATAGAAAGTGGGGTTATTCTAATCTATCAATTTCTGCACGTTTCTAGATGGTCTTAAGTGTGGCTAACACTAGATATGAAATCACGTCAATTGGATCCGTATCAACTAGATTGTTATGAAAATGTCTTGTCCTTTTCATAACCACTACATCACTTGCATAGTGTAGTATGATGTCTGAGTTGCCCCTACGGTCCAAGATATAGTACCACTAATAAAACTTGTTTTAACCATTCAAAAAAAGTGTCTCAACAGTTCAACCTTGATTTATATACCTCACCATGGAGTGGGGTTGAAACAATGTTAGGAGACGAATTCTCAAGTCAAAACTTCCCTAAAGAACCCATGAGGAAGCAATGAACTTCTGCTCACAAGCTCAAAATGCATGAAAATAAAAGACAAGTGAAAAGACTTTACAGTCGCATTTAAAGCATATAGATTTGAGGAGGGATTTAATTACTTTATTTTCACACTTTTGGACTAAAACAATTGAGTCAAATAATGAACATTTTTTATCACCCGAGTTCCCAAAAAGGGACAGGGAGAGAGCATACACATATCAATCATTTTGCTAAACTAAACAACTTCAACAAATAAGCAATGAAAACAAAACTCATAAGAGCATTTATCTAGTATGAGAGTTCATTTTAATCACCAAACAAGATGTGTTGTGAAGTTTAAGCCCCTTGGCATTAGTTGAAAAACTTGCAAAAACTTCAAAAATAACTAAGGCATGAAAAATGAATTAAGTTCATTTTATATACCAAAGACAAAGTGTGCAAATTTTAGCCATGTCCAAATTTGGCTTTTTCCACCTTAGGACTTGCAATTGTTAGAGGGTTTTTGTTTGTTTAAAATCCCAAAAGGTAATGAGAAAACAACATTTCAAAATTTGCTCTCAGGTTTTCTATATTTTTCTATCTCAAAGATTGATGTCGATTTACACATAGATCGATGTTGGTTTATACAAATCGACGTTGTTAAGACCAGAGGAGTCGACATCAGTCTATATAAATCGATGTCAATTTTTGAAAAAATAAAGGAAAAACATAGGTTGTTTTCACAAAAAATATGGTTAGTGAAATGACCTTAAAACCAACAAATAACATTAGATCCTACAGGAAAATAGTTAGTGAAACGATATTTAGGCTTTTAGAAATAAAACAAAAACCAAAAAACTCAAAAAAAACTTGTTTAATCACTTTTTCATCATGCTTTGTTCTTCACACAAAGGTCAATGTCGATCAAAGGGAATTGACGTCAATCAGAAAGAAATCAACATCGGTCTCTGTGTAAATTGTCACTGAAAAATAAAATACGTAAAAAGTGAAGTTAAAACTAAAATTTTGAATATTCTTAAGCATTCATTAGAAAAATTAAGAGTTTTATATTAGTCTCTTTGATTATATGGGATGATTGATGTCTCATTGGGCATTCCATTTTTTATCATATAAATCCAATAAGGAAGGTTAGTATAGTGTTAGTTTAATTAACAAAAACTCAAATAAACACACTAACACTTACACTCCTAGCCTAGATACTAGGGAGATCCTAGTAAAAAAAGTTAAATGAAAGCATAATGAAAACATAAAAGATAATACATCTTTTACATTTCTTGGGAGCTCCAAATACTTTATTGAGTGGCTTGCTCAGCTTGTGCATCAAGAAGTCTTTGGCAAATGAAGCTTGTTGGCTCCTTCTCTCCTTGGAACCATTGGCTTTGATGTAGCTTGTGATTGCTTGGCTTAATATTTTTGGTATTATAACACTATTGTAATGAGTTATCATGGATCAAATCCTATATAATAACTTTACAATGTCCAAGTTTAGAAATGAAGAGGTATGGCCTTGTATTTATAGCCTTGGGAATTAACTCTCACCCAAGGTGAGTTAGGGTTAATTTAAGGTTTGGAATGGGTTCAAACTAAATCTAGGTGAGTCAAATCTAACCCTAATTGAGTCAATAGCTGTCAAGTAATTATGATTTGTAATTACGAGGCATGGATCTCAAAATTAGATATTTTAAGATATTTTCAAAGAGCTTGACAACTCATAAAGGCAATGATGAATTTTGAATTTTTATTTCTAGATATTCATTAATTTCAAATGGATAATACAAATAAGCATTTAATCTAGTTTAATTTATTAATTAATTTTGATTACCCATTTAGCTCTTTCAAGATTTTATTTAAGTGTGCAAGTGCCCCACTTAAAAGGTTCATAGGCCAAATTGACAGTTGTTATGCCACAAGGTGATTAGAGATGAATATATGAGAGGTTTCTGTTGCTACGATAGAATACCCCAATTAGGGATTATTGTCACCAAATCTTGCACCCTAGAGACAGTTTTTCAAGGCTACCCTAAGATTTGGACAATATTGGATTACCTCTAGGCTTGTGGGTGGCCTATAGTAGAGGTAAACCTCTAGGTTTAAGGTTTGGATCCCTAAATATAACTTTTTTTTTCTTATCACCTACACTATTTGCTTGCTTGGATGAAAAGGGGTAGAAGTAACATGAAATTAAACTAATATAATGAAGTGATACACTAGAATGATCTCCAAAAAACTACCATACACTTGTACTAAAAAATATAACTCACAACACTAGTCTCAAAATCTTAAATTACTCTAACATTATTATTTCAAACATGGAGGTGATATGCATTGAACTACTTAAAGTGAGTGAACTAGAGGTTAGATTGCAGACTCTAAGGCTACTCCTTATACTTAAAGATAGACAAATGCACTTGACTACAATTCATGTGACCTGTTAGAGGGAAAACTACTTGCATCAAACATGGAAGAGTTGAGAGAAAGTAATGACAAATACTAATCAATTGACCTTTCACTATACACCACTTTACACACTTAGACAAGATAGCTTGTAAACTCAAAACTAGATTTCAAATCTTCATTTCAAAGGCAAAATATAGTATCAAACTAGCAGGGCTTCACCATACTAAGTGTGGACTCCCTTTCAAAAGCCGAAAAGGCTTGCATTTATAGATCATGTGAGAATAGAGAAAATAAAAAAAAGTTCAAGGGCCACAATGCCAAATGTCAAGGCATGAAAACTAGTTACATTATAGGAGAATGAAGTGGAGAATAGACCATGAAGGTCTCCTTGGATAATTTTCTATCTGAAGCATGAATAACTCCTCAAACTGGCATAGAGACCCTTCAACTGCCTTCTTGAAACTGCCTTCATGATGAGGCATCTCTTGATTAATCAAAATTGGACTAAGAAGACTTGACACATATGCACTGTCTTACAAGGGTTGGAAACAAGGTACACCAATCATCATATGCTTCCCAAATTGATAGCCTTCTTCATGACACTTGCATTCACTGCCTGCAATCACTCATTGCTTTTTTAGGCCTGGACCTTCACACTTGTCATCCAAGTGGCCTTCAATTGCTTAAGGAAATTTGTGGAAGAGGAGTTATGACACCTATTGAAAACCTCTTTACTTTCTACTCCATAAATTAGACCTTAAAAAGATCCAAAATTGGATTTCTCATCTTCTCACTTGGTAGTCACTTTGTCTTTTCATTGCTTGTCTAAGACTACCTATGATGAATGACTCAACAAAGATGACTTGGTACTTGCTGGTCGACCTTGTTCTTTGTTTAATGACCATGTTTTTTGTCTAGTCGACTCTATTTTCTATCTATCCAACTTTGTCCTTGATTCTCCTTCTTCTTTCCTGAATTCTATTTCTTTCATCAAGCATCATGAAATCCCCTATCAAAATCTTCTTGGACAACCTGAATCTATTTAGACACTATATGAGGTGCTCTTTTCTTCTTTTCTTCTTTTCATATTTTCAGCCTTTGGGGCATCTTGTGATGCCCACCCACATGTTACTTCAGCCTTTGAGGCATCTTGTGATGCCCACCCACATGTTACTTCAGCCTTTGGGGCATCTTGCGATGTTACTTCATCTTTTAAGGCATCTTGTGATGCCCATATCTAAATCCAATTACCTATTAGGGCATCTTGTGATTCCCACTCTTATTCTAAATTATATGATACCAAACTAATTCAGCTTCAAGAAACCTTTTGAGACATATATACTTGTCTCTCACATGCTCATCCTTGATATAGACTTTAGTGTAGATCCTTCCCTTCTTATCATGTTTTCTATATGTTATCTTACTAACACTTTTGTAGGATATCTACATGGATCTTACCATCTACAATAGTTCTCTCTTTCTACAAACCTTAATACCTCTTTTTGGTCTTTTGGCTTCTCTTTTCTCATGAGTTGCATTGTAAAACTGTGGATAAGACCCGATCTTCCTCATGATTTGTTTGTTATTCTCCTTGTTTCCTTGCTTTCCAATACTTTTTGGCACCCCTTGGGTTTTTCTTTTTGTGAGTTGCAGTGTAAGACCATGGATAGGACCTGACCTTACTTACAAAGATCATCTTTCTCATTTATTTTTCACATGCTTTGTGCATCCTCATGGGTTTTTATTTTATGAGTTGCAGTGTAACACCAGGGATAGGACTAGACACACCTCATAGAATCACCATCTTATAATCAATGTTCATTTTCTATAATGTGTTTGCAATGGTCACAAGTTTTTAATCCCTTGTTCTCAACTTTAGCTTTTGTTTCTTTTGTAGATAAAATTTGCACAACAAACTTTGTTAGCATGTTTTCCCACACTTCCCTCATTCTTATAATAAAGAATCACACTTCACTGTCATTGTATCCCTTTTTCACCCTTTGTCACATTTTTTACGACTTGAAGTAATTCAAATTGTTTCAAGTCTCATTTTTGGGTAAGTGCACGAAGTTGGGGGACAATTTAGTGGACATTTTACATAATGCAATCACATTATTAAATAGCGTAATCACATTATATAAATTATGGATCAACAATTACCAAGCCAGAACGCAATCACGTTAATATATAATGTGATCACATTATTGTTGTTTTGCACATTAAAACAACCAACATTTAGATGAAGCGAATGTTGGATAACAGGTAACACGATTGCGTTCTTATTATTTTTCACATTAAATCATGTGAGAGTTGCACATGAAGGCAACTTTGACCAGAAGGTTATATTTACTACTCTAAATGTTAAGTATAAGTTTACATTTATATTGTCACTCTACATCTGAAATTAGGATCACTCTACGTCTGATAAAGTTGGTCTCACAGTTGCACGCCTTATGATGTGGAAAATAATTTTTCAAAATCTAATATGGTCAGCACTTAGGTATTTTTAAGGTCTAATTATTAAACCTAGGGATTTCAGGACATAATTTTTGCAATTGATGTCATTTTTTGGTAAACATAATCATTTTTAGGTTTTTGTGCCTTCTAAATTGATTCTTGGCATTTTTAGGAGTTTTAGATCTATCAAAATTGAAGTTTTCAAACCACTCACTTTGAAATTGATGTAAAATTATGTAAATGGGGTAGCATAAGTCACATTGATGACCTACACATATCAAATGACCACTTTGTGTTAATTTCACTTGTTCATCATCCCTCCATCATCCCTGATCACTTCCTACTCATGCCTCATCACTCCTAATCACTCTCTCATCATTCTTCATTGTCCCTAATCACTCCCTCATTGACCCTCACTGTCCCTAATCATCTTTAATCACTCCCTCATCATCCTTAATTACTCCATCATTGACCCTCACTATCCCTCACCATCCCTAATCACTCACTCCTCATCCCTCATCACTCCCTCATTGACCTTCACCATCCCTCATCATCTTTAATCACTCCCTCATCATCCCTAATCACTTCCTCATTGACTATCAGCATCCCTCATCATCCCTCATCACTCTCTTATTGGCTCTCACCATCCCTCATCGTCCTTAATCGCTCTTTCATTGGCTCTCACTATCCCTAATCATTGTTTCATCATCCCTAATCACTCCCTCCTCGTCCTTCATCATCCTTAATCACTCCCTTATTAACCCTCACCATTCCTCATCATTTACAATCGCTTCCTCATCATCTGTAATCACTCCCTCATTGACCCTCATCATTCCTAATCATTGCTTCATCATACCTTATCATCTTTAATCACTCATTCCTCATCCCTCACGCCCCTAATCACTTCCTCATTAATCTTAACCATCCCTAATCACTCCCTTATTAACCCTAACCATCCCTCATCATCCCTATTGACTCCCTCATCATCTCTACTCAATTCCTCCTCATCCCTCCTCATCCTTAATCACTCCATCTAATATCTTGATGTTAGTATTTTGTTGGGGTTTAACAATGCTAGGAGCTGCAAGTGGAGAGATGAGTGTTAGCATAAAATATAAGACATAGTGATCAAAATGATGTGGAGGCAAATTTGAAACATAAATATTTAACACCTATGAAAAAATATGGGCCTATTATAAATGATGTAATTCATAATTGAAAATCCACTAGAAAAAGAGAAGCAAGTAAAACCACCATAGCACCAAAAATGGATAGTAAATACATGAGGATCACCAAGCTATGTGATTTCCTGAAACCAATCAATTGCTTTACATATGAGGACATTTTATGATCTGAATAATTACATTGAAAGTCTTCTATTTGTATGTCTATTGATTGAGTCATCATACCAGAGAGTGAAAAATAATTTTCAAATGATTAAAACAAGTAGTTCAAGATTGGAAAGTGGTGCTTAATTCATAACTTCAATATTCAATCTAATGAAGAGTGTCACACTATGAGCTCTCTACTTGCACATCTCGAGAAGTGGGTACAAGCTATCTAGCACTATAAAAAGGTAAATAGATAATAGATTATGAACCCAATGATATGGTCGGTACTAAAAATATCTCTACTTACCCCAACAAGAAATTATATTAATTAAAAATATTGTTTCATTAACAAATGTAGATCAATGGTGAGTCAATACACTTCATTATTTCCAATGAAAGTCAGAAAGAATTTAATTTCTCCTAAAGCATATTTTCAAAAATTGAACTTGAAATTTATACATCATCCATAACCATACGCTAGTGTATGGTCTAATGTAGGCCTTAAGAAATGGGTCACCTAGTACTGTCACTTGGTGTACAAAATCAAACTTTTTAAAGATGCAATCATTTGTGACATCTCACCATTAGAGGTGTGTGACATTTTACATGTGGTCAACCATATATTTACCATTGACATGTAGTGTATGAAGTAAATCCTTGAAATGTTGTGATAGATTGTCATGATCTAAAATACCATGTATCGTAGTTAGTTCATAGGATTTTAGTCATTAATGCTAGGAAGTGCAAGAATCTTGTCGGTTTTAGTAAGAAGTATACTCTTTGATGGTAAGAAGTAAATATAATAACATACTTATGTCACCATATCATAGTGTGGTTTATCCAACAGTAACAAAGACAAAATAATTGAACTTTAAACTAGATGAATACAAGGATATATTCCAATCACCTAAATAAGTTCCTACATACTGTACACTAAACAATACTATTAATTTGATCCCTTAACTACCTCTACCTCAAACCTCTTTATACAACATATCATTTCTAGAAAATGAATAGATCAAATAGTAGATCCATGAAATCATGGATAATGGACACATAATGCCCAAATCATTGCTTTGCAGAAGCCCAATTGTGTTTGTGCCAAAGTTGTGAATCAACTAAAAAAATCTAAACTAGATTAAAGTGAAGAACGATTATCCTCATTTAAATATTAAGGCATTTTTCTGCCATATCCATGGTGTAAAAGTATTTTCCAAAATTGATCTTAAGTTTAGATATCATCATATTCATGTTAAACCTCTAGACATTTGGAATATAGTTTTAAAAATAAATGAATGATTGATTGACTAGTTGGTTATGCTTTTTAGGTTAACTCATGTAATGAATGCATTCATTTCAAGATGTTGAACTACATCCACAGGCCCTTTACCTATGTCATTTTTTTAATCTACGTTGATGACATCTTAATCTTTAGAAAGCATGGGATGAACATCTACACCATGATGAACTAGTGTTTTACATTTTGTAGAAACATATTTTTATGATAACATGAATAAATGTTCATTTTTCATGCAAAAGATAAAATATTTGGGACACATTACACACACGAGTGCATGTGTGAACCTAACCAAGATTCAAGTCATACAAGAATGAGAAACACTAAATAACTTTGCATCTGATTCAAATCTTTTCAGAATTAAAAAATTATACAAAAGATTTGTGTTTAATTTTTATCTTTTGAACCAAACTACCAAAGGTGGAACCAAATAAAGTTTCATCTAGTCAGCTGTACAACAAAGATAATTCAATGAACTAAAATTCAGACTCTATTTTGTGTTGGTACTTAAGTTACTTGATTATAAATTTGGAAGATTATCCAATTCATTTAGTAATAAAAATGACCTTCACAAATGGGTATTGACAACACGACAAGTCCTAGAAAAGAGTTAATTTCTATTATAATGGATTAAACAACATATGATTGGAATCAAAGATATCTTTATAGTATATACTTACGTCAGATGATGAGGGAGCAATTAATGATGGTGAGGGATGGTGAGGGTCAATGATAGAGTGATGAAGGATGGTGAGGGTCAATGAGAAAGTGATTAGCGATGATAAAGGATGAAAAAATATTGATTAGGGATTATGAGGGATGAGGAGAGAATGATTAAGGATGATGAGAGATGGTGATATTCAATGAATGAGTGATTAGGGATGATAAACCTAAGTAATAAGAGATGAATGAGGGAGTGATTAGGGATGAGGGATGAGGAGGCAATGAATAGGGATGAGGAAGCGATTAGGGATGATGAGGGATGAGAAAAGAGTGATTAGGGATGATGAAGGATGGGGAGGGAGTGATTAGGGATGATGAGGGTCAATAGAGGAGTGATTATAGATGATAAATGAATCATTAGAGATGACTAGGGATAGTGAAGGTCAATGAGGAAGTGATTAGGGACAATGAGGAATGATGAGAGAGTGATTAGGGGTAATGAAGGATGAGTAGGAAGTGATCAAGGATGAGAGAGGGATGATGACCAAGTAAAATTAATACAAAGTGATCGTTTGATATGTGTAGGTCATCAATATGACCTACACTACCCCAATGACACCACTTTGGATCAAGTTCAAAGTGAATAGTTTTCAAACTTCAATTTTGACAAAACTAAGATTCTTATAAATATCAGGAATCAATCTAGAAGACACAAAAACTTAAAAATGACTATATGTTTATCAAAAATGGATATCAATTGCAAAAATTATATACTGAAATCCCTAAGTTTAATACCTAGATCTTGAAAATACCTGAGTACTAACTAGATTGAATTTTAAAAAATTATTTTTCACATCGTAAAGCGTCAATCTGTGAGACCAACTCTATCAGATGTAGAGTGACCCTAATTTCTTATATTTACTAAAATAAAAACTTATACTTAACATTTAGAGTGGTAAATATAAGCTTCTGACCAAAGTTGTCTTCATGTGCAACTCCCACATCCTTTTGTGTGTAAAATAATAACGTGATCACGCTACCTGTTATCGAACATTCACTCCATCTACATGTGTATTGCTTTAATGTGCAAAACAACAATAACGTGATCATGTTATTGTTTTAACAATAATGGGATTGTGTTGTCTATTAACAAGATCACGTTATATATTAACATGATCGCGTCATTTGAATTTGAATTCAAATCCTGCACCTTTTGGATCGAGAATGACTTGGATTCTCGAGTCAAAGAGTTGGACCTATCAATCTACAATCGAGTTTTGAGAGTTATGATAAAAAACAATAAAATTAGACTTTGATTGCCAAATATACAAAGAATTTCAACGTGAAAATTCAAAAACTTAATACTATTGTGATGAGCATGCTCTCCTCTTTTCAAAAATATGATTTTTTATAATTTTTGAACTAATTTAAGGTTTCAAACTATGTTGATTTCTAGCTATACCTTTTTTAAGCCATTACATGCCGCAAACATATATGCCTATACATGTTCATGTAATTTGTATTTCATTGATCCAAGTGAAAAACAAGTTATATGGTCACAAACTGTACCTAATTCTACACACATTTCGAAAACAATTGATTTTCATTTTTTTGAGTTAGTTAGGTGCGTCACATGGAGAACTATCTATTTTTATATTATTTTTCAAGATCCATTTACTTGCAAAATTCATTAAAAAAATATATTCATTGAAAAAATATATAAAAATATAGGTCACAAATAAGAAAATCCTATCTAAATTTTCCCCAAAGGGTTTCAAAGAATATTAAATGCTACTAAAAAAATAGTATGCCATACGACCGTCTATCTACTCTGTTTTTTTTTTTAAAAAAAAATTACTCTTCAAATTTTAGATGTTTGACCTAGTTATACTTATCAATTTTTTTTAAAAGTGTTTTGGAAACTAGACTTAAAATACTACATTTCATATTCTTACACCGTCTTCAAATTTAGAGTGTAGATATCTCAAATTATTTACAAAAGTTCAAATTTTTGAAATTTCAAGAAAATCATGTCCACGGATAGGCCACTTTTTGTCCTCCAACTTTGTGCACTTACCCTCCTTTTGTTTTCATTTCCTTTCACTCCACTTCGGATAAAACAAGTTTGAAGTCAAGATAACACTTCTATTTCACTTGCATTAACGAGACTCTTAAACACCATGTTCTCTAAATTCTCTTTCTTAACAACCAAGTCCAAAGTATTCAAATGAAAGTCATCTTTAGCATCCATGTTTGGTCTTCCAAATTCGTATGGAAGAGGAATTGAAAAGGCCATCAAAAAAGTTAAAAGTCACATCATTTAAACAAAAGGCAATGATATACAAAAAACAACATACACCATCAAAAAGTCAAAATCACACCAAAAAACGTGATTACAAGCACATCTCATATCTTTAGTCGAAGCTCAAACTCCACAGTTGGCCTCATGATAGAATCAAGGTCCATTGGGGTGTGGTAGACTAGTAGATTAGAGTAAGAGAATTCAACAAATCCTACAGTGCTACTTACTTTCTTACACAAGTACCCAATCTTCGTAGTAAATCAACTCTGTAAGGAATATTGAGGAATGGGGAACACATTGTGGGAATGTAGGTCCATTTTACTATTTATGCATTTAGCCTTCATGAGATAATCTATATACTTCATTTGTTGACCTAAAATTAGTGTGGCTAGGAGAAGTTCTTCACAGTCTTTAAAGTTGAAAGTCCTCTTCTTTTGACAAACTTAATTTGAGTGTCTTGACTTCGATAAAGAGATCATCTACCTTGGGTTCTCCTTCATTCTTCCCTCCACCCATTTCATTTCCTTCTTAACAAGCAAGTGTGATTCTAAATATGTTTTCCTTTTTATCTTCTCCCTTCTTCACATTTTAAAAACATACTAGCACTACTTTGTTTCACTTTTATCTACTTTTAGAACTAAACAATATGTTTGGGTGGCTATGGATTATTTTCTTTATACCATGGTTCTACATCTCTAGATGTACCTTGCTTTTTTTTACTATTTTCCATTGTTGTAATACTACTTTTGCAAACACCTGAGTCTGTTTCTACTTTCATGTATTTTTTTCATTGTTAAGTGAAGTTGACTTGTTACTTCTCACTCACCAATGTTGTTTTCCTTTTTACGCACTTTTTTCATTAATGATTAAAGTTGTTACTACTCATCAACGTTGTTTTACCATTTTTCTT
Source organism: Torreya grandis (assembly GCA_037957365.1). Classification (NCBI taxonomy): domain Eukaryota; kingdom Viridiplantae; phylum Streptophyta; class Pinopsida; order Cupressales; family Taxaceae; genus Torreya; species Torreya grandis. The sequence goes on from JARHVA010000970.1 coordinate 3,665,966, forward strand.
GCCCATCTTTGTTTAAGTAAGGATTGTTATTGCTTTCACATTGATGTTTGATTACCATTTTTGACATGTATCCTTGGTTTTGACTAAGTGAGTTTGTCTTTCTTACTTAAGGATTACATGTTTTAGTTTTTTAGTCTTTAGTAGCCTTGGCTTTTTGGTTGCCCGATTTATTCTAAATTTTGACTTGGTCATTTGGTCTAACATAACACTAGTCACCCCAGCTTGCCAAATTTCCAAGTACGTTTTGTCCACATAGCATCATTTATCTTGGCTTTCTTGCATTTGTTTTTGCTCTTTAGTTTTGTATCTTTGGGTTTATCGAAAGTAGCCTATACGCCCTCCACGATCAAAACTACAAACACAACAGACAACCATCAAAGGCAAGTCAAGGTCTGCATTACTTTTATTTTTCAATTATTTCTTTTTCAATCATTTAAATTTTAATTATTTTTGCTTTAAAATAGTATAATTTCTTTAACCTTAGCATTGTATGTTGCTATGTTCTTTTCTCAAAGCACCATTCTATGTTGCACCTGAGTGATATATGATGAGCTTCAAGTGGAGCATATGTATACACATAATATTTTCAAACTTTATAAATTACTAATGATTTATATCTTGCAAGACCTTGTCGAGTCTCAATCTCTCTGAGTGCATGCCTTAAAGAGTGCACCAGAAAAAGGGTGTGCAAACCATTGGTGCTTCGCAGGATTGTTTACCCCATACTACCACTTGTTATTTACACACCCATATAAAAAACATTCCCCTAAGCTTTGCCTCCTCTTTTTCACCCTCTAGTAATTTCTTGTCTTCATGAGCCCTTCCCTAGCCTAAAATCATTTTTGATGATTTACAATACACTGTCAGCGCCATCAACCTTATACTATAATTGATAAAACTCACTTAAGGTCTAGTCAGCATAGACCATGACCTAATTTGTTTTTGTCAATAATGATACAATATCGATTGGATTGACTCTGTTGGCTAAAATTTTGAAAAGGACTAGGGTTAGATTCAACTATATAAACACATTCATTTTGTCGTTCTTAGAAAGACAACAAGAGTTGATTATTCATTTGCACTTCTTTACAATCTGTTCTTCCGTCATTCTACTTGAGGAGTCTTAGCTTAGAGTTTCTACTTGGAGAAGAATCTTGTCTTGTGGAAAAGTTTTGGATGCTTTGGCCTTTCTTAATGGTCCTTACAAACCACAACCTCTTGCAAAACACTTTTGGCCAAGGGAGAGATTGAGTCTCGACAGGTTTATCTTCAAGGTAAGTATTTCTAACTTTGGTCCTCTCTTTAGTAGATAGAAGTAACATAAGTAATGGCTTTTGAATATATTTTTCTCTCCGTGCATTAGGATTTTACCTATACATAGTTTAAATATGATTCTCTTATACATGTTTACTTTTATGTTTGCTAACCCCATTTTGTGCCACAAGCTTTGGTGAGCACTAAATTAGACTTTACTTCAATTTGTATTAATTTAGTGAATATAAAAACATAAGACCTAGTTAGGGTTATTGCATAGTTTTACTTGACTGGAAGCTTTTGGAACCTTCCTTAGTGATTTTATTATGGTAAGAGATCCCTTGGCTAGGTCTAGCCGATCCATCTTGATTATGACCCTGAATATCTAATGTGTCGGTAATTGAAAATGTAAGTAGGATTTATCTTATTCAAGGTAGGATTGATTTATAGATCAGTTGCATTTCCCTTTACATACACATATCTCCTTATTTGAATTATTTATAGACTTAAAACTTAATGTGGCTATAAAATTATTCAAACTTGTAATTTATCCATCTTGGATAGCCTAGGCCCCCGTTTGCCTACCATGGCTCCTTACCTATTTTAATATGTTTCTAACCCTTCCCCTTTACTTACGTTGCTTGATTGCAATATTTGATTAAGTTTTAAATAGAGACATAATTAGGGCTATTGCATTGTGTTGATTGCCTAGAGGCTTCGCAACCCTTTCTCTTGACATTGTGTTATGGGTGCTCCCCCTGCTAGGTTTGGTGGATCCATTGGTCATATTCCAATTACATTAAGTATCAATGGACTCTACTTGATTGACCTTGTCCGAGTCCAGATCTTTAGAGAGGATAGTTGCAAGTCAATCCTAGCTCATTGCATACAATGTTTACTTAATTATTTGTTAAGGTTTGAGTCTTTCGTTGCACATGCTTTGTTTTCATATTTCTCTCTATGTTTTCTTGTTGCGTCTCAGGTGATAAATTTGCATTGTGTGATTGTCAATGTCTATTTGTTGTGCATGATCTGGGCGATGTGAGGCTAAGGGAGATCAAGAAAAAGCACAACATCATTCATCTTGTAACTACATATTTACTTTAGGAAGACAGATGCTCAAATTACCTAGGTTCAACTACAATGACACTTGGAATATGACCATAGTGCAACTTGAATAACAACTATGTTATGGTCATATTCTAGAGGTTATTCACATAACATAAAGAAAATATAAATTACACATTTCCTATAATTACGTTATAGTTTGGATCATATATTTGCATCACAGTGAACTTGAGCTTATGCATTACTCCCATATTAAAAATCCCCAAAATACAGTGCAAACACGATGAACTCGTAAACAAGATAATAATTGTTTTCTGTAAAATACTTGGTTTCGCACCATTTTAAAACTCATTTGAGCTTAATTGTGATGGGAAAGTTTTTTACATCTGTGACAATGCATTTAAGATGCCCGCAACAAGAAATCTATGCAAAAAGCCATTAAAACAAATGGGCACCCTTCAAAAGGAAATGTGGAAATGATATTAAATTGCTAAAAAACAGGAAGATTCACATGCTGAAAAGCAAATTGAAGTCACACTTTGTCAGAACCAAAGCAAAACTTATTGAAATTGCAAAAATAACAAAACAAAGAAATGGAATAGACCTGGTAGTTGGGCATAGGCATGGAAATCGAGAGTCTGTGGCCTGTTTTTTCTGTTTTAGAGACCATATATGACTGGTAGAAATTCCACCAGGCCGTGATTGGTTACATGGTAAAAAAATAGCAGACCGTATATTTTTCTACTACACAATCATTTAAATATATAAAAATATAAAGAATGTTAGTATTTATGAGAAGGAAAACTCTAGCAACATGAAAATTTGTATAAAATGAAATTGCAAACGACAGTTCCCTAAAAGTGAAAGTGGTGGTGGTGGTGGTCGTCAATGAATCTTAAATTGAAAGACAGGGCTAAGTTGAAATCCCAAACCTAGCTGGGCAGTAACATGGCAATCCACATAATTTTCAAAATACTGGCAGGTCAAGATGATCCATGTACAGTACATATCAAAATTTCATGTCAAAGTGATTAATGGCATTGGACAGACCCAGTACCGTTCCTCGCTTTTCACCTATTTTAAATGGTTATTGGGCTGCATGTGGTGGAAAAACATTTAAAACCTTAAGATAAAAACATGTATGAACAGAATCACCATTTCTGATTGGTTCTTTCAAAGCTTTTAATTGAATCTAATGATGCCTACGCTACCAATAAGGTCTCCTATTATGAATTTGAAGTAGCTATTTGATAACCACATTACACATTTTTAAATTGACAAATATTAATGGTGATACTTGTCAAACAGATTCGAGTCTTCAACAATTAGGCTATCTAAGAATGGAATGAAAAATCATATAAAATGCTTCATTCCAGCATTAACCTTTGTTTTTGGTGGTGCTCTGCTCCTTTTATTCGGAGTTGTTTTTACTGTTCAAGCAGAGTACTGTTTCATCGTTTGGTTTGCCCTTAGTGGTCTGTTCGGTTTTTAGTTTGCCCTCAGTGGTCTGGTTGATTTTTTGGGGTTTTATGTGATTTTATCATGCCAGTTTGGCTTTTTTGGCCACTCTTCTAAAATCTTGTCTGTGTTTAGACGTGGAAAGTATTCAGTTATGGCTATTGTAAACGGGTAAGGGCCCTTCCCTTGTTAAGCTATCAAAAAAAATATTACAGACCTGCTTTGGGAATTTGGTATGTAATTGTTAATAGGTAATTAATGTATATGCATCGGTGTTAATTCCTAGAAGAACACAATCTACTTCAAATGACAAATAAGTTCACTCTGTTCACAAGCTTTGCAGACAAATTCGGTGTCACATTGGTAAATCAATAGATACAAAGGCTGTTGGTGATTGCAATATGTTTACCTGTGGTTGCAGATAATGTATGTAGGCTTTTATCTAATTCCTTTTCCACATTATCTGATCCTCTCACGCATACCCTGCCCCAATCTGACCATTCATGCTCCAGTATTGCATACAGTTTCTCTGATCTGAATGAGTCCTTCTACAAGGTACATGAATCATGTTCTTGAGTTTAATCTGGCTGCACATTGACTAATTGAATCCGTCTGTCATCATTATTATCAAATATCCATTGCTTGTTATAGTTAGCACCTGCAATAATTCTGACAAGAAAGCATCCCATCTTGAAATGATTGAATCTCTATACATTTGGTGTTCAATTTGAAAGTCCCCGCATTTCACCCCTATGAGCCTCACCTAGATGCAATAAGTGCCGAGTGGACCATTCAAGCTAATGAGAGATGGGTTTCTGTGAACCATTAATGAGTCATGAAATATGGCATCCCTTGATCTTTAGGTACTCATCAAGAAAGGGCCTTTAGGCCCAGGAGAGAGAGGTACTATTATGAAGATTGACTCAATATTAACACAGTTGTTTACCAAAAACTGATTTTACTGTTACATAATGATTGTATCTCTTCACATCCCTTACAACATTTTGCATTTAGATGTACAGGAGAAAATCTAGGTGTAAACTTGCTAATCAGCACGCAGGAGGGCATGTAGTAACCACAAGAGGTCTTCCTGAGAATCGATTAATAAGTCCAGGAACTCACAAGCTTTTCACTGTGGTTTGCCAAAAAAGTGTCACGATTTGATCTTATTCCTCTACATTATACAAAACAAACGTTGTATCAGGCACATACCCTGCCTCCGTCATCTGACCATGCAAGCTCTTCAAAATTGCATAGATTTTATCTGATTCTGGATGTGATCTGTCTCCAATGAGGAATAGATGGACCCTGTTCTTGACTTTAATCCAACTCCATCCTGGACTTTTTTTCAAGCCCTTGTCTTTCATCATTATTCTCAGTTTTGCTGCATCATCCCACCTACCAGCCCAGGCATATATGTTAGACAGGAGTACATAATATCCGGTATGCTCAGGCTCTAACTCAAACAGCTGTTTTGCTGCTAATTCTCCTAGTTCTACGTTGCAATGAATTCTGCAAGCACCAAGCAATGCTCCCCATATCCCAGCATCAGCTTTGAATGGCATATTTTGTATAAAACCATATGCATCATCCAAACATCCTGCACGCCCTAGAAGGTCAACCATACATGCAAAATGTTCCATCCTGGGCTGTACATGGTAATCTTGAATCATGCAATTAAAATATTCCCAGCCTTTGCCAACCAGGCCCGCATGGCTACATGAAGACAGAATAGTGATGAATGTGATGTCGTCTGGCAAACTACCTTTGTGCTGCATTTGATGAAAGAGTACGAGAGCATCCTGAGCATAGCCATGCATTCCATATGCTGCAATCATGACATTCCATGCCACAGTATCCGTTAGAGGCATTCTATCAAACACCTGACGAGCATAGTTAATGCTACCACATTTCGCATACATATCTATGAGTGCATGCCCCACAAAAACATCTGAAAGGAATCCCCTTCGATATGTGTAAGCATGAATCTCTTTACCCAGATGTAGTGCGGCTAAGATGGTACATACTGGAAGAATTTCCACCATTGTGACCGAGTCAGATTTCCCTTCTTTCAATTGTAGTTCACGAAAGAATTGCAAGGCCTCCTCTGAATGTCCATTTTGTGAATATCCAGTAATCATTGCATTCCACGAGACCACATTTCTGTGAGGCATGCTGTCAAACACTTTCTGAGCTAATTCTATGTTCCCACATTTTGCATACATGTCCAATAGAGCACTACCTACAAAAACATCAAAGTTAATTCTATTTCTGATAATGTAGTTGTGGATTTCTTTTCCCTGATTCAGAACCGTTAATTGAGCACATGCTGAAAGACAACTTGCAATAATATCTGAATCAGGTTTTAGACCTGTAAATTGCATTTTCTGAAAGCATTTCAAAGCCTTGTCGGAATGCCTGCACTGAGCAAGCCCAGCAATAATGCCACTCCACGAAATAACATCTTTTCTATCAATGCCATTAAACACATTGTGTGCCTCCTCTATACGGTCGCATTTGGCATACATAGTTACAAGGGCACTCCCAACATGGGAGTTAGCCAGAAACTCATTTCTTATCATGTAACTATGGATTTCTTTTCCTTGGAGCAGTGCTCCTAAATGGGCGCATGCCGACAGAACACTAGACATGGTTATAAAATCATTTTTTATGCATTGAGATTTCATTTTAGCAAATAGTTTTAAGGCCTCATAAGAATATCCATTCTGAGCATAGCCTGCAATCATTGAATTCCATGAAGCAACTTCTCTTGGAGGCATTTTTTCAAACACTTGATATGCATCCTCCACACAATTACATTTTGCATACATACCTACAAGAGTACTTCCCACAAAAATATCTGATTCATATCCTCTCTTTATTACATAATGATGGATCTCCTTGCCTGATTCTAGAGCCCCTAGATGGGAACAAGCCAAGAGAACAGTCGAAATTGTAACCAAATTAGGTTTCGCATTGCAAGGCTTCATTTTTCTAAAGAGTTCCAAGGCTTCATTACAACTTCCATTCTGAGCATACCCAGCAATCATAGCATTCCAAGAGACGAGATTTTTCTGATACATTGTGTCAAACACTTTGCGTGCAATGTCAACATTCCCACATTTTCCATATGCGTCTATCAGAGCAGTGCCAACAAAAACATCTGATTCAAATCCCTTTCTAATTACAAAAGCATGGATTTTAATAGCTTGTTCCAGACTTGCCATCTGAGCAATTGCCGATAGAACGCTGGCTGCCGTAAAAGGATCAGCCACCCCACCTGCCAACTGCATTTCATTGAAAATCTCCAAAGCTTCACAGCATTGTTCATTTTGAACATACCCTACGATCATGGCATTCCATGAAACCGCATCTCGTTGAGACATTTTGTCAAACACGTCGCGTGCATCGTCCAGACTTCCACATTTGGCATACATACTAACAAGCGCACTGCACACAAAAACGTTCGTTTCAAACCCGTTTCTCACAATATCATTCTGAATTTCTTTGCCTTGTTGCAGAGATGACAGAGCAACGCATGCCTTGAGAACACAGGGATATGTGAACTGGTTTGGCTGCACACCCATCTCTGCCATCATGTTATAATGTTTAAGAACCTCTTCGTACTGGCCATTGTTGGTATATGATCTCAGCATTGTATTCCAGATAGAGACGTTTGGGTTCGCTATTTCATTAAAAACCAGGCGTGCATTCTCCAGACTGCCGTGCGTTATGTATAGGTTCAACAGTTTGTTTTCTAATGTTGTATTATATTTGTATGCATTTATAATGAGTTGGGTATGGACCTGGTTCAATTGTTTGATGTTCGCAGAGGCTTGAAGGATAAAAAATATAGGTTTCAAAATTTGCCCGAATTGGATTTTGTACAGATACTTTTGGTATCTCATTCGGATTAAATGCGAGAGTAACTGTTGTAATGGTGGAGATCAGTTCATAAAAAGTACGGAAGGGTTGCCGGAACGAGGCGAAGGGTTGTATACAATGCATTTCAGCCGTGTTAAAAAACTACATTGCCTCAAAAAAAAATGGATGGCCTGTGAAAACCCCATTTATTTTGCTTCTAGATAATGCATATTTGTCCATCATGTTTTCTTATAAGCTCAAGTGTTGGCAAACTTTTTTTTTAACTTGTGCTCTCCAAGTTTCTTGAGAAACAAAGCAAGAAGTTGTATAGCCCATATCAACACCATTAATATGGTCACCAAAATTATATGTTAATGAGCTATTGAATATGAAAAAAAAGGTTTAAAGATATATAAGGAAAGGAATATTATGTTGATTGTAAAATGAAAAATGACATTGGTTTTAATTGAAAATTAAAAAGAGAGAATAAAATATTTAGGGAGTAAATAAACAATTTGTAAAAAAGGGTAGCAAGTGTCGATCATGATAAAGCAAGCTTTATACCAATTAAAGATAGCTTAGAAAAATAAATTAAGAGTGCTTGAAGAAAGGGGCATATTGCAAATAAAATAGATTCAATCGATAATTACGAACATAGAAGTAAAAGAAAATAACTTTAGAAACCAAATTGATGAGGCTAAATCATGGGCACTAGCAGTAAGAGGATCATCAGACAAACAAAGGGATCTAATAGAGAAACAAATCATGGTGCAAATTAAATAAGAAATTGATAGACATGATAGGGTTGAAAATAACATTATGAAAGGATTGAAGGACTATAGTGACGATGAGACTACAAACAAAATTAGCAAGAGACTTGCTTGTAGACAGATGCAATGGACATGGCATATTCATCAATCAAACATGATTGTAAAAATGATGGGAAGTGGAAAAGACAAACATGTAAGAGTTATCATGTAGCATAACTAGTACCACATAACACTCCCAATAAATAATCTATACAAAAATTTTATTCCACCTTATTTTATTGATCTCACTCTCAACTCAAGTAAGCAAAACTCATAACAAGAACACAATACTAAGGAATATAAGGTTTCTTAGAAGTACACACATCTACATGAAGACTTAACCCCCATACAACAAGAAGAGAGAAAGAAAGAATGGGAGAAAGTGAAAGCACCAAGACATGCAGGAATATGGGCATGGCTATAAAATGGAGAATTTCAAATCAACGATCAAAAGTCACATATGAAATAGGAATTTGGGCCCCTTGGGAGCACTTGACCTTGGTAAATTAGAATTATAGAGGTTACCTTTAAAGGAGAGGACTTGGGTTAGGGCCCATGGTAGAGGGAAAAAACATTATCATTCTTATTGAAACTCACAAGCACAAATCTGCGAAGTCCCAAACTTTAAAGGATATAATAAAATATTAATTTACAATGAAAGGATTGAAATCGATCAAGGACACAAAGGGATTATGGTTTGAATCAAAGAAACATGGTGTGAAATTATAAAAGTAGAGAAACATGACCCAAACAAGCAATACATATGGCTAAAAATAACATAAAATGAGTTAACAACTAGGCTTTTTTCTTTTACTTTGCACCGAAAGGGTCAAAAACATATAAGAAGAGGTATTTAGATTGTGAAGACCCTTATGCATCGTGAAAAGTGATATTTTAGTATTGAACACCATGGGATAAGTCTTGGTAATATGGAACTTCAATGCATGGATAGCAAACAACCAAGCCCTTAATTTGAAAAATGAGGGTGGAGTGAAAAGTAATATGTTAAGAAGGAAGAAGAGGAAGAAGAAGAACTTTGGGAAAGGACTTCACAAGACAAAAGGGGGAGTTTTTAATGAAATTACTTAATGTTCACATGATAGAATAATATATCGCATGCACAAATGAGAACAAATATAATATATTCACAACAATAATTGATAAAACAGTAGAATGCTTGATAAATATAACTGAGCCACTTTGAGGGGGAAACCTCCACAATAATGCAATAAGATAATAATTTGCAATATGATCATCACATACTAGCCATTACCTCACATATATGCTCTGCTTAGCCATGGTTATTCCATAGGTTGCTCTTACTAGTAACGTAGAGAAATGTGATAGAATAATATAAGAGATATGTAAGCCATAAGTTGACCACACATATCTCTAGACACACCATAGGTTAAGGGTGTATCATGCACCTCCCCTACAGAATAACATTGTCTTCAATATTGAATCAACCCTAGCTATTATTGTAGGAAAACTTCATCCTCTTATGTTGCATCTTCACAATGTATATTTTTCCATTTGATCAAATACTCCTTAATCACTCTAGATCATAGTTTCTTAGTGCACATTTGAAGGATCTCTTTAGGCTCCAAAATAACCCTAACTTCCTCATCTAATTCAAGTAACATAGTTTGAATAGAAACTCTATGTCCAATTACCTTATTCATGTAATATACATGGAATACCGAATGTATGCGAATGGACTGGTGGAATTTCAACTTGTAGGTCACACTACCATTTTTTTATGATATTTAATAAGGGCCATAATACTTAGGAAATAACTTGGTATCATTTTTCTATTACTTCATAGACATCTACTTATATGGTTATAATCGTACAAAGACCCAATTTCCTATGTCAAAATGTTACTCACTATGGTGTTGATTTATTTACTACTTCATTCGATTATGTGCCATGGCAAAAAAAATTATGAATGAGTACATCCTATTGATGGTGAATGTGTTCCTCAATATCTCAAACCTTGGGATGAATCTTCAAGGTTGAAGTGATGGATGGGGGATGATATCCATAAAATTCCATAAAGGGAGACATTTTGGATGAACTATGAATATAAGTATTGTACCACCACTTAGAAAGTGGCAGCCAATGAACCCACGTATCCTATTTGTCAGAAACAAAACAATGAAGATATACTTTTAGACATTTGTTGATGACCTTTGTTTGTCTATCAAATTGAGGATGATAAGATGAGTTATGAGCTAATTGGGTGCCCAAACATGCAAATAATTTAGTCAAAAAATTACTAGTAAATATGGGATTTTGATCACTTACAATGATCTTTGGAGTACCATGCAAAATCTAAACTATATTGAGAAAAGTAGAAGCTACTGTATTAACAACAAATAGATGTGATAAGCAACAAAAATGAGCATACTTGGTGAGTCAATCCACAACTACCATGATAACATTTTTATCCTCAGACCATTGTAATCTAGTATTGAAACCCATGGAAACCTCCTCCCAATGCTGGATAGGGATAGATAAAGGTTGCAAAAGACCTTGGGTCTTAACGGTTTCACCTTGTTTTGTTTGCATATCATGCATTCAACCACATATTTCTAGACATTTCCCTTAAATCCTTCCCAAAATAAATCTTGTTTGATTCTATGATATATTTTCAAAAGTTTTGAGTGACCTCCTATTGGAGAAACATGAAGTTCTTGAAAGATTTTATGTTTGAGGAGAGAATACTTACAGAGGTATAATCTATCTTTATACCATAATGTGTTCCCCTCTAGGTAAATTTTTCAAATCCCACAAAATGGTGCTAAATATTTTGAATCAAATCATGGGTAGCTTTGTCATTATCCCATTCTAATCTTGCTTCATCTAGCCAATCCACCTGTCAAATGGTCATTACACATAACAATGCTTCAACTTATTCATTCCTCTAAGATAGTGCATCTCCCACCAAATTTTCTTTTCATTTCTTATATATTATTTCAAAATCATAACCTAAAATTTTAGTCACCAATTTTTGTTATTCTTTAGAAGATAATCATTGTTCTAAAAAATATTTGAGGCTATCTTGATCAATCTTTTGAGGCTATCTTGATCAATCTTTATTTGAAAATAACAACCCATTAGATAAGGTCTTCATTACTTGACTGCATGTAAAATAGCCGTCATCTCTTTCTCATATATTGCCTTGAACCTATTTTTTCTATTCAGTTAATGAAAACCAAATGCAAGTGGTTCACCTTATTGTATGATTACAACCCCCATGTCATATCCTAATGCATCACATTCCATAACAAAAGTTATCAAGAGTAGCCAAAACTGGAGAGGTGCACATAGCCATTTTCAATTGTTCAAATGCCTTGTGATTTAACTTTTTTTAGGTTTTACTATGTAAATCCTAATCTAGATTAAAGGGCTGGGTCTATTTTTAATCTGGGATAAAATTAGAATTTATTGATTCTATGGAACTTTCCAAAAATAGTAAATACAAATAGAAAGGGGACTTATCTGGATATACACAAAGTTTTTTGTAGATTTGAATACTAGAGATGGTCAAGTAGACACAGAAGAATATTTCATTGGTTGACTATCTTTTAGATCTCACTTCAGATAGTAGTGCCTCGTAGGAAAATAGTACTATGTGGCACTAGTGCTCAATTTTGGTGCTAGTGTCCTTTCTATAGTGATTATTTGTAAGTTTTAGGGAAGCTATGGGGGTTTTTGGAGGTCTTTTAGGTGATTTTATGTCATATGGGGGCTTTTTTGTGTCATTATTTTGGATGAATCTTTTCTAAAACCCTAATGAATACCTGCACACATGAAACAATGAACTATCAAATGCAAAAGAAAGGTAAAAAATGGGTTGTGAGATGTTATAATTGCACGGAGCAGAACCCATGTTATCTTGGTTGTTGCCTACATTAACCCCAATGCTAGGGGTCTCATATTTCATGTAGTTATCCCTTAATGAATGTGTAACATCAACTTACATGGTATGCTAGAATAAATTTTGCCTAGGCCCTTCTTTGATCAAGCATGCAAATGTCTAGGTGTGAAAGTTGAGTAGTATACATAGTATTTGAGTTGTACTATTGGTTGATTTTATATAAATAAGTGACAAAATAGTAAGTGATAGATGTAAAATGCATTTTGAGGCACTTTATATTGAAAGATATTTTTTTGGAATATAATACCTTATTCATTGGCCAACAAGTCATGAAAAAAATATAAGAAAAGGTCATGAAGGGGTTAGGACTCAAACATGGGTGAAAAGGCCCATCAAACACTGAAACTAAAAGTGGACAGTAGAACCATGTGGTGTTACTATCCTAAAAATAGAACTTATGTCTGAAGGCTCATAATAGATCAAAAATTAGTGATGATAAGATAGGGGCCCCTTGGACTAGGAAAAGATGATCTATGACTGCTGGGTGTGTCAAAAATAGGGAAAATAAGACATAATAAAGATCAAAAGACTTAATAGAACCATGTGAATAAGGACTATAACCATTATGAATATCCCTTGTGTGAAAGAACAATACAGACAAAATTCTTGTGGTTGTTTGACCAAATTAGGGTGTTTACGTTTGCCCCCTTTTATTCTAGTAACTTAATGAAATGGAAGTACTAGAGTAAAAGAAATGATAAATGCATACCTGTACTTACTTGTGTGAATGTAATCTAGATTTGGCCCACTTCTTATCTAGAGAATTGGATGAGAACTAGAGTGTAATATGTGAAAGGAATCACATGATGAAAATGCCCCCATACTAAAACTGAGTGTGTAAACTGAATGTGTGAAGAAACAAGACTCACTTTCCCCCACTCTGAATATGAGTATTGTAAGTTGAATGCATGGAAAAATAAGTTTCACTTCCCCCAATCTGAATATGAGTATGTAAACTAAAGGTATGGAGAAACAAGGCTCATTTTCCCCCACTCTAAATCTAAGTATGTAAACTAAGGGTGTGGAGAAATAAGACTCTCTTGCCCCCACTCTGAATCTGAATATGTAAACTAGGTTTGGTGTAATGTTATAGATCAACTGCTATAGATGTCCATGTGACCCAAACTAGTGAAAAATTAGTGATTATACTGGTGACAATACTGGTGTAACATGATAAATATGAAAACTCTGCATCATGCCCCTAATCCTAATATATGAGTGATGTAGTTGTGTATATAAATTTTTGAATAAACTGGTATACATGTGTCACAGTTGTATATTTGAATAGAGTGTACATCTAAATGCCTATGTAAACCTACATAAAAACTATGTAGATATATGTGTCTATATATCTAAAAATATATAACTCAGATGTATATGTAAACCTGTGTAGACCTATGCATCTGTATATCTAAAAATATGTGACTCTGAACGCCTATGTAAACCTATGTAGACTTGTATATCTATATAATTTGAATAAGTTACACATCTAAATACTTTTGTAGACCTATGTAGACCTATATGTCTATATAATATGAATAAGTTGTGCACCTGAATACCTGTGTAAACTTGTGTAGACCCATATGTTTGTATATCTAAATAAGTTGTGCCTTTCATTGCCTGTGTAAACTTGTGTAGACCTTCATGTCTGAATCTATGAAAATTTGTTACTCTAGATGCTTGTGTAAGCCTATGTATACCTGTGTGTCGGAATATCTAAAAATTTGTCACTCTAGATGCCTATGTAAACCTGTGTGTCTAAAAATATAAATGTAACTCTATATGTCTGAAGCAATCTATGCATATTTCCCCCCCTTTTGGTGAGAGATTTGAGACTATGATGAGGATATGTAACCAAAAGTGGTAATGATCAATTGTGTTGGTGTTATTTGGTAATTGTGATGTTGTATTTGGTTTGAATAATGTATTGATTATGTTGGAGTTGATAATGTAGTGTGTAGATGGATAGGTACTTGGTCTATTATATTGTTAATATAATGTTTTGTTTTTGTCATTATATAGGTTTGAAAATGATGAGAGGATTGGTTTTACCAATATGGGATAGAGTGTATCAGTATCAAGTCCCATGTGCAAGAAATAATTCACAAATCAGAGCTATGGTCCTTGAGATATGGTAATAATAATATAATTGTATTAATTAGCAAAATTGATGCACATGAGTAACATTAATAGGGTTGTATTTGGTAAATTATTACTTAAATAGGTCATTTTGAGTCATTGGCAATTCAATTGCATCATTTGAGTGGAACGAAGTTTGATTATGAGAGAGAGAGAGAAACATGTTGAGGAGATGAGATGCTAGCTTCTCACGCTATGAGGAGGTCAAGTACGTATTCGGTCTAGGGAGGAGGTTCACTTAGTAAGGGACCCTCACTTTTTCCATTTTTATCATTTTTGTTATCTATTTTACTAATTTTGGTAGGAAAATACTATTTTTGGGTTGGTTTAGAGAAAATTGGCAATACTGTCCCACTCTAGGCACTAGTGTCCAGGTACAGGCACTACTATCCACCTCCACTATCCTTTGAGAAACACTAGTGTCCAATAGGCCCCAAATATAATAGTCAACATTATTGACTAATTTTTTATTCTTGCTTGTTTGTTGGTATTAGTTTTTGTTCTATTGATGTCAAATTTGGTTGAAATCTTGCAGGTTGATGCTTGTATATGGGATTTCTATACAGGTCAGATGATGGCGACTATTTGGGGTTTTCCCTTATCTAAGGTGGAGATAATGGTGATTGAGAGAGAAAGGGTAAGATGTGTTACTTTCTTGGAGCCTATGCCTTGGGATAAGCATATGATCACTACACTATGTGAGAGGTGGAATGTAAACACATGTACATTCTGGTTACCTATGGGTGAGATGAATTTGACATTGAAAGATGTATACCAGATCTTATAGTTGTTGATCTCTAGGCAACATGATGTAGTATAAGAGGTTACTAGTCCTCGATCTATACAATAGGCATCTAGGTACTTATTTGTTATGGTTGTAGGTACTCATCACTCAGGAAGTTGGAGTGACATCTTGTTGACCATGATTGTAATGGTGGATGTCTTGCAATTGTAAAAATTTCTAGCTATGTTATTGTCATCATTTATTGATGTAGATAGGAGTGGTGTCTTTATCTATTACAAGATGCAAGATATAGTGTATGATATTATGCATCATGGCACCATGCACTCATGGGGTTGTACCTTACTAGCTCATTTATATAGGGACCCATATTGCTTTACATAAAAGATGAGTGGTGGGGGTATCGATACATCGACACTATTATATTGTTGGGAATATGAGCACATAGTTATGAGTAGGCCTGCGGCACATCTATGGGATGGATGGGATCACCCTCAAGTGTTTTTAGAGAGATGGAATAGGATAGGGCATGCACTGAGGAGGAGGATGACATATTATCGATAGTTACTAAACAGTGTGAGAGCAAAGTATATTATTTGGAAACCCTAAAGGGGATAGTAGGGGTGGCCTAATGATATCATATAATTGAGGCATATTTGGGTTAGTTTTTGGATACATGATCATTGGGATAATGTATATAATCAATTTCAGTATGAGAGGGTTACCTGATAGTTTGGTGTTGTATAGGATGTGCCCCCAACACTTGTAGTGTGGTTGAGTTCTCAAAATCTTATGATGCTAGGTAGTAGGTCAAGGCCATTGATTGTTAAGCTAGCTCCTATGTTAGTGACAAAGCATGATTTGGAGATTGAAGTATTGGATGTGGATGATATTGGAGTGACCAAGGCTTACATAGCCTAGTGGAGTGAACATACATGGGCACCTTTGTTCCTATGAGATGGGATGATCGTAGAGGTGGTATTGGATGTAGAGCCCCTGAGGTCTATGGATGGTAATGTTGATTATGGGTTATGATATAATAGGATTCTTATGAATTGTATGGATACTTATAGGTGCAAGAGATGATGATTATTAAGAGGTCACCATTGATTTTATATTATGTGAGTAAAAAAAAAAATCCCAGATGATGTCGTGGATGATGGATTAGTGGAGTGGGGCACCAATGTAGTTGGGGTGAATGCCCATTTATTTGATCATGAGGTAATAGTGATTTTGGTATTTAGGTGAGCAACAACAAATATAGATGAGTTACATGTGGATCTATAGAGGTGGACCATGCCCTCTCTTGATGCTCTAGGTGGGGTGAGTAGTCATATATTATATAACTACATATAAATTTAATGGGAGTATGTTGAGTGTAGGGATGAGATTATAGTGTACTGGGAGAGAGAGTAGGCATTGTTATAGATCGAGGTCTCATAGAGATAATGGGGCCTCTAGTTCTAGTTTTGATGTGTTTGAGAGTGAGAGTGAGGGAGATGGTCCTAAAAATCATGTTCACATCATTGAGTGATGCATTACATTTGTATTGAAATGGTGTTCTATATATATATATATATATATATATATATATATATATATATATATATAATAGAACACCATTTCAATACAAATGTAATGCATCACTCAATGATGTGAACATGATTTTTAGGACCATCTCCCTCACTCTCACTCTCAAACACATCAAAACTAGAACTAGAGGCCCCATTATCTCTATGAGACCTCGATCTATATATATATATATATATATAATGGGGCCTCTAGTTCTAGTTTGGATGTGTCTGAGAGTGAGAGTAAGGGAACTTGTCCCATAAATCATGTTCACATCATTGAGTGATGCATTAAATTTGTATTGAAATGATGTTCTGATATATATATATATATATATAGTTTTTGTTTTAATTTAACATCATGTATTAGCATATGGATTTGGTTATATTGTATAAAATTTTATGTGTTTAAATTTGTTTGATTGTTTGAAATGTTTGATGTTTGCATTTTTGTTTTGGTTAGAGTAATGTTAATTCATTTGTATATGTGTTATGAATGTTTTAGGCATATGTGTAATAGATTAGGTTTTGTATTTTATGGGTATATGTTTTTTTGTTTATATTTCATAAGATGTCTGCATCTATAACATGCGATGGTGAGATGCCCTATCAAAACCCATATGGCATGGAAAAACAAAGACCATACTACTCATGTCATGTTGTTATAGATGTAGATTGTGAAACTGGAACTGCCTATGATGCAATATTAGTGGATAACTGTGTAGACTTTGATGCAAAAATCTTGATTGGTTGACACTCTGAAATTGCACTTTGAGTTGTATGATTTCTTGAAAAGATTTTAATTAGTGTGCAAACTGAAACTAGGTTCTGATCTCTATAATTATTGCCATATATCTTTATCAGTTGTCAAACTAAAATTGTGGCCTTGGGTTGATATTTATTCCCAAATTTTTTGATTAGTGTGCATACTAGAGGTGCATTCTAAGATTTGAAATTATTTCCAAAGATTTTGATTGGTGTTTGTACCAAAACTATGCTTTTGGCTCTATAATTTTTCCTAAATATCTTAATCGATGTGCACATTAGAGGTATGCTTTAAACTTTGTGAACTGGTTGCCATCACTACTAAGGTAGTGATGTATGGGACTACTGATAAATGATTGTCCTAGAAGTCGTAGGGCTCATATAATGAGTAACCAATGGTTCCCTAGAAGGAATGTCCTGGGATAACTCCATCATAGAGGAGTGTGATCTAGGAGAGTGTAGTGAATGAGGGATTGATGCCCCTATTTAATATTTATGATGCCTCTGCTAACATACCAGTCGATGCAAGCTCATAGTGTATAGAAATGGTCATCAAAATGTCCATTTATCTAGTGAAAATGGTAATAATGCTTATGTGGTACTTGGTGCAAATGGTATGGTGGATGATGATTAGTTTAAGGAAATGTGATCATCCCCTTATCTAGTAGTTTAAGTAAGATGTCATTAGTCCCAGCCTTATCATAAAATTATATAACCCCTTTGTATATATCTTGTGTATTACTCAATGTAGATTATTTTGTGTAGAGTGGTTCTTTTTCATTATCAAGTATTTTTATTGGTTATTTTTATTCCTTTGCTTTTTGAATTGGAAGTGGAATATTCTCTTGTACCAAATTTGATGAATGAAGTTTTGAGGGATCTATAGCCAAATCTTCATCTAGTTATATAATTACTAGTCCCAACTTTGCCTTTAATGATATAGCTATGTTGCATATATGTCTGAATGATTTATATGTCTAGTGTAACAATATGTCCTTGAGAAGAGAGATTAAAATCCTAGCAAATATGTATTGTAATTTTAATTTTTTTGGTTGATAAATTAACTTATGTAAACATGATTTGAACCGTAGAATGTATTCTAATATAAGATTTACATCACCTTGGTGTAGTGAAGGTAACCTCTCATGTGTGACTAAAGGTCCCTTATTCTATATGTAATGTTTGATAAAGACTATCTCTAGCTCCTCATATATATGTAAAGATATACTAGGGAGTCTATGGTGGAACCAATCTAGTGCTTTATCTTTTGGTGACTATGGAAACACTTGTAGTAGAATTAACTTGTTTGTAATATGAGCCATGTATTTCTCATTAGCCTAAAGATGTAGATATGGATCTCCTTGTCCATCAAAGATAAGTATCATTGTTGAGATTCTATGTGGAATAGGATTATTATGGATAACATTGGGTTCAACCTGGGATTTGTATGCTTCGTTCTCCAAAGTGAGATGATGTACTTATTTTTACAAATTACCCACATCATGCATTAAGGAAATTAACACTTGTGAAGGTATATTGTCATTATCAAGGGGTTCATTTACTGCTTGAATTTTATTATTTATTTTATCCATTGGTATATTAAATTTGAAATCTTGTTTAGAAAGGATCAATGTGCTCTAAATAACCTTTAGAGGTAAGATCGATTGGACCTAGTTAGAGGTAAATGAGCTATCACCCTCATTTGGGTTTGTTTGAGAACTAGGTTCTATTGTAGTAAGGGGGGTTAAGGGGGATTCATTGGTATCTTTTATATTGTTAGATTGTGAAGAAGTATCACATACTAGTTTCATAAAAGGTGTTTTATTCTCTAGCGAATGGAAATTATTCACATAAGAATAAGTGTGTGTGTGTGTGTGTGTGTGTGTGTGTGTGTGTGTGTGTGTGTGTGTGTGTGTGTGTGTGTGTGTGTGTGTGTGTTTTGATATGTGATCTATTGTCTGGTTGAACAAGAGAAATATGTGAGGTAAGAGAAAAAGTAGAAGCTGTAGATTCTATGTCATCTTCATCATAATCACAACCATCATCATTATCCCATGGTTCATCAAAATCAGAATTTAATTCATTTGAAGAGGTAAGAGTAGAAGTATCATCCACATGCTCACTAAGAGAAGCAGTAGGAGAATATTTTAACTTTTTACTACTATATAATGTATCATCAAGTGTAAGTGTAATGCAAATAATTTGTTCACTAGTCATTTTTGAAATGCAAGCATGATTATCACTTTCTATTTGGGGCTCAAGGGAAGGAGAATTAACAACCATGTTTTCTTTTTGCACATTATGACATATAGGAAAAGAGTTAGAAACATGTGCATTATCTATTTGTGGCAAAGAATCATTACATTGAGCTTGAAATGTGAATGAAAATGATAAAGTAATTTCATCTACCTTAGTTTATGTGTTTCTACAAGGTGTAACATCCTTTGTATTTAATTTTTGAAATGTAATTAAGAAGGGTAAATAAGATGCATTGTTCTTATCTAGTTTACTTGAACCATGCAAAAGTGATTTTTGTGTAATGCACTTATATTAATTTATTTTTGACAATGAAGTAGTAAAAATAGTTGAAAATCTAGGATCACATTGGAATAAAACACTTCCAACAAGAGGTTCCTTTGGCATTAGATTGTTAATTTGATTTTTAGGAGTAAGAGAAGAGTAAGAGGAAAGAGAAGATGATGTATCTAATGTATCCTCATGTCCATTTGTATTATTATGCTCATAATAATCCTCATATCCATAAGTATAATAATAGTCATCATCATAATTATAAATGAAATCATTATCATGTTTTAATGTACAATCTTGAAAATTAGTCCATTCATTGTTATAATCATGAGATAAATTCAAGATTGCATCAAATGGATGAGGGGTAGAATAGTTTTTAGAGGCCATTTAAAATTTTCCAAATAAGATAGTGTAAATAATGAATAATAGAGACACAAGAGGTAGGATATAATCTAGCATAAGTATGTGTGCAATGTGTGAATTTTTTGAATGAAGATTGTAATAGAGGATAAGGTTACTGTTAAAACCTTAATGGTTAATGTTTTTGTATATAGGGACCTAGTATATAGATCTAGGGTTGTGTCAAAAATATTTAAATTAAATTAAATAAATAAAACCCTATTATAGAATTAATTAAATTAGCTATGTGAATCCAAAAAATTAGAAAATCAAATTTTTGTAACTCTAATTTAATGTGCAAAATTTAGAGAAGGTAAACCCTAAGGAAAATTAGGGTTTTTATGCAATATTCAAATTAAGATAAGTTCACCAAATGATTTAACCTTTTTGGGTTTTACTATGTAAATCCTAAGCTAGATTAAAGGGTTGGGTTTATTGTTAATCTAGAATAAAATTAGAATTTATTGATTCTATGGAAATTTTCAAAAATAATAAATACAAGGAGAAAGGGGACTTATCTAGATATACATAGAGTTTTTTGTAGATTTGAAGACTAGAGAAAACTGAGTAAACACATACTAATCTTTCATTTGTTGACTATTTTTTGAGATCTAGCTCTAGATAGTAGCTCCCCCTTTAGGATAATAACACCATGTGGTGCTAGTGTCTAATTCTGGCACTAGTATCCTTTTTTTAGTGACTGTTTATAACTTTCAAGGAAGCTATGGGGGTTCTTGGAGGTCATATAGGTGATTTTATATCATGTGGGGGATCATCTATGTCATTATTGTGGCTAATTATTCTATAAAACCCTAATTAATACCTATACATATGAAATAATGAACTAATCAAATGCAAAAGGAAAGGAAAAACCAAGTTATGGGATGTTACAATCACATAGAGTAGAACCCCTATTGTCCCAGCTGCTACCTACATTAACCCCAATGCTAGGGGTATCAGATTACATGTAGTTATCCCTTAGGGAATGTGCACCATCAACTTGCATGATATGCTAGATTTAATTTTGCCTAGGCCTTTCTTTGATCAATCACACAAATGTCTAGGTGTGAAAGCTGAGTAGTATGCAGAGTATTTGAGTTGTACTATTAGTTGATTTTATGTAAATAGGTGCCAAAATATTAAGTTATATATGTAAAATGATTTGCGAGGATATTTATATATGAGGATTTTTATTTTGAATATAATACCTTTTTCTCTAGCCAATAAGTCATGAAAAAGACATAAAAAACATAAGAGAAGGGTCATGGAGGGGTTAAGACTCAAACACGGGTGAAAGGGCCCATCAAACACTAAATCCAAAAGTGGATAGTAGTGCCATGTGGTACTACTATCCTAAAAATGGATCTAATTTCCAAAGGCTCAGAACAAAGCAAAAATCATGGATGATAGGATAGGGTCCCCTAGGATTGGGAAAAGGTGATCTATGACTATTGGGAGAGTAAAAAAAGGAAAATAAGACAAAAAGATCAAAAGACTCAAGATGACCATGCAAATAAGGACTCTAACCATTAATAAGACATTTTGTCTTAAAAAGCAACAAAAGACATAGTACTTATGGTTGTTTGATTAAATTAGGGTGTTTACACCTTTGTAGTTATATCAGTCCCTTGGGAAAATTCTTTCTTTAACAAAGATGTGAGTGGGGTTCCAATGCTACCATCATTTTTGACAAACTTGTGATAGTAACCAACTAGCCTCAAAAATTCCTAGAGGTTATTTAGGGTCTTGGGAACCTATCACTCCATCATCACTTGGACATTTATTAGGATTTGCATGTTAGAAGGGAGGGTTGTCTTGATATCAACCTTGGTGTGCCTAAAAGATATAGTGAAATATAGTGGGTGATGAAAATGATCATAAAACAATTAGGTTGAGTTGATCACAAAAAAATTGTGTAATGAAAATGGTACAATGAAATGTAGGCATGAATCGTTATCATAAGGAATAATATATGTGAATGTAGACATGAAGATAAACTGTTAAAGTTTTAACATAAAAGAATATAATTGATTCTAAGTGTAGGAAAACACTACTCTCAACCTTTACCTTATCTTTCAAGGAAAATGCCTAAGGTTGAGAATAATTTTTTTTTGAAAAATGGGTTGATGGGTGTTTGTGAGGAAGGCTCGGTCCTATCTAAGGTCTTATGATGCAACTTATAAAATAAGAAACTAAGAAGTGTAAGTAAAGATAAAATACTTGAGGACCTAAGATAGGAGTTATAACTAATGTTGTAGACACTATTTCTAAATTAATAGCACCTCAATCTTGTACACTTGGAAAATACATATCATGGATGTACCTTCAGCTTCTAAACCCTTCCCATTATCGAAAGGCTCACATACACTATCTCTATGTGCCAAATTGATTATCTCTTAGTCTAACCAATGTTATTATGATGAATCAAACTATATATCTTGCCCAAAATATTATAAACCTACTTATATTATGTTTTTATAAGCCCTAGACCTGCACCTATTTTCTAATTACCCAGCCACTTGAATCTTAATCAAATGCCTACGTCAACACAAGTATCCTATTCTAATGTAAGTGTCTAGTACCCTAAAGTCATCTAATTTGTAAATGATATGTATTATTATGGGCAACCTAAGTTCTTTAATGTGAGATATTCTCTAAAAAGATTGGTATAAATACAAGATCAATCCTCATTCATTCCTTGCCTGGTACAGACCAAAAATTAGTCAAACAAGCACTCAAGTGAGCAAAACTTTCCTATTTTTTATTATTTCCACATCAATCATAGGGATACCATATCTACAATTCTAAAGTACTGAAAGGGCACTCCATGAGACACATTTTACAAGTTAAAAGATAACTCACTTTATGTACTTGCTTATCACACATTGCATGATATACACACAAGCCAACACATTGGTGAGAACTACATAAGTCTGAGTCCCTCTTTAGAGTGTTAGATATATAGGTAGCAATCAATGATAGAGGTATATTTGGGGTAGTTTAACACTATGTGCCCACTAACCCATTTTTTCCACAACCATTATAAAGATGAAGAGCTAAATTTTTTCTATTTGATAAGGAGAGCCAATCTTTGATCCAGATTTGAATGTAAATAAATGAAGGTGATACAGAACACAAAAGCATCTTGGTGGTTACATCCAGTTATAATAGGTATTTTTTACTAAACACCTATGTTTGAGGTATATAATATCATCGAAATAACCATCCCAAGTCATCGTAAGTGTCTAAGGTGTAGAGGTATAATTTATATAATCAAGTGATTGATCTAGGATCTAGATTTAGTCAACTTCCTACATGTTCTATATCCATATATGTATTAACATCATAACTAGCTAAGTATATTTTTCCCATTATCATTGTAATATATAGCATAATTTTACTTTCTATTTTTAGCATATCTCAACATAATAAATTTAGTATATGTTTATCTAATTTTTATAATTAATTGGCTTATTTTAAATATAATCTACCATCCTTGTGCCCTAGGCTATCTCTACCCATTTAACCTTAAATTACCTAATCTATATTTTAGGGTTAAACATTTGGTAAACCTAAATTTTGGTCTATAAACTCTAGTTGACCTAGGGTTTCCTTATTTCTTATTTTCTTGCTTTCTAATTTCTATTTTTACAGTGTTTAAACTTTAAAAAACATACCTTCTTTTTCCTAAAGATCATGCTTAATATTGATATGTATGTTGAGCACTTTCTCTTTCAATATCTCACTATAGTCATTACTTGTTTTGTCTACATTGTTAGAAATCTTAAAAACATTAAAACTAGAGAAGGATCCTAATAAAGATAAAACTCAAACTTCTCTTTACCAATCTTGTTATAATAATATGGAGCCTATTCCTCCTAACCCTAATTAGGGTGATATCTACCATCCCTTTAATCAGGTCCATGATGTCACTCCTTCAAGGGATAAGGTAGATGGTGTATGTATGCATATTCAATATAAGGTACCTAGTGTTTGTGCTTGTGGAGCCCTAAAATATCAAATCAAAAGTATGATAAAGTTAATAAAAGAATTACAAAATTAGATTACAGACCTAAAAAATCCAACACATGCTAATGTTAATCATGTGTTTGCATCCTCATCTACCAAAGTTGTGCCAAACAAGGTTACTTATCCATAATCAAAGTTACAAAAAAACACATCTAAAACAAGTGATCTAAATATTATACCAAAAGTTACTAAGATACCAAGTGAAATCCTAATATAAATGATTCGAGATAAGTGTTCAAATTATCTCCTCCACATCCTATCAGGAGATCCAAATATTATTTTTAATATCATAGAATGAATGGGCATCATACATATTGTTTCTTTGCATTAAAGAATAAAATACAAAGTCACAAAGATAGTGGTGATTAATGAGTCCAAAATATGACTCATTTTTAGCGTCAGTTGTGCCAAACAAGGTTACTTATCCATAATCAAAGTTACCAAAAAACACATCTAAAACAAGTGATCCAAATATTATACCAAAGGTTACTAAGATACCAAGTGAAATCCTAAGAGAAATGATTCGAGACAAAGTGATCAAATTATCTCCTCCACATCCTATTGGGATATCCAAATACTATTTTTCATATCATATAATGTATGGGCATCATACATATTATTGATTTGAATTAAAAAAAAATACAAAGTCATAAATTCTATTGTTGATTTGTTCTTTGGGAATCATACAAAATACAATTTTATTGATTTGTATTTGAGAAAAATTACTTCTACCTAAATACGTAGACCCAAGTAGTCCAAACATAACAATAACCATAGGGAGCAAAGATAAACCCAATGTTGTAGTAGATTTGGGTGCATCAATTAATGCAATGACAACTGATACTCTACAGACACTATCCCTTATGAGGATGCAACCTACCTCTACCATTCTGCAAATGGATGATTAGTCAACTGATAAACTATAAGGCATTATAGAAGATATTGTTGTAACAATTGGGTCATGGGATTATCCAGTAGATTTGGTGTTACAACCCATAACCAATAAATTATGGTACCCCCTCATTTTAGGAAGACCCTATTTGGCTATTGTAGTACCATTAATAGATTACAGATTAGGGGATATGACCATTGCAAATGGTCTAAAATCAAAATGAATATCTTTATACCCCCTTGCAAAAACCTCAATGAACTACACTAAAAAATTATGGGTGGATGAACCATAAATAAAGAAGAACAATCTTTCATCCCTAGCCATGATAATAATACAAGGACACACAGAAGAATTAACTGATGAGTTAGTATAATATTTGGAAGGAGCCACTAGGCTTATGAGCCTAGATATAGTCTCTATCAGTCTACTAGATATGGATGCTGTCAGTCCATCATTTATGAACTTAACTAGAATGGCTGATACATACTCATTATTTAGGTATAATTATCATCTTGCCTACTCAACATATGATCGTAGACCATTGAAATAAAGTATTTGGAATTAGGCAAAGGAAAAACCAACTAATTTTTTAACTACATTTCATTATCCATTAGTTATAACTATTCCTCCAGGAGATGGATTTGTAAAAAATGTAACTAAATTTCATATGTTATTACCCCATCCATGTCATCTTAACTCCCTAATGAGTGATTTCAAATAAATAGAGTTTATCCATCTTGACACCAAACAAGTTATGGTGTTACCAAGAAAAACATTGGACATAAACAATTGATTAGCCCATGACCAATAAGTAAAGGTTTTTTATGTCCTATAAAAACACACCCAAGATTTTACTTGGCACTACAAAAACACGAGAGGAATTCATCTTAGTACATGTACCCACTGCATTTACACAAATCAGGTTAAACTAGTTAGACAACCACATATATGGATAAACCCAACATTAAAGGATATAATAAAGATTGAGATAGAGAAATTGCTAGATGTGGGATTCATTTATCCCATCTCAAATAGCCAATAGGTTTCTCCACTAGTAATTATACCCAAGAAAAATGGGAAATAGAGAGTATGTGTAGACTATCGAGATAAACAAAGCCACTATGAGGGATTATTTCCCTCTTCCTTTTATCGATCAAGTGCTTGATAAAGGAAAAAATACTTTTCTTTCCTAAATGGATTTAGTTGGTATAATTAGATAATAGTGGTAGTTGAGGTTCAAGACAAAACTACTTTCACCTATCTATGGGGAATGTTTGCTTACACAGTCTTACCATTTAGCCTTTGTAATGTTATATCTACTTTTTAACAAGCAATTTTAGCCATATTATCTGATCTAACTAGTGGCTATGTAGAAATTTGCATGGATGACTTCATTGCTAATAGAGACACCTTTCATGAAGCTTTACACAATCTAGACAAGGTCCTAACTAGGTATGAAGAACACCAACCATCACTAAGTCATGAGAAATGCCTACTGATGATGAGGCCAGGTATAGTACTAGGACACCATATCTTTGCCAAAGGAATCTAAGTGGATCCTAAAAATTGAAGTAATCTCTAACCTACCCACCCCTCAAAACCAAACTAATATTAAAAGCTTCTTAGGTCATGTTGGTTATTACAGATATTTTATAGAAGACTTTAGAAAAATTGTTGATCTTATGTTTTCTTTGTCAACATAGGATAGTGAATTTGTGTGGATTGATGACTATCATAAATATTTTGAAACTATTAAAGAGAAACCCAGTTCTTTTATAGTGTTAATATGACCCAATTGGGAAAAACCTTTTCACATCTACACTGATGCCTCTAACTATGAAATGGGGGTAGATATAGGACAAAAGGATGAAAATGACCATATATATACTATTTATTACATCAATAAAAATATCACACCTATTGAAAGGAATTATACAACCACAAAAAAAGAATTACTTGCTGTGATTTATGCCATCAATTAATTTAGACACTATATTACAAGTTACAAGGTCTTTATATACATAGACTATTCAACCATAATATATCTCATGAATAAACGTATAATAGGAGGAAGAATTATAAGGTGGTTATTGATTTTATAGGAGTTTGATATAACCATTATTGATAAACTGGTAAGTTTAATGTGGTTGTAATTTTTTTGTCTAGGATAAACATTGCAAGTGATGAGGAGCCAGTTAAAGACAACTTTTTAGATGAACAACTATTTATTATTTCAATAGAATCACCATGGTTGACTGATATAACCAACTATTTGGCCACATGGAAGTTTCCTTTTAATTTCACTCATAAAGAAAGGAAACATTTAATAAAATAAAGATCTTCTTTTAAATAGATTAATGGCATGCTATTTAAATATGGAGTTAATCATGTCTTTTGAAGGTGTGCAATAGATAATAAAGCCTATGGCATCATCATAGCTTTTCATGATGAACCAGGAGGAGGTCATTATTAAACAAAGAGAACCATGTATAAGATCCTAGGAGCAGGATATTATTGACATCCCTTCAAAGGCACGTAAAAAAGTACATCAAGAAGTGTGATCTATGTCAAAGGATGGGATAACCTAAACTATAAATAGAGATGGCTCTTCATCCCTAATTGGTGTTAAAATCATTTGAGAAGTATGGGATAATTTTTTTTGGCCCTGTAGATCCTCCATCCCAAGGTAAATAATATCTCTTAGTATGTATATATTATGTCACTAAGTGGGCTAAGGTCTAAGCTTTGTCTTTTAATAGAGAAGAAGTGGTAGCAGATTTACTATATTTTAAAATCATGCAATGGTTTGGTGTACCTAAAGAGATAGTCTTAGATCAAAGACCATAATTTATGTCTAATATGATAAAACACTTCATGGAAGTATACTAAGTTAACCATAGGAATTCCTCCCCTTACCATCCAAAATCCAATGGACTAGAGAAAATATGGATCTATAACACTACTTAGAAGACAACCACTAGATTTTCACATTATGAGTTGGTATATGGTAAGAAACCTTTACTCTTTACTGACTTTGAAATTGCAAACCTTGAAAACAATAATGGAAGTAGGTGTATGCAATTAAAAATGCATCATGTCTATAAATCAATCTTGACTCAGAGAAGATAGAGCATACCCACACTTCTAATTGTGATACACTTGTTATGTGGGAGCATGACTAATATGGGGATCTGATAGACCTGATTAGGGGATCACTTGTCACAACATATCATGCTAGGAAGGTTTACAAAGCCTACAATATAAAAAAATCACATAATAACCCTAATAGAGTTCTAAGGTTTAAAACATTCACTTATTCTAATAAAAAGAAATTAAATCTAATATAGTGCACACCAAAGCTTGTGGCACAAAGTGGGGGTTATAAATAATAAAAAAACTAAATTAAATATGTATTAGAAGACATATACTCACATCAATGTATATGGAATCCTAATACATGGGATAAGAATATAAATTTATTATCTATCTACTCTTAAAAAGGAGAAATAAAGTTAGGAATACTTACTTTTGAAGATGAACCCACCAAGCCTCAATCTTTCCCTTGGACAAGGTGCTTCACAAGAGATTATTGTGGTATGTAAGGATAATGAAGATAAATCAGCTCTAGGATACACAACCTATCTAAGCATCCAAAAGACTTCTCCATAAGACAACACTCATATCTCTAAAGAAAGTATGGAACCCTAAGTTTTATTCTTCAAGTAGAATGGTCAATAAGTAGATGTTCACTCATACTTCTTTACTCTTAATTTTTATCTTATGAAATGGTGGGAAATGAACTTGTATATATAGGAAGATCTTAACCTAAATCCTATGGAAAATGTTGGCTGTATAGGGTCGACCCAATACACCCAGTGCATTTTTAGGGATAATTCACTAGGTTTAATCTAGGTTGGCCGAAAGGCTAATAAGCTAAGAAAGTGAAAAATACCCATAAATTGTACTAGGTCAACCTAGTCGACCTAGTATAACCAATTGACCAAAAGGGAGTTAAGGTAAGAAAAGGATGGATAAGGCATGACAAATGAGAGGAAAGGGTATGACTGAGGATAATAAGTTTAGGGAAAATGGTTTTAGGAGACAAGTGTGTAGATGGCAAGTGGTAAAAGGGACAACAATCTTATGAAGCATCGATGGTCTACCCACCCCTTTCCTAGTGCACCATTTAAGGCATGCACTTAGAGAGATTGAGACTCGATAGATTCCTGTAAGATATAAAGTGTTAGTAATCAATAAAAGATTGAAAATATTATATATATATATATGCCCCACTCGAAGCTCATTATGTGTCATGTAAGTGTAACACGAGATGATGTTTTAGGATAAAACATGATAACATACAATGTTGATGCTAAGTAAAGTGAAGTAAGT
This sequence comes from Torreya grandis, assembly GCA_037957365.1. Lineage (NCBI taxonomy): Eukaryota > Viridiplantae > Streptophyta > Pinopsida > Cupressales > Taxaceae > Torreya > Torreya grandis. The sequence continues at coordinate 3,695,820 of JARHVA010000970.1, forward strand.
AACAAATAAGATAAATGAAAGGACTGAATTGAGAAACACATACCTATAACTTACCTTAGTTCCGTAGATAAATAAGTAGACTATAATAAATGTGAAGGTGTCCAATGTAGAGAACACTAGATGAACTTGTAGAAGTTAGTGCAAAAAATAGCCAAAAATTGAAATTTTTGGAATATAGGCATATGGTAATGGAAAAGATACTCTACGTCATCATGAATCTAACATATTTTATAGTTTGTAAAATGGATGAGTAGAAACAAAGATATAATAAAAATAAAGAATCTGTTAAAAAATAATTGAAGAATTTGAAGTTTGAAAGTGGTTTTTAAATAAGGCAAAAGACAATTAATTTGTTAGTTGGACTTGTAAAGTAGAGAAAAGAGAGATATGGAGATAAAACAAGCTAGGATGGCAAGTAGATGACAAGCTAGATGGGGAGAGGCTCCAGAGGCAATGATAGGTGCACTACAGGTATGCAACTATGAATCTCAAACCAATTTTTGAAAATTTTAGTGAATTAAGTGTAGTTTGAATAAAATTTGTTTTGAAGCATTTCTTATATGTTAAAATGAAACAAAATTATATTCTATGGGTAGAAAATAGGAAGCTAGAAAATGGGTTTAGAGTATTTAGGAAAAAATTAAGAAAATTACACTTTTTTGGGTAAATATAAGGGGTCGACAGGGAGAAAGCACTAGGTCAAGTTAGTTGACCCAGTAGGTTAGAAACTAGTAGAATCCATAGTGCTAACCTAGTAGGTATGGGTTGACCCTATACATTCTATAAGTTGAGGGCCTAGTTCAAAGTTGCCAGGTGGTCTGAAAGGTTCAAAATGAAAACTTGGCACTAGGGAGGGGAAGAGAAAGGGATTGACTTAGATTTTTGAGTCAATCAAGCAAAAAGATAGGAAACTTTTGATCAAACTAATTTGACCAAAGAGCTGGAATGGTATGAAAAAGTGTATAAAAGGCCAAAAGAGGGTTACAATGACCTGAAATGACTAAGTAAGGTAAAAAAGGACTAAGTAGGCTAAAATTAGGTTAAAATGACTAAAATAAAGTAATTTAGGCATGTTTTTTAATGTTAAAAAGTAACAAAAAATCTATTGTGACTATACATGACATGAAGGAACTGATACATCCTTTGTTATTTCTTGGGTGTAGGGATGATGAAGATTTTGGAGACTTGTGGACATGACATGGTCACCAAACTTGTTAGACAGGTTATCAAATAAAGATAGGGCTAGACTAGGATCTATATGTCTAGGCAGATAGCTAATATGTGCCAAGCACCACTCAATGTTGATCTATTATTCATGTTCCTCGATTGTTAGGAATGATTGACTAACACCTTCAGATGGGAGGTGGATTGGGATACAATAGAGGTGGCTATCACACTAGAAGATGTCCATGACATCTTAGGGATAACTATAGTAGGAGTGTAGGTGACCACATGGATATCAAATAGCCTAGAGGATAGGAAAGCCTTAGCCATATAGGCTATAGGTACAAAGATGATATTACCAGGTAGGAAAATTAACATGTTTGATGTCTATACATCATATATTATAGACATCTAGAATGTTGTGATAGGCCTTGTGACACAGTGGGTGCTATGTCATAAGTCAGATGGTAAGGTACCATTATTCATGGTAGCCTTGAGTAGGATGATCTTGGATGAGTTATTTATATATAATTTAGGCTCTATCATCAGGGTCTAGCTAGTACATGATATGTATGAGATGTTGGTAAGAGGGTAGAGGGCCATGGGACCAATTATATTACTAACAACTTGGATATATGAAAGGTTTCTTATGTACTAACCAATTGGGTTGCCCTATGTAGTTGATGATACGTCACCTCAAGTGTAGAGATGGAAAGAGGACTAGGTAGCATGGGACATGCCCCACACACTATCACTATAGTTAGTGAGACATGTAGACATAGTGTGGCAGCCATATGAGCACACAAAATCTACATGGGTGAGTTGGGACATAGTTACACCAAAAATAACAATGATAGAGGTTATTATACACTATTTCTGGTGGAAAAAACCACATTCAATGGCATGAGTGCTAGGGTAGATGGGCCTACTTCATCCACTGATAATGATATTGATGCTTGAGTAATGGGATCAGTATGTGAGGGATCCATGGGGGAGGAGAGGACTCAAACCATAGATAGTGAGGTCGACACTTAGATCACATTGAGAGTGACCATAGACTAGTCAGGCATGATGAGGAGATGAGCAAGAAGATAGGGAGGTAGAGGTAGAGATACCAAATGTACTATTACTAGCTTCATAGAAAGATGATCAGTGACCATTGAGGACATGGTGTTGATGGAGTTAGGAGGAGTAGGAGAGAGTGAAGATTATTTCCATCCTAGATGACCTTATATATGAGCTAAAGGAGATGATAGAGAGACCACTTAGATGCAGGTTGACATAGACATGAGCCATGATAGATAGGTTTGAGCTGAGGAGATGACCTACAAGGAGGTAGTAAGAGGTTGCACAGATGGGAAGATTGTGCTAGGTAGTCATGCAGATGATAAGACCATAGTAGCTGACTTCCCCTTTGAGACATAGATAGGTAAGAAAAGATGGTTAAATTATTATTTTAAGTTTTTATTTGGAAGTAGAGGAAGATAGATATTTTAATATATAACAATGATTTAATATCCATCTAGTGTGATTTTATAGGTGTAGTTGAGGATACAGAGGAGAGATGGGGGTCCCTGGTGAGGGGAACACTCCATGACATCTTAGATGAGACTTTTCAGCCATATGGCCCCATGACACTGGAGGATCTGAGTGTACCATCTGCCCCAGCTTAGGCAAACTAATTTAGATTAGTTGGAGAGGTAACAAGGTAGATGTGGGTGTAGAGAGAGAGTTTGGAGCCACTAGTAGTGATGGGTGTAGGGGAGATATAGGCATGGTAGGCCCTAGCGAATGAGAGAGATAGGCATCTAGCTACAATAGTGTAGATGATAGATATTTGAACTTAGTTGGTAGAGTCACAGTTACAGGTAGTGTACCTACAAGGATAGTAGATGGATTGAGATCTTAGATGGCCTCCTTACAACATATTATTTGGAGGAGTCAAACCAAGGCCTTAATAAAAAATGTGGCTAGACCATGAGATAGACAAGATGGGACCCAACCATATAGATAGAGCATTATATATGGTTGCATATGTTGTATTTAAACTCATGATATATATATATATATATATATATATATATATATATATATCATTTGGGCATATTATTTTTATTTATGTATGTTGTCAATATGGTTATGGCTATGGATGCTTAGGATATATTTCTTTATAGCACATGTATTTAGATTTGTTGTATATGCTATATGAAATATATGATATGTGGTTTCTTTTCTAGCAATATGAAAAACACATGCATGGTTAAAAAGAAATAGGTAAAAAGGACTTGAAAAAATATAATCAATCAAGAGAATGTACTACACACTATTTCAATCTGGGAAATGTGTAATAATAAGAAATGACTAAGTATAAAGAACCAAGAAATGGTAAAATAAGATGGTAAAAAGAAATTTGTTTTTAAACCAGTTTGAAATATTTTTGCACTAAATTAAAACAAGTAAAATCATACTAATATCACATTAGGAAGTATGAAATTAAGGCACTAAAATGGAAGGTATGTAAAAGAGCATAAATGGTAATAAAAAAATTTAATTAAGTCAATCAATCATACTAAATCATGATGGGAAGTATGAAAGAAAAACAAAATTGTAAAAGATTGGTCTTAAATTGGTCATACTAATTCAAGAAATGGTTGTAATCTTACATGCACTCAAAAAATAAGAAGATAAAAAAGATGAAATAAAAATGAAGTAAAGATAAAACATACTAAATCAAGATGGGAATCATGTAAAATGACATGTAACTTCATAATCAATCGAAGCTTATCTCAAATTTGACACACGTAATTTAGATGGTGACTTAGGCATTAGAAAATTTTGTGAGGAGGGCCAGGTCCTATCCACGGTCTTACACTTCGACTCGACAAAGAGAACACCATTGAGGTGGAATAAACATGAAGATCAGGTAATAAAAGATGTGTAAAAGATGGTCATTTGTGAGGAATGTCAGGTCCTATCCATAGTCTTACAAAGCAACTCACAAATGAAATCCTTAGGGGAGTGATCAGTAGACAAAAATATATTTTTCAAGAGGAAATATAAGGGATATAAAGAGTGAAAAAGGGAGTGAAAAAATAAATACTTAGGCATCTTATGAGAGGACCTTAGGAGGCAAGAGGCATACTAAGGACATGAAAAGAGACTAAGTGACTAGTGGTCATCTATGTACAAAGGAAATTTGTTTGCTATAAACACAAAGCTTTGTAGGAAAATAAGTGTGCTACTAAGATCAACTCATGTAGGTAGATTGGTACAAGGAAAAGAAAATGGACCTACCTTCACATGATGTGTTACCTATTCTTCAAGACCCCTTATAGAGTCATCAATTTACTTCAAATATTGGGTACTTACATGAGAAAGTAGGTAGCACTAAAAGATTTTTTTATTCTCCTCTTATAATCTACTAGCCTACCACACACAAAAAGACATTGGATCTATCATGAGGCCAACTATGGAGTTTGAGCTTCGAATAGAAGAAGGATATGTGCTTTGAATCACATTTTTTTGTGTGATTCAACTTTAAAGAATATTTTTGCCTTTTGATATCATTTCCTTTTATTTAAATGATTTGGATTTTAACTTTCTATTAAAGGATTTTATAGATTTTTCTTCTATGTGGATTTGGAATGACCAATCATGAGAGAGATAATGATACACACGAATGAGTTGTAGGCTAAGGATAAAGGAAGCTAAGTAACTAAAGATAAATACTAACTAGGACACTTAGGTTTGATAATGAATGAGCATGTGATCTCAAATCTCAATTATTTTTCATAAAAGGAAGAAGGGAAAAAGGAGATCCTAAAAGTGGACCGATGAAAGGAGATAATAATGAGATAGATTTTTTGCCAACTGATCACATGGTAAAGGGAGATAATAACTAAATGGAATAGGGTTGGTATAACAAATTCACCATGATAAATTATCTGTGAAAAACAAAGATGATAAAGCAAAATAATCATAAAGAGGAAAGAAAAGAGTTTTGAGAAAAACTAAAGCAAGAGAGAGAAAGCAATGATAAAAAAAAGACAATCATATGCAAAATATAAATGATAAGATAAGTAAGATATAGTAAAACAAGTAAAAAATCACCATATAAGATAAGCAAAAATTTGACATAGTGTCAAATGATATAACATATAGAAATAAGATTGGAGCACTTGTCTAAGCAAATATAAATGTGAAAGAACCATGTATGTGCTCATAAATAGTAGTAAATCTATCCACACACATTATCCAATACATTAGATAAGTCTCTATGAATATGGATATGTATCGTTACAAAGTTTCATCAATCTTCAATGAATATTAGGAAAATACTTATTTTCTAATCATGTCAACTGAAAAAGTAAGAATACTTGATGGATCATGCTGAAGAATAAAATTAGGCAAAGGATGGTTAGGAGAATATGTGGGAGCCGTATCTACTAGAGATGCAAAAATCACTAGTGGAGAGGAATCCATGGGTGAAGGAAGGTCCACGGGTGAAGGAATCATGAGTGGAGGCACATAAGGTGGTGAAGGGACCATAAGAGGTGATGGACCCATAGGAGGTAGAGCCATGGGAGAAGGATTAGAATTATTATGGGAATGACCTATGGGAGGAGTGGTAGAAGGTCCATGAATGACTATAAGGTAATCTTTAAGATGTTGTTTAAGGATGCAACAATGATCAGTATGATGGGTTCTTCATAGATGCCATAGATAATATACCTTACTATACTTGGGTAGATATTCAAAAAGTACATTTGGGGGAGGTATGGTTTTGTCTGAAGATGGGGAAGAAGGATGCAAGGTATAAATATATTACCTCAACTTGTAACAATGGGTGAAAGAATGATTATCTGTCCCATGGAAGCAACAGATACACTTGTGAGTGGTTTTAGTAGAAGCACTCACAAAAGGAGGTAAAATAGGAGTAGAAAAAGTTAAAAAGCACTCATCAGCCCATTTAGTGGGTAGAGGACCCATCTTAGGCAAGGGAAGCAAACCATCACCAAGGGAGGGTGATGATGAGCAAGGAATGAAACTAGGCTCAATATAAGGAACAATAGTATTGGAAATAGGGGTAGGCTCAGTAACAGTAGGAGTAAAAATAAGATTAACTATAGTAGGATCAAAAAGAGGCTCAACTATAATAGGCTCTACTGAGGGAAGAGTAGGATCTATAAAAGGTCTAAAGAAATTTGCACTAACCTCAGAGGTAAACCAACTACAAGGTCAGGGTACCTAACAAAATGGTAAGGTCTGATCATAGTATGATCCATGAGCATAGTCCTATATGGATCCTTAGAAACTGTAGGTGTCATTGTCATCTCTACCCTATAATAAAGGGGGAAAATAAAAAAATTAAGAACTATGAGTGAAAGAAAATGTTGAAATGCATGAAAAGACTCAAGTAAAGAAGAACAATAATGGATAATCTCAACATCATGGGCTTGTACAAGACCTCTTAATAATGGATCATCTTAGGAATAACCATAATTGTAATGTAGGGTATGAAGATCAATGACATAGGTAGGGATAACCTTATCATCTGATGAAGTATGGTGAATAGAATTCCTAGTCTTGGTCAAGACTATGAGAATGTCATTTCAAAGAGGATTACAAGAATGAGGTTATAAAAAAGAAAGAAGATGCAAGATGAGATGAGGTAAGAGATTAAAGTTTTGATATTTAGGTTAATCTCATCAGGCTAATCATCATTGGAATCTAAGAGATTAGGAGGAATATTACCAATGATCTTAGGATGCCCATTGTAACCTTAGGTTGAGCTAACAAGGAAGTTGAGATGATGAGACTCATGAAATGGAATGCTAGGCAAAGGCTCAAGAGTAGGAATCTTGAAGATACCACAATCTTGGAATTATTCAAAATTCCAAGGGTTAGTGTCACCTTAAATCCTATAAATGGATCTATTATGAGGAAACTTAACACATTAGAAAGCAAAAGAAGCAATGACTCTCATGCAGTGAGTCCACAACCTACCAAGAAAGATTTTATAAGAAAGGGGGAAGTTAAATATCATCACCTTCACATGGATTTTGATAGGTGGGATGGTAATGGGAAGCCACATGCAACCTAGAGGAGGTATTTGCCTTCTATCATATCCTTGGCATGTGTTGTGTGTAGATTTGAGATTACATTTAGAATACCTAAGAGTCTTAGTGAAATCAAGAGAAGTGACACATGTACTAGAAATATCTTCAATCAATGCATGATTGACTTAGATATCACCTATTTGGATGCTAATAAATAAGGGAAGATCATCCGTACAAATCATAATCTTGTCAAGAATCATAAAGGCTATGGGAAATCATAGAGAAAGAGAAGTGTATATAGTTTCATCAATGTTGATAGACATCTCTTCACATTATTGTAAAGTACTATCTTTGGAACAAGATAAAGCTTCCTCACATCTTACTAGGGGAGTATGAGGGACATTAATCTTGAATAAGAGTTTTATGAGGTGGTTTCTATGACATGGGGAAGTCCTCATAAGCTCAAGCAATGAAATTTGAGATGGGAGATCAGTGAGTTCTATAATGGGATCCCATTCATCATCACCCATAAGAATGTTATTAGATAAATGTGTGTAATGATTAAGGATATCCTTAGAAGGTGGAACCATAGTGCTTTTACATTTATGTTGATATGAAGGAGAAGGTTTAGGACAAGGTTGTAAAGTATGTGGTGATGAAGAAGTGGTTGGTTCAAGCTAATTTTGAGAATTGGAAGAAGAAGTGTTAGTAGAATATTGGTTATCATTAGTACCAGAGGATGTTGGAAGAGTGATGGAAATAGTATGGGATGTGTTATCTAATGGAGAATCATAACCTAGATCATCAAAATTAATAAGGTCATCTTTCCCCAACTCATTTAAATGAGTTGGAGAAGAATCCTGGATAACACAATATGTCTTATGTGAAGGAGGAGTGTAAATAGGTTGGGAATCAATGAAATCCACCAACCTTCACATATTAGTCATGCTAACCACATTTTCTTCAAAATTTGGTTTAAGAAGACTTTCTATGTTGTTGGTGGAATGGGTGGGCTTATCTTAGTTGTCTTGAATAGGTTGATGATTAGATAAAGGATCTTTATAGATAGCTAAATAATCATTTACTTGATTCAAGGCTTGAGTTTTATCATGGGATTTATAGTCCTTGAAAGCAATATCATAGGCTTATTGATGCTTACGAATAATGGAATCATGATCAAAATTAGGGCCAAGAAGAAAATCCAAAGCTAAATTACGAATTTATCTATAGGTCTCATGAGAATGACCCCAACTAGCATGAAACAAACAAAATTTGTTAGGATCATACCAGGATTTCATAGGATGAGTAGCGTCAAGCTCTCATAAAAGAGGCTTGGGTATACGTTTAAGCAATTTAGTTGAGGATAGAGGTTTGTGAATGTTGATGTTATTTGGTGAAGAAAAATGAGGATTGATATATTATTGAGAAGAAGGAGCTAGTTCTGAAGAAGGGTTAATAATGATAGCTTAAACATTGTGAATGGTGTCATTAGAATTGATAACACCACCATTAGTGATATCATGGTTTTTATTTTAGAGTAAAAGATGAGGAGCCACCAAAGGTTGGGGTGGCTTGAATTAATGCATTATGAAATCTTGTCTTTTAACTTGGTCGATATCTTCCTCCAAAGTTCATGGAGAAATATTGTGGACTCGATATTGTAATTTAGGAAAGAGAGCATTTGTAAAGAGATGAAAAAGATTGTCATCCACCATGCTATGTTCACATTTATTTGACAAAGTTTTCCATCTCTTAACAAAAGCTTGGTCAGTTTCATTTTCATGTTGTTTACAATTAATGAAATGGGCCAAAGTATTTTCAAGAAGATCATTAGTTTGGAATTCTTGAACTAAAGCATTTACTAAGCCCTCCAAACTAGAAATGGAATGAGCTCTAAATTGATTATACCAATCCAAGGCATCACCCAGGATGGTTTTGGCTAGGATCTTGGTAGCAACAAAGGTGTTTAATTTGACACAATCCTTATAAAGAGTTCCAAATGTTTTGAGGTGAAGGGTAGGATCAGTTGACCCATTATAATAAATTGTAGGTGTTATACCTCTTATATCAATGTTAGCAATTCGAGTAGTGAGAGGTTAATTTTGGAGATGCTTAATGGTTTTGTTGACTAAAGGAGGTTTGGGAATGAGATTTCCTTGAGAATATCAAAGAGGAGGAGGGGGAAAATTCTAGTTATATATGCCCCAAGCCATTGATTTTGGATGATATTAAATATTAAGAAGGTGGTTTTGCATTCTCATCATTTGATTTGTGTTATGCACTTGAAAGGTATTCATTTGATTGATAGTTTACAATAAAATTTGATGTGTTTAATTAACATTAGAAGAATTAGAATTGGTATTAGTGTTAGTATTAGTGGCTTGGGTACCACTATTATGTTGATATGAGCTTGAGATGAATTATGAGAATGTGAGGCACTAGTGGCAAAATTTGCTTGTGTAGCAAAAGATGGACTAGTAAATGGTTGAGAAGAAGAAGCACTAAAAGCATGATTGCCTTGGGTAGCAAAAAATGAACTAGTGGAAGGATTAAGGATAATGGACCTTATGAGAGATCCACTAGATGCATAACCTTCCATGTTAGTTGAGATACTAGGCATGGAGGTAGAAGAGGTTAGAGAAAAAGATGTCATGGTAGAAGGAGTCAGAATTGAAGGAAGAGGCTAGAATTAAAGAAATTGGTACCCCAAATTCTAGTATTGAATGTAGGAGTAGGTGAATGAGGCTCTTTTATTTGACCACTAATCATGAGGTTATAAATGGTAGAAGGATCCTTTCCTCAATGTTGAGGGAATTTCAAAATAAAGAAAATTATTTTTGAAGTATACTCTAACTCAAGTTAATCCTCTAAAAAAGGGGAGGATTATGCTATAAAGACATATTTTGAGGGGTCCCATAGTTCATTGTGTGAGTGGAAATACGAACATTACTAGCATCCAAAATATGAACCCTACTCTGCCTATGGGAGACCCTATTAGGATTGGTAAAGTTTATCATGTCTATTGATTGTAACATAGTGTCATCACCCAACATAAAGTCTATGATGAAGGGAAAATAAGATTTATGAGAAATCAAAGGATAAAGAGGTGAATAAAATAATATAGGATTGACCTAACACAAAAATAGGGACTATAAAATTGTACAAGGTTGACTAGGTCAATTCAGTACAGTGTACAAAAGCCAAAAAAGGTATCGGGTTGATTGGGTTGATCTAGTATAGCAGACATGGAATTCAAGAAGTCTAAAAATAGACTATGAAAATGAAATAAGAGATTATGAAAATGAAATAGGATAACTTTTCAAGTAATGAAAAGTAGTAAGTACTGAAAGGAAATAGACAATCAATTGGATTAACATTGGCCAATCCAATTGAAACACATAAAACAAAACCTTTCACTAACATTGGCTAATGCAATATTTTGTGCACACAATTGAACAAAGAGTAAGAAATCAACCTGCAAACTACAGAGATAATTAATTATTCAACTTGAATTTTTATTATCTTATTAAGATATGATTTTTAATGTGATTAAAAGTGGGCTATAAGTAAGGTACTAGATAGCAATCTAAGGATGGTTTTAGGTAGTTTGGGCTAAAAGGGACTATAGTGGAAATGATACAGTTTTGGTGTTGGGGCCTAACTCCTTAATTAACACACCACAATGATAAGGGTGTCGGGTTCTTAGCCAAAATATACCATTAACCACTCTTTATACTTGACTAGAGCATCAAGTTGGCTTCCCCCTTGGTGATGAAATACACGTAGGTTGGCCTTGGGTGGACAAAATGTTAAAGTTTTTTTTTATGTTTTTGTGATTTGATCTTGTGTGCATAAATTATAAATAGGGAAACTAAATGGTTAATTAAAAACCCCCTAATTATACTATGTAAACTATTCTAAGCAAGCAAACAACAAGAAAAGAAATGTGTGAACTAATTACTAGTAGATATGAGGTTAATTCCAACTTGAAATAAGGTCTAGTGTTGACACTATATGCATAAAATATAAAATAGGGTCAATAGGATCTATCTTGTATTATGGAAGCAAGGTCTAAAAATGTATAGGGTTGACCAGGGTTGACCTAGTTATTTTAGACAACACACAAAACACGAAACTAGGTTGACAGGGTCGATCTAGTTGACTATGTAAGGGTAGTTTTTAAGACTACAAAATGTGAAAGGAAAGATAAAAAAGAAAGAAATAAAGAGATAAAAAGGAACCTTGGTGGGTCAGAGATGCAAAGGAGGAAGATTGTTGATCAATAACCTTGAAGAATGCTAGCAAAACTTGTAAACTAGGTCAATATGATCGATCAAGTTGTGCAAGAACCTATTATAGAGTGTTAAAAATATACAAGGTCAACTAGGTCAATCTAGTAGGCTGAACTGGATGTCTAAAGGGTTGGAAACCTATACTGGATCAACTAGGTAAATTTGGTTGCATGTTTCTAGAAACCTATGCATAAAAGTCAAAAAAATGGGTCGACAGAGTTGATTCAATATGATACAAATAATGAAAAAAAGTGAAATAAATCTTGTAAGGGTTAGTTTCATGTTGGGTTCACTAGAATGTATATAATAAAAATGAATCATGTCTATAAATCAATCCTGGCTTAGAGAAGATAGAGCATACCTACACTTCTGATTTAGATACACTTGTTAAGTGGGAGCATGACCAATATGAGGACCCGCTAGACCTAATTAGGGGATCACTTGTCACAACATATCATGATAGGAAGGGTTTCAAAGCCTATAGTCTAACAAAATTACACAATAACCCTAATAGAGTCCTAAGGTTTAAAACATTCACTTATTCTAATAACAATAAAGTAAATATAATCTAGTGCACACCAAAGCTTGTAGCACAAAGTGGGGGTTAGAAATAATAAATCAACTAAAATAAACATGTATTAGAAGACATATACTCACTTCAATATATATTTAATCCTAATACATGGGAAAATATTACAAATGCATGATCTATCTACTCTTACAAAGGAAAAATAAAGTTAGGAATACTTACCTTTGAAGATGAACCCATCGAGCCTCAATCTCTTCTTTGGCCAAGGTGCTTTGCAAGAGATTATTGTGGTATGTAAGGATAAAAAATATAAATCAGATCTAGGCTACACAAGTTATCTAATCATCCAAAATACTTCACAAGATAAGATCCATATCTCCAAAAAAAGTATAAAACCCTAAGCTTTATTCCTCAAGTAGAATGGTTAATAAGCAGATGTTCATTCTCACTTCTTTGCTCTTAATTATTATCTTATGAAATGGTAGGAAATGATATTGTATATATAGGTAGATCTTTCCCTAAATCCTCCTAGAAACATTGGTTGTACAGGGTTGACCCAATCAACCCAACGTGTTTTCAGGGATAATTCACTAGGTTTGAGCTATGTTGATCGAAAGGCTAACAAGCTAAGAAAGTAAAAAATACCCCTAAACTATGTTGGGTTGACCTATTAGACCTAGTACAGTTGATTAAACAAAAGGGAATTAAGATAAGAAAAAGATGGATAAGGCATGATAACTAAGAGGAAAGGGTAGGACTAAGGAGAATAAGCCTAGGGAAAATGGTTTTAAGAGATAAGTGTGTAGATGGTAAGTGGAAAAAGGGACAAAAATCTTATGAAGCACTGATTGTCTACCCACTCCTTTCCCAGTGCACCACTGAAGGCATGTAATCAGAGAGATTGAGACTTGACAGGTTCTTACAAGATACAAAGTGTTAGTAATCAATAAAAGTTTAAAAATATTATGTGTATATAATAGGCATTGAATTAGATAAGGAACAACAAGACAGGGATCCTCTAACTAAATAATCTTGATGAGATGAGGATGGAAGCTTTAAATTGGACAAAAATGATGCAGTACTAGAGAAAAGTGTGGCATGATTCCCACATCAAAGAGATAAAATTTTAAGAAGGGGACTAGGCACTCTTGTTTGACTCTAAGTTTCAACAATTCAAGGTAAATTTTAAAATAAAATGGCTTGGCCCATACCAAATGGAAAATATCTTTGATAATAGATCAATACAACTATTTCCAATAGATGGGAATCAAAATACTTTGTTAATAAATGGACATATACTCAAACTGTACTAGAAGCCTTCAATAAGGAGGAATTTGTTTAAAACCTCATAAATGAAGTTATTTTCATGGATAACCTGATTCTTCCAAGATAATAATTACTTAATGGTCTAAATATTTAAAAAGAAGAAAGGGACCACTCCTTGGTTCCTTATTCACACACACACACACACACACACACACACACACACACACACACACGCGCGCGCGCGCATGCGACGCGCGCGCGCACACACACACACACACAAACACACACACACACAAACACAAACACATTCCTTGGTTTCCTTATATATATATATATATATTTTCAATGCATGATCAGCTAGCAAATTGGTTTTCAGATTAGCATTGTCAATAGTGTCCTAAAAAATATTTTCATTATTGAAATTTTTCCTTTATATATATATATTTTTAGGACACTATTGACAATGCTAATCTGAAAACCAATTTGCTGGCTGATCATGCATTGAAAAGAGAGCCTTGACTTGAAAACTAGCAATGGCTGCTCAAAGGCAAAAATAAATAAATATAAAACTAGAAAATAATATAATTTGATTAGTTTGTTCCAAGAAATAATTTCACTATTATGTTCATTTGTATACATTTCCTAAGACTAACTCATGAATTTTTTATCTATTTAGAATTAGTGGAAGGAAAATAACAAAGACTATGAGTATGATTAGGTAAGTTAAGTATTTTATTTATCTATATCAGGTTAGTATAAGTTCCTTTGATTCATGCATATTCACCATGAGGAGGTGGTTTGAGTAAAATTAGACTAGGGATGTCTTACAGAATTCCAAAATAAAGGTCATGTCAGTAGTGATTAGTGACGTGGAAAAGTGACAAATAAAAAAAATGTATCATTCTAGCTTTAATCCACATGCACTAATTACCTACCTACCCAGTTTGTAGTACCCCAAATCATTTGATAATAATGGGACCACTCATTGGTTTCCTTATACGTACATACATACATACATACATATATATAAAGGAAATATTTCAATAGTGAAAATCTTTTTTTAGGACACTATTGACAATGCTGATCAAAAAACTAATTTGCTGGCTGATCATGCATTGAAGAAAGAGCCTTGACTTGAAAACTAGCAATGCTGCTCAAAGGCAAAAATAAATAAATATAAAACTAGAAAACAATAGAATTTGATTAGTTTTTTTTGAGTTTGTTCCAAGCAATAATTTCACTATTCTGTTCATTTGTATACATTTCCTAAGACTACCTCATGTATTTTTTTCTCTGTTTAGAGATGGTGGAAGGAAAATACCAAAGACTATGAGCATGATTAGGTAGGTTAATTATTTTATTTGTCTATTTTAGGTTAGTATAAGTTATTTTTATTCATGCATATTCACCATAAGGAGGTGGTTTGAGTAAAATTAGACTAGGGATGTCCTGTAGAACATCAAAATAAAGGTCATGTCATTAGTGATTAGTGACGTGGAAAAGTGACAAATAAAAAAAGGTGTCATTCTAGCTTTAATCCACATGCACTAATTACCTACCTACCTAGTTTGTAGCACCCCAAATCATGATGACATGGAGTTGGTTCACATGATAATGACATGATTATATATTCTAATCCATGTGTGAGAAAATCAAATCTTTTCTCAGGTCAGTTTCACTAAATTATCACATGCCATGTTATCATTGCTATGGATTACGTTAGTAGTTGCTAAGACACTATTAATAAACATACCATTTTGAATCTTTCCATTTCATTGTGAGTTATGTTCCCTTTTCCACTATTATTCTTACCTATAATACTGACCCTTGCCTCTAAAGCATTGATACAACCACCATGAGAGAGAAACAAAAATCTGAACCAGACTCCGTAGAAGGGTTAATGAATGATGATATCTCTATAGTTATCTATAAGGAAGCTAGATGGATCTATTTTATGTAGATATTCTAAGGATATGATGAATATTTGGTCAAGGAATTCATATCACATTTAGAAGAAGACTCCACCATAGTTTAGGGAATCAAAATCCCAATTTACAATAGACTAATTAGTCAAATCTGGTAAGAGGTTATTACGAAGAACCCATTTTAATGAGTTGATTACACATTTTAATGGTGATAAAAAATTATCTATACCATGTATACAATATTACTAAGGGAAGGCCAAAGGTATTAGCAAGGAAACCCTACCATAACCTTAGAGGTCTATTGCCTTTTGGGTCATAAAATACTTTACTTGTTAAGGACAATGTAGTGTTCTAGGTTGTGAAGCCATGAGGATCATCCTTCATCTCAAATATGGAAGACAATAAACCTAACACAGAGTCAACCTATCATTATACCCATATGGGTCCATTCATGTTTTGGATACCAACAGGCCATGTTTAATTTTCTACCATGGACTCACTCATTTAATCATACACCATCATTTTCTATAGAAAATCCAAGCAACATGGGAGACCTTTTGGGCAGCTAGAACCAACTAACCTTCAACACCTCCTCCAAAATCATCTAAATAAATACCAAGTCTAATAACAAAATTATAGGCTTCTTCTTCTAAGGTCAAGGTTTCATCCATTGAAAGGAGATGGACCAAGTCACAGGTCACACCTATGGCTGAACAAAGCTCTTAGATGACACCTTAGGTCCAAAAGCATACTCCAACTAAGATAAAATTAAGAAATAGATATTCACTATCTCACTTGACTCTTGATGCTATAAAAATCTTTCATCAAGTACAACATAGGCACCTAAAGCATCTGGTGATCCATAATCATAGGTTTTCATTCAATCAAAGAAGGGTACTCATTTGGAAAAACCCATTTATCTTATGAAAACCAAAAAGAGGCTAAGAAATTTCATAATAACATGTGATGATGAGGAAAAAGAGGCTACTGCATCCCTTGATAGCTTGCATCAAAACCCTCATTTTCCTCTACCAATAATTGTGGACATATCAACATTACATGGAGATCTAGTCACAACAACAATTCTTGAACTAGTAAAATAACTTCCTATTGAAAAAGACATTAAGGAAGAAAACATGCCAATAAAATATATTTCAGTGCAAGAAGTAGCATCCTCTCCCTCCTCTCCAACTAGTGACACTAGACCTATACCATATAAAGGAAAGGACCCTATGGTTTTTAAGGAAGAAAAACCTTCTAGTTATACAAAAGAGATAGAACTACAACTTAATCTTGCACTATCTAGAGCTAAGGCCATCATAATACAAGAAGTTGTAGATATTGTTGACCTACTAGCCTAATTTAAATCTAATGTTCTTCTTAATATTCCTTAACTTAAGGTTTAGATAGTTTCAAGGATAAGGCTATAGATCATATAAATGAAATTAGTATGTTTGAAAAAAAGTCACTCAGTCTGATGAGAAGATTGCAGACTATTGGATATACACCATTGAGTTGGAAGAATAAAAATTATTGCTTAGACATCAACTTCAAGACTCTCAACAACAAACCTTGAACCTCCATCACAAATTTTTTGAGCAAGCCTCATCCTCCTCCAAACCTTCAACTGACTAGGCTTACCAAACCATTATCTCCCATTTTGATTATTTAGATAAATGGAATCAAGTTTGTTTGGAGTTAAAAGAACTCAAGCAACAAAATAAGACTTTAGAAAATTTGACACTAAGGGAGGACTTATAGAAGGAAAAGCAACAAACCCAAAATGTTGAAGTCAATATCTAGTCTACCTATCAAATAAGAGAACATATTTTGGCCTATAGAGATCCTTCCCCTTCCTATAGTTTGTATATATATGTGAAAAATTATATATGTGGAAATTGCTTAGAATATCATATATTTACTCCCCTATGTTTTTTCACATCTTTTAAGATTTTACTCTTAGAATAATAGGATCTATTATGTGAATTCTATTTTTGAAACATGATATTAGGGGAATACAATACATTCATGATTAATTTATATGTGGGATAAGTCCAGTTGATATCCATTCTCTCTACCTATAAGAATAAACTAGAATGGAAAGCTAGGCATGATGAATATTAAAGAAATGAAAGACCACATAATTGTGCATCATACATACTTTTGCTAGTGCAAGAATGCTACTGATTAAATTTAGACCTTCCTATTTGATTCATCAAAATATCAAGGATCATTATCTGTAAGATTTGTATAATTGTATTATTTCTTTTGATTTATTTACCAGATAACATTTTGATACATTATTTATAGCTAGTACAAGATGTTGGGATAAAATGACAGTCCCACTAAATGAAGGGAGGTCATGTCCCTAACTAATCTAAGATGGATCCTCTAGGGAACACAAGTAAAAATGGACATGATTGTTAATGTCCTCAAACTAGGAGGATAATAAATGTGGATGGGTATGAGATTAATACCACCACTCCTTATTCCTATTCCATCCATGAAAAATTGGGCTCCTCAAGTAGATGATTAGTTTCATATTTTGGAGACAGATGGTGCAAACCTATAATGGTTTCACTAGTGCATAGGATGACCATTGGGATGATGAAATCCATGTGCATGAACTCAGCTAGTGCCTATAAAATATAACTCATAGTTATGATATGACAATAAGATGAGTTTACAAAGGGACTTGTAAAAGGTAAAGTGTGGGGGAATTTATGATTCTAAAATATGACTCATTTTTACCACCAGTTTCCTTCATCTTTATTCAATTACCTCTCCTTTGGACTGAACATTACAAGGATATTAGGATTATATTTAATCTTAATTTATTAAATAGTTGATTTATCTATCTTAGTACAACTAATGTCTAAGTTATAAATTCTATCACTTTATTCTAACTTTTTGCATGTTTAGTTTCCTAATTTTGTGTACATATAGACAATACAACAATACATAGATAATACAAAACTTTTCGATGATATTTCACTTCTCATGAGGCAACACACACATAGGATTTTAATTTATATAGTGAGATAAATACTCATATAGAAATCTAAAGACTCACCCAGTCCATTCTAGACCCAGCTATAGACTCACCAAGTCTATAGCTATAGATTTGTCTAAGAGCTACATACTCACTCAGATGTAGCTATAAACTCATTTAGATAACCTTAAAACCTCCACTAAAGCATTTAATTATATATACTATCATGATGGCCATTATTTTTACTCCATTAGTTTTGAATACCCCTAAAGCATACTACTGTAGACTCTACTAGAATTACATAGATAGAGATATAAACTCTGCCAAAGTTGCTATAGACTCTCCTTGTCTAAATTTTGAAGCTAAAACAGTGAAGATAGATACTTTCCTATTTTCCCAAAATGATTGAAGAACATTTTTGTCAATTTATATTTATAGTATTACTATAAATAGTAATCTAGAAATAGATTTTTTATATTTCAATTATTATATATATCAATAGTCTTTTATAGGCAATAAATCCAATAGATCTAAGATGGTATTCTTAGTAGATTATTAGTGAATATTGTGATGTGTGGTTATTTTTTTTGTAACCATAAATTTCGTATCTTAAGATCCACTATAATTAAGAAGATTTGAAATTGTTAAAAGAGGATTAGTTACTGAGATCTAGGGATATGTAGTTGTAGTATTGTATATAGGCATATCTTTATGTCTTATAACATAGTTATTGAGTTCTTGAATTATTTAGTTAATAATTAGATAAAGTAATAAAACTCACAATATTATAGTCCACATTCATGTATTTTTCTTTGATCAATTAATAAATATGTCTATAGTTTGTAAGTATTGAGTTTTTTTACATTCCTATTCCCAAGGTGAGCAAGGGCCCACCTTCCTAAAAAATTAGGAACATGTTTGTACATTATTTTATGTTTTCAATGTGTTTAAAATTTCAAATATTATAAAGTGTGATTAATCTTAGAACCTATGGGGAATTAATTTTAGTTTTTAGATTAAATTTAATTCTACAAGTAGTGTGTTTGCCTTTCGATAGTATGTTTTATTTTAATAAGTTAGATTACTTTCTTTTCCAGCACATAGTGTTTTAATTCTAAATGTGTTCTTTCTTATTTCATAAGCAAGTATTTTCCAGATTATATTATATTATGATAATACACTCAAAAAATAAACACCCCCCAAACCATTCCTATAAGCCTACAACCATAAACCTTACTACAAATAGCTTTAGACATTGCCCCTAGTTTGAATGACATCAACAAAAAACATGGTTAAATGAATGGATAAATGATAACCATCAATGATCATATCATTGATACATCAACCAATAAAACCACTCACATTATGAGTACCTATCCTAAACCACAGAATACTAAAACAATAAATGTGGGTACCAAAGAAAATTAAGAGCAAAAATAATTATAAATACCAAACTTAGAGTAAGAAAAGGTTTAAAAATAAAAATTAGATCATGAAAAAGGATACAAATTTACCTCTCAATAATGATATAAATTTTTCCAAATAGTATGGTTTTGGAAAGAAATATTTACAAAACTTTCATTATCATGGTTAAAGATTGGAAAAATTACCCAAGGCATCACTCATCTTATTTCCACATCTAATCAAAATTACTATAAAATATTGGGATATATTATCAATACTAATGTAAATCATCCAAAGATACATTTTGTCAAAAAATAAGAACCTAAAAATGAAAACAAGTCAAAAAAATAAAGCACAAATAGAAAAGGTATTATTACAAAAAGAACAATGGGAACATTGAATATTTAAAACAATATTTATAACAATAGATGTCAAAAATCAGGAGACACTTGACAAATCTAAAGTTATAAATGTGGTTATAAAAGGGGAAACTACAAACCCTTGTTCATATCAAAACACTTTGACTCTCACTACTCATATAGATGGTGAGAAATCTACAAATAAACAATTTAGGAAACCATATTTTGATCTACTTGATAACTTACTACATGATATATTGATACCTTTAGAACCTAATACATATCAGTTGAATCCATCACCAGTAGATGTGAAACCAAATACATATACAAAAAAATTAAAGACACAAATTAAAAACTTACCAAAAGAGAATGATACACTTTTTGAGTCTACTATGCACACATATGGCATATCTCATTCAAGAGATGCTATTAATTTACCTCTCCTCATATATTCTTATCTATTGGATGAGATCATAGGGTAGTTTATCTGATCTTATATATTCCAAAAATACAAAAAAATAACAAAACTTCAAAAATCTAAAAATATGTTCAACATTTGCATCTTATATTAGATGTTTGGCATATATGTTGTTGGTTACATGTTGGTAGATGACATATCATATATTTCTATATACACGTGTTTCACAAATTTTTTGAGTGTGATACAAACATACATAGATACATGATACACTTTAAAATTTTGGGACTTCCCTAGGGAATTTATTTCTTTGATCATGATACATCCATGCTATATCATTCTATGATACTTTTAAATTATCATGTTTGAGATTATATACTTACACATGCCTTTATACATGCTTATATCTTTCTCAATGTATTTGATATACTAGGTACTTAACATTTTTTACTAATGCATATGATCCATGGGCTAGTATGCTACATTTATGTCAGATACTTATGATTTATTTCATGCACTTGAGTGTGTTACCTTGATATTATCTTTTCTTGTTTGAGAATCTGAACATAATCCATTGTTTGTGGCACCCATGCCTTTGTTTTCCTATTTAACTTTTGAATATGTTATTGTTTATTGTATGTTGATATTTTAAAATGTCATTCTTAATTTTGTGGACATTTTACTAAGTCATGTCCCTTGAATTATGTGGAATTTGAATATGCCCCTTGCTTAAGGTCTCATTAATCTGTTATATTTTGATTTGCTTTTGAGTGTTCTTATATGTGCTTGATTTCTTATCGATCTTATACTATTTCTGTCTAGAATTGCCATGATCTACATCATAAATATTAGGACTTAGTGTGATCACATTATTCTTGCTTAGATGATATATCTACATAGACATGTTAATTCTATATGCTACATGGTACATTAATAGTTTACATGGTAATCTTATCCTTTTGAGGTAAGGTAACTACTAGTTGATACTTCTTCTAACCTTAAAAGTTGGGGGGGGGGAGGATATTAGCAGGGGCATGCCATGGAGTCATGACTTCCACATTGCTTCACAAATTTGGATTGTAGTAAGGGCATATTCTAAAAACATGTTTTACACATTTGTCACAATTTTATATTCATTAGGGGAATGGTTTGGAAACATGTTCTCACACTTATTTAGTATTCAACATACCCAAATTATAGTGGGGGCATGTTTTGGAAACATTTCATCCATATTATCACTTACACCAGTTATCAGATATAGATTGTAGTGGGGGTATGTTTTGGAAACATGTTATTCACACTTACACCAATTTTCAGTTTCTTATTATATTGTGGGAATGTTTGTAAACATGTTCTCCACACTTACATAGTTTTAAATTGGCCAAATTCACAATTATATGATTTATATACACATTTGTGGCATAATTATATACATTGGTACAATTTTTATATATATTTTCAACATGAGACATATATAAGGTACATATGCTATGTAATGTGTGCCTAATATTTATAAAATCAATTTAGTTTTAGATTTTAAATAATTTTAAGGACTACCTATTGGCAATTTGACCTCTCAGGCCAAATACCAACCCCTATAGCTAAAAATGTTTCTATGACAACCATCCAAGCTTGCTCATGGTAATATCTTACATGGTCATGTTCTTATTGATCTAATTTTGAGAATTAGTAGTACTATTAGAAGTGTCATTGTATGCATTTAGGACTGCTTATATATCCATTGTGTCATGGTTGCCTTGAGTCTTTTCGATGAGGTGACAGTGATCATAGTGATCTTGGAGTTAGAAATAAACTGTCAAGATGTATTGTAAGGTCTAATGAGTGTTTTTAGACTTGTTTAATGATATTAAAGATATTTTGATAAAGTTAAGGTAACTTGATAAGTTTAAGGTCATTAGTTCTCATGGTATATGGGCCTTTTTCAAAATCATTATGAAGGACGTCTAACCCTGCTCTAGTTATGATATAAAGGTTTATTAGTGTGTTTAAGTTAATTGTCCATGATATACTCATTCAAGCTTGATTAGCACCTCAATTCACCCATAGAAACCATCAATCACCTCATATGGGTCAATATGCCTTATACATATTTAGAGAAAGGGAGTATCATGGTGTTTAATTTCTTAAAAGGGTCTTATTTACATTAAATGTTCATCACTCATGCATCTCATATCCTTAAAAGTCCATTTTGAGATCTATTTTCACTCCCCACCTACCAAGTGAACCAAACACATGGGAAAGATGTGAATCACCAACTTCCCCACCATACTAATCAATTTGAAATATCATTTGAGTCATTTTTTTCCTTCTTCTATCCTATAAAGGTGGTTCAAAGCTTGAAACATGGAGAAACTAGTAGCAAATGAGAGTTTTCATGTGTTTTTTAGGTGTAAAGACTTGTATAGTTAGATCTATATATAGGGAGATAAAAATTTATAGGTTGGATTATATCAGATATATATTTCATATTAGGAGGCTTCAAAACAAACTCAAAAATGATCCTCAAACACCATCGAGCTTCTTTGCAGCCCAAGACAACCCTTCAGGTTCACAGATGGTATGGTCATGAGAGAGAATATCAAGATATAAAATTTTGGGAAAAGGAGGGGAACATAGATATATTTCATGTTTGGGAATTTTTTCTTAGTTTTATTCTCTCCTTTTATGAACAATCCTTAACAAGGTAGGGTGCTCACAATGAATTTTTCATTAGGTAGGCTACCAATTTTCCTTGTTTTCTTCTTTCCTGAGCATGGTTATATAGAAATGGAGGATATGGTAGATTTTTAAGAGTCTAATCAACCTTCCCATAATATTCTCCATTCTCATATCACACATGTGAGGGTGTGGGAGTAAGGAAAACATTCTTATTCTCTCTATTTGCAGGCTATAGATAGATTTACACATGTTACAGGGTATCCAAAGCTTGATAATGTAAGGTTAATGGTGGATATTGGTTGTGTAATGATTAATTGAAATATACCTTATATGTTATGTCTCCCATGTTCAACTAAGCTCCCTTATACCAAATAACTCTTCATAATCCTATCTTAGGACTATGAATATTTTGTAAGTAATGTGAAGTTCTTTTGCCAATACTTATGAAGAGTCTTGGGGTTATTGAAAGGCATAAACATAATACATATTATATACATGATATTTTTTGATGCTTCATATTCATATTTCTCTTGTACAATAACCATCCCTACCCCCAATACACTATACAAAAGTATACCTCTCACAATCATATCAGGCTTGTACCTACACACTAAAGAGATAGAGGTCTATTGATAGTTAGAGGGTTGAGTTATAATTTGGGTTATATGTTTAGGAATCATAAGAGGCTTATGGAGAGATAATTTTAATATGAAAACCCTATGATTAAGATGAGGGCATTATTAATTTATTGTTATAAAGGGTAAAAAGAGTATTAAGATAGTTAAATAGGTCTACATAAGATATTTAACTATCTTATGGGGGATCAAATATAGTTTCAATATCCTAAAGATGTGGTTCTAAAATAATATCAATGGGAATTATTTCCAAAAATAATGATTATTCATTGTAACTTAGATAAATTTCTTGAATACACTTAACATCAAGGACAATTTGGGAAGGTACCTGAGCATAACCATGCATAGGTAGCTTAACAAGGTCCAAGGAAGTCTAATGGAAAATTTAAGTAATTGGAGAGTGTATAATGAAGAGAAAACTATCTACCAATACATGATAACTAGGTAGGATCCATTTGAAGGTCAGTAATACTAGACAAGAAGAGACTCATCTTTCATACATAGTTATGAAGTGAGTCTACCACCTATAGGCAAAAATAAAGAGGACATGATCAATAATATATTAAGGTGATAGTAAATAGGTAAGATAGATTTTTGATATGTTCATTAAAGACCCTAAATTATTTCATTAAAGACCCTCAATTACTCCAAAATTTTATGAAATCCCAGGTTGATAAAGTAACCTAATTACCTAACCAGGTTAGATAAGCCTAATCTAACACACACATACCTATAGGTCAACCAAAGACTTATGCATAATGTGGAGGATATATAAGGTTGGAAGCATGTGAGAGAGTTAGAGAGAGGAAATAAGTCATAAAAATTTTCCAAGGGAATCCCAAGGTGGTGAGAGAACCTAATGGTCTAACCAGGCTAAAAAGGCTTAGAGATGATGCACACAGGCCTCTATAGGCAATATTAAGAAAATAGGGCAACACAGTGAGAGGTGTGACCTAAAAGGTGTTTTCAAGGTGTTTATAATAATGGAGGAAACCTATTTCATTATGTTTCTATCTAACTAGTGATTCTAGGTACCAAAATGGGTTATTTTCATCGATGACACAGGTAGACCTAGTGACTACACACAGTTATAATGTAAGATTGTTATCCACAGAAAGAGTCATAATCAAGTAAATGAAATGTAATAATAAAGGTGAGATAAGGAGTATTTAATTTTTCCATAATTTTTTTTATAATTTCCAAACTAATGGTACATTGGGGGAAGGAACCCAAGTAGCCTACACATGCTTATTAGGCCTAATAAGCCTAAATAGGCATGTGCCTGAATTAGAGGTTTTTACTTGTTTGTAAGATTATTAAAGTGTGGAAATAGATTAAAGTGGGAAAAATAAACTTTGAATGTTTCATATAAATATGAGAATCTTATTTTTAGAGATAATGAACACTAAACTGAGCCCCAATTCCTAGAAACCCTAAGCCTAACTATGTTGTCTTATGTAGGAATAAAGTTGAAAGAAAACCTATACCTGAGGGTGTTATAAAATATAAGGTCATGACTGGGAGTTAAAAATCCACCAAATACATAATGAATAAGGGAAGAGACCACTCAATTTTCTACACTAGCCCCAAGCAAGTCTAAATAGTGACCTACAACCAGTCACTTAAAAAAGAGGAGTAGAACAGAGTTTTGGTGATTTGAGGAAGTTATAGAGTGTTGGATATAAGTGGGAAATAATGTATTATGATTATATTATATATATATATATATATATATATATATATATATATATATATATATATATATATATATATATATATATATATATATATATATATATATATATATATTATATTAAATATATATAAATATCCTATAGGTCACTCATACCTTTAGTGCTCAACTAAGGCCAATTAGGCCTAAAATCTTCTTTTAGGCCTACAAGGCCCACACAACTTGAATTATGCTTAGACTCTCCTAGATAAGTGGACACAATGAGAAGGTATATGGGGATTAATTAGGTACTAATTATGTTTTTAAATTAGATAAAATCAACTAGAAGGTCAATTTGGGTCTCAAGAACCATCTCAAATTCCACAGTATACATAGTTAGCTCAATTTGCCTATTTCAATACTTATATCTCTCACCATACATAGACTCGGAGAAAATGATCTTAGAAAGATTTAGGCACCAAATAAAAATCAATATCAATCATATATAGAGTTTTTTTTAGGTTCACATTTTTATAAATGAAGGTTAAGACCATAAGTATGTCCATATTGCTTGCAAAAGACCACAAGCCTACTTCCCTATGTTCATATCTTAACACAAATTTTGTATGGGAAAGCAAGATGCTTAAGAAAGTTAAAGGTGTATATGGACTACATATACATAGTAATAATTTTTGGTTTGGAGGTTCATACTTTATGAACCATATCTAAGATGGTGGACCTACACAACCCTCCTTAAACCCTACTGTAGACCAGTCTTGAGAAAAATGGAGATTTTTGAAACCAAGCACACTAAAATGGTCTGATAAACACCTGAAACATATAGAACACTCAGAGGAGACCCTGCCCATGGTACTGTGTTGTATGGACACCATGTGTATTTCGTAGAAAAGTGTATTTTTTAAGATATTGAGAGATTTTTAGGGTACAAATCTATCTTAAAGGATTACAATATTGGAGGGGGAATTTTAACACTTGTTTCATCTTCCCAAGTCATAAAATGTCTAAATTTATGCATATAAGTACCTCTATCAGTCTCTTATATATATCTAGTATTCATAAATGAAGTAAAATGTGACCTATGTTATGGTACATGGTGTTGTTTCATACCTAAATCTTACCCATTCATATGATCTTAAGGTATAATACATATTTTCATGGCTATAAAACACATACAATTAGGTGACTAGGCCTAATAGGCCTAATGGACCTACTTGGTCAACCAAGAGGAATGACAATGGAGTAGAGAGACTTTTGAGGGAGTTAATGCAAAGATGTTACACATAGTAACTAATTAATTTAAGGAGGCAAGTGCACATTTGATAGTTTTAATGGAGGAAAAAGTTAGTTTCTTGACTTGCTCAATATGCTTAAGAAAAGTATGGATTGTTGTATTCTTCATAATGACTTAATAACATCTCATTGATGTTTTAAATACCAAGAGGAGTAATTTGACCCAAATAGGGGCATAACATGCCTTGAGAAATTTTGAACAAGTCAACCACATCCTAAACTACCCCACTTCAATGCTTAAGGGGCTAGTGAAAGAGAATCAATGCATGGAGGGAGGCTACTATGATTTCTTGTAACTATTGTAATTATAGTAATGAATATACTATGGTCATTAATGACCTTTTACTTCTCTCTTCCACACCATTTACCCATTATTCTCTCATCATTTTCTATATATTCAAGCTTTAAGGCCTTAATTTTTATCCTTCTCCTGGGTATGAGGAAACTCTACCTTGGTTTTGTACTTGTAAACCTATTGGACTGATTAATAAACTATTATAGCTCTTTCATGGTGATATCTAATGTGTTTATACTTGTTTATATTTGCATGTGATCGATTTCCATCCTTTGGAGGTCCTTGTTTACCTAGATACAAATAAGGTATCTTATGCAGGTTATGTGGTGTGTAAAAGTGTTGGTGATGGGGTTTAATGTGTGATTTGACTAGTAAGAGTCTCATAACAGACCTTCTTGTCATGACCTTTGCAAACTAGTCACCTAATGCAACCTCCACATGAAACACTCTATGCATAGGAAATCATGAAGATGATTATTTAGTTTCTTGTTTAGTCCACTAGTGTTGATTAGGAGTCCAAATTAAGTGGATAAATGTTTACACTAGTGCATCACCATCATTTAGAGTAGATTCATTTTATGTAATTTCTTTCCCTTTTCAACCCAACTATAATAGGTCTTAGTGAACTAAGCCACAAATGATGTACCATGGAAGATAACCCCATAATATATAGGTTTGGTCTAGATATAGGTAACCCACAATGTGTAGACTAATCCCATGTTAGTCTAGGTTTAAAACATAAGTAAACAATCTACTTCAGCAGGGTGCAACTTGGATTGCTAATAGTTTTGGAACACCTAGTGGGATGAGATTTAACCATTGGAGTACTCACTTATAGCCTTGAAATCATTTTGAGTAGATTTAGGCACTTGGGAAAGGATTTAAAATCAGATTTCATGCTGAGAAACATCACAAAGTCATCATTGGAGAGGTAAGGAAGGTTCTTGGTCATAATTCATGTTGTTGTGCATATGTTCCATGAGAAGTTATGTCAACCTATGGGGAAAATTTATATCATCCACCTCCTATCATCCATACTATAACCCTTATCAACCTTATGATAACCCTTATCAGCCTTATAATAGGCATCCTTACTACCAAGACTATCAACCTCATTGTGAACCTTCTCCACCTCCTTGGTAGCCCTCTTATCCTCCTAACCAATCATGGAACCAACCTATTATTCCATATAATTATCCTACACCAAACAATGATGATCTAAACTTAGAGATTGAGAGGCTAAGGGAGGAAAGAAATAGGTTGAAGGAATGTCTTAGGAATTATAAGGAGATTTAATACCAATCCCTTGTACATTAACAAAGCACACCTATAAACCAAGAATAATATATTAGGGTAAGAAATCTATCTCCTTTTGTCACCTCTATGATCATTGCTAACTTTTTGGTTCATAACTGCTTGTTTGATGACAAGGCTAGCAATTCAGTTATCCCTAAGATAGTGGTAGATAATTTTAACTTGGTGTATGATCCCACCTCCAACCTTGAATTGTAATAGAATGGGTCAACTAAAAGGGTATTTGGCCTTATTAAAAACCTACAACTGACCCTTCATGCATACCCCAAAATTTCAATTGCAAAAGACATCATTATTTCAAAATTGTTACCTAATTTTTCCCTTTGTTTTACTAGTAAATTTAAGGACAATATTGGGGGATGCTTATATTTAGACTTGTCTTATATGGTATGAAAACTTGGGTATCATGTAGGGGTTAAAATCAAGTTTGAATCACTCTCCATCTTTCATATTCATCCTTACACACCAAACATGTGAAAATTGCATTCATCTTCCCACTCTTAATCAACATTCATGTGTTCAAGACCCCCTAAAAGATCCATACATGCCTTATCAAGAGTCTATAATAACTTTAGCTTGGAGGAATTCATGGGATAAAACATCAGACTATGTCATGCCTGACCTTGAAAGAGAAAGTTAAGATGAGGAGAGATGTATGAAGCCTAGTTCAGGAGGTGTCTCAAGTTATCCAAGTATCCCATAAGTCCATGTTGTAGCCACTCATGAGCATTAAATTATATCTCACTTTGATAAGGAAATTGAATAATGCAAGAAGGAAAATCTAGGGCTTAAGGTCAATACTCCTAAGGTTCTAATATGGAAGGACACCTTAGTAACTATCAAGCAAGCTAAGGACGTTCATTTCTATCCCAACCTCTCCTCTTGTGAAGAGGAATCAAACACATTAAAGTAAGAACTTGAACATCAAAGTGTGGGAAACAAATTTCTAAGATTTTTTAATGAGATGATAATTATTTAAGAATTGGATTATGTTACAGTTAAAGTAGAGTTTCAAGGACACTATAAAGAAGAAACCTCAAGCATCTATGATGAAGAAATACATTTTGTTACCCTATTCATCCCTTCAAATTAAAAGTTAAACCTGAAGTGAAATTGGATGATGTGGGGTAACCATAATGGCAAGATGTTAAAGTTGATGAATGTGAGATACAAGCAATTTTTCTCATGGAAGACATTCAAAAATAACCTACATGATTCTATTATTGAGGATGAGAGTAATTCAAGTTAGTTAGATGACCCTTGGAAACATTTATATCATGATTTATTGAGTGAGATTGAATAACTTAGTATGATAGATTTAGATGGTGGAGTAGGACAATAGATTGAAGTTTCATATGAAAATACCACTACTTTTTTGGATCTTGAAGAAGGAAATGCAAGTCTAGATATACCTAGACAAGATGAGTTGGAGATTTTATGGGTTGATGAGATGCCATTATCCATTAAATATGAAGATGACCAAGATGCAATAGATCAAGAGCCTTTCTATGATTCTATCAAAGAGTTGGAGATGTGTGATCAACATCATACTTCATAAGCAAATGGTAAGAATGCTAGTAAACCCCATGTATTTTCAATTGATCATGATGAGATGGATTTTTGGGAAGACTTGGAAATTTTTTATTTAAGTTTAGACAATCCACCTCTACCCCATGAGAAGCTTGATGAACATCTTGTAAAGGATGCTATGACAGCTGACTACTCTGAGTCTCATGGGCATAATTAGGTGCAGCTCATGACTGAAGCTAAAAACACATTGTTCATGCAAGGCTATCAAATTTAGAATGAGTATGATTGGGTTTTTGACTCGCCTAATCAACCCATGTATTTGAGAGTATTAAAAGGAAGTTTAGCTACTTCCCCAAGAGACCATGAACATGCTAATACCCCTAGCTACAAGTGGGAACCTTCATTCAGTGATCAAAACTTGATTAGACTCAAATCAAGACATGGAAACCAAACCTCATGGTGCCATAGTGATCAATAAAGTTTTCCATTTGATCATTAAGGAAGGAAGTTAATATTAGGTTAGTTGTTTATAGTTTTGTTATCTTGTTTTAATAAATGGTTATCACATGTTTGTAGTTTATCCCCTTAGTTGTTTTGGTGTCCTTGTTTATTTATTAAGTATAGGTGTGTTTTTTTATTGTCTTTGTTTTGTATTGTTAGTTTTTTGTAGTCAAAGAGTGGTTATCAAGTCTTAATAACATGCATGAGTCATAACTGTCATGAAGACAGTGGGTTCCCTTGACTAGTAGGCTAGTCAACCCCTGTGAGTCACCACTAATGTTGGCAATATGACCTCACAGGCCAAATCCCAACCCCTATAGCCAACATTTTTTCTATGAAAACCATATTATCCCAGTCATGGTAATATCTTACATGTTCATGTTCTTATTGATCCCATTTTGAGCATTGGTAGTATTTTTAGAAGTGTCATTATATGAGTTTAGGCTTACTGATGTATCCATTGTGTTGTGTCTACCTCAAGTCTTTTTGATGAGGCGAAAATGTTCATAGTGATCTTGGAGTGAGAGAGGAAGTGTCAAGATGTCTTTCAAGGTCCAATGAGTGGTTTTATCCCTGTTTGATGATATTAAGGATCTTTTGATAAAGTTAAGGTAACTTGATAAGTTTAAGGTCATTAGTTCTCATTGTATATGGGACTTTTTCAAGCCATTTTTATGTGGGAGAGTCTTTCCAAATTAATAAGAAGGATGTATAACCTTTCTCTAGTTATGATATGAAGGTTTATTAGTGTGTTTAGGTTCATTTAAGCTCAATTAACACCTCAATTCACCCTTAGAAGCCA
The DNA here is from genome assembly GCA_037957365.1 of Torreya grandis. Taxonomy (NCBI): domain Eukaryota; kingdom Viridiplantae; phylum Streptophyta; class Pinopsida; order Cupressales; family Taxaceae; genus Torreya; species Torreya grandis. The sequence goes on from JARHVA010000970.1 coordinate 3,726,967, forward strand.
TCAATCACCTCATATGGGTCAATATGACTTATACATATTTAGATAAAGGGAGTATAATGGTTTTTAATTGCTTAAAAGGGTATTGAAAAGGTCTTATTTGTATTATATATTCATGACTTATGCATCCCATATCCTAAAAAGTCCATATTGAGACCCATTTTTACTCCTCACCCACCAAGTAGACCCCACACATGGGAAAGATGTGAATTTACAACTTATACACCATAATAATTAGTTTTAAATATCATTTTAGTCTTGATTTTCCCTTCCTCTATCCTATAATGATGGTTAATATCTTGAAACATGGAGAAAATAGTGGAAAAGGAGAGTTTTCATGTGTTTTCTATAGGTGTAAAAACTTGTACGATCAGATAAATATAGAGGGAGATTATAGGTTTTAGGTAGGATTATATCATATATCTTGGTGGGTTTTCATAGGAGGATTGAAAAAAAACTTAAAATTGATCGTCAAACACCACTGAGCTCCTTTGCAGCCCAAGACAACCCTTCAAGTTTGCAGATGGTATGATCATGAGAGAGAATATCATGATCAAAAATTTTGGGCAAAGGAGGGGACCCTAGATGGATTTAATCTTTGGTTATTTTTTCTCAGTTTGTTTCTCTCTCTTTTATGAACAATCCTTAATAAGGTAGGGTGCTCACAATGCATTCTTCATTCATGGAGGCTACTAGTTTTCCTTGTTTTCTCCTTTCTTGACCATGGTTATAGATAAATGGAAGATATGATAGATTTTAAAGAGTATAATACACCTTCAAAAAACATTTTCCATCCTCATCTCACACATGTGAGAGTGTGGGAGTAAGGAAAACATTCTTGTTCTCTCTATTTGCAGACTGTAGACAGATTTTCACATGTTTCAGGGTGTCCAAAGCTTGATAATGTAAGGTTAATGGTGGATATTTGTTTTTTAATGGTTAATTGGAATATAATTTATATTTTTTTCCTCCCATGTTCAATTAATCTCCCTCTAACCAAATAAATCTTCATAATCCTATCTTAGGACTATGACTGTTGTGTATGTAATGTGAAGTTATTTTACCAATACTTGTGAAGAGTCTTGGGGTTGTTTAAAGGCATAAACATAAGCCATATTAGATCCATGCTTTATTTTTCTACCTCATATTCATCTTTATCTTATACATTAACCATCCCCACCCTCAATCCACTATACAAAATATATACCTTTCAAAATCAATTTAGGCTCGTACATGCACATGAAAGAGATAGAGGTCTATTTATAGTTAGAGGGTTGAGTTATAATTTGGTTTAGATGTTTAGGAATTAAAAGAGGCTTGTGGAGAGAGAAGTATAATATGCAAACCCTATGATGAAGATGAGGGCATTAATAAGTTAATGTTATAAAGGGCAAAAAGAACATTAAGATAGTCAAATAGGTCTACTTGAGAGATTTGAAGTTCTCATGGGGGATCAAAGAGAGTTTAAATATCCTAAATATGTGGTTTTAAAATAATATCAATGGGAATTATTTCCCCAAATAATTATTATCCATTGAAACTTAAATAGAGTTCTTGAATACGCTTAACACCAAGGGCAATTTGGGAAGGTAACCTGAACATAACCATGTACAACCAACTTAACAAAGTCCAAGGAAGTCTAAGGGGAAATTTAAGTGCTTAGAGAGTGTATAATTAGGAGAAAAATATCTACCAAGACATGATAACTAGGAAGGATCCATTGAAAGTCAGTAATACCAGATAAGAAGAGACTCATCTTTCATAAATAGTTAAGGAGAGATTCAACCACTTATAGGTAGAATAAAGAGGAAATGATCAATCATATATGAGGGGATATTAAAGAGGGAATATAGAGTTTATATATGTTCCTTGAATATTATCAATGCTTTTAAGAAGTGATGAGAACCCAGGTTGATAAAGTAACCTAATTACCTAACCACGCTAGATAGGCCTAATCTAGCACACACATACCTATAAGTTAACAAAAGACTTATGAATAATGTGGAGGATATCTAAAGTTATAATAATCTAAGAGAGAGAGATAATAAGGTAGAAAAGTGTTCCAAGTAAGGGAATCTTAATTTGGTGAGAGAACCTAATGGTCTAACTAAGCTAAAAGGTCCTAGAGCTGATGCAGCTAGGCCTATAGAGGCAGTCTTAAGAAAACATGGTAACACAATGAGAGGTGTGGAATAATAGGTGTTTTTTAGGTGTATATAAAAATTTATAAACCCCTTTTCATTATTTTTCTATCTAACTAGTGCTTTAAGGTACCAAGATGGGTTGTTTTCATGGATGGCACAAACATACCTAGTCACTATACAGAGTCAAAATGCAAGATTATTAGGCAAGAATAGATTGATCATCAAGGTAGTGAAGTGTAAGCATAAATGTGAGATAATTTATCTTTAATTATTAAAAAAAACCATTTCACATTTTCAAAACTAATGGTCCCTTAGGGGAAGGAACCGAAGTAGCCTATTAGGCCTAAACAGGCCTATGCCTGAATTAGAGGTTTCTACTTGTTTAGAAGATGATTAAGTTGTGAAAAAATATGAGTGGAAAGAAGAAACTTTTAAAAGTTCATATAAATATTATAATCTTATTTTTATATAGAAAGAGCACTAAACTAAGCCCCTAGGCCTCCATAAGTAAGAATTCTTAGAAACCCTAAGTCTGACCATATTGTCTTATGTAGGAACATAGTTTCAAGAGAACATAGAAGTGAGGGTATTATACACTATGATGGAATGAATTGGAGTTAAAAATATGTAAAATACATAATTAATAAGGGAAGATACCACTCAATTTTCTACACTAGCCCCAAGCATGTCCAAATAGTGACCTGCAACCAGTCACTTAAGAAAGAGGAGCAAAATAGAGTTTTGGTGATTGGAGGTAGTTGAATTAGGTTGGAGATAAGTGGGAAAAAATTTGTTATGATTATATTTAATCTCTCTAAATATCATATAGTTCACTTAGACCTTTAGTGTTCAGTCAATGCCAATTAGGCCTAAAAGCCTATTTTAAGCCTACAAGGCCCACACAACTTAAATTTTGCTTAGATCCTCCTAGAATATTGGACACAATAAGAAGGTATATGGGGATGATCAAGGTCATAATTATATGTTTCAATTATATAAAATAAATTGGAAGGTTAATTTGGGTCTCAAGAACCATCTGAAATTCCACAGTGTACACAGTCAGCTCGAGTTGTCTCTTTTAGTGCCTAGATCTCTCACCATAAAAGGAATTGGAGAAAATTATCTTAGAAAGATTTATTCACCCCATAATAATAAATATACATGATGAATATAGTTTATTTTAGGGTCACAAGTTTATGAATGAAGGTTAAAAACATAAGCATGTCTAGATTGCCTGCAAAAGATTATAAGCCTAATTCTCTATGTTCATATCTTAACACACCTTTTGCATGAGAACATAAGATGATTAAGAAATTTTAAGGGGTATATGGAATAAAGATACATAATAATAAGTTTTGGTTTGGAGGTCCATACTTTATGAACCATCGTTAAGATGGTGGACCTCTAAAACCCTCCTTAGACCCTACTACATACTAGTCCTGAGGGCAATGGAGATTTTTGTAACCAAGCACCATATAATGGTTTGATAAACACATGAAACATATATAGAGCTTAGAGGAGATTATACCCATGATACTATGTTGTATGGACACTAAATGAATTTGGCATAAAAGTGTACTTTTTCAATATATTGATTGATTTATAGGGTAAAAAACTATCTTGAAGGATTCTAATCATTGGAGGGGGAAGTTCAACACTTATTTCATCTTCAAAGGTAATAAAATGTGTAAAATTATGCCTGTAAGTACCTATGTGAGTGACTTAGTTAACTAGTGGCAAAATTAAAAGTGTTTCTTATTCAAAAGGGCCTATGTTATGGTAGATGGTGTTTTTTTAGACCTAAATATTACCCATTAATATGATATTAAGGTTTAATACAAAATTTCATGGATTAAAAATACATATAGTTAGGTGATTAGGCCTAATAGGCCTAATGAACCTACTTGGTCAACCAAGAGGAATGATAATAACATAGAGAGACTTTTGAGGGAGTTCATGTAGAGATGTTATTCCCAATAACTAATGAATTGAAGGAGGCAAGTGCACATTTCATGTTCTTAATAGAGGAAAAAGTTAGTTTCTTAACTTGGTCAATATGTTTAAGAGGAGTATGGGTTGTTGTATGATTCATTATGACTTAATAACATCTCATTGGTGTTGTAACTACCAAGAAGAGTTATTTGACCCAAATAGGGGCATAACATGCCTTGAGAAAGGTTGAACAAGTCAACCACATGCTACAATACCACACTTCAATGCCTAAGGGGCTAATGGAAGAGTATTAACACATGTAGGGAGGCTACTATGATTGTTGTAATTGTATTAATGAATGTACTATGGTCATTGATGACCTTTTCCTCTCTCTTCCACACCAATATCCCCTTATTCTCTCCTCATTTTTTATATATTCAGGACTTGAGGCCTTAATTTGTATCCCTCTCCTGGGTATGAGGAAAATCTACCTAGTTTTATACTTGTAAACCTATTAGATTGATTAATAAACTATTGCATCTCTTTCATGGTGATATATATGTGTTTATACTTGTTTATATTTGCATATGTGATGGATTACCCTCCTTTGTAAGACTTTGTTAACCTAGATACAAATAAGGTGTCTTATGCAGGTTATGTGGTGTGTAGAAGTATTGGTGATGGGGTTTAAAGTGTGATTTTACTAGTAATATTCTCATAGTAGACATTCTTATCATGACCTTTGTATGCTAGTCACCTAATATAACCTCCATATGAGACACTTTTGCATAAGAACTCATGAAGATGATTATTTAGTTGCTTGTTTAGTCCACTAATGTTGATTGGGAGTCCAAATTGAGTGGATGAATGTTTACATTGGTGCATCACCATCCTTTAGATTAGATTCATTTTATGTACTTTCTTTTCCTTTTCACACCAATAGTAATAGGTCTTAGTGAACTAAGCCACAAGTGATGTACCAGGGGATCTAGTCGTATAATCTAGAGGTTTGGTCTAGCTATAGGTAACCCAAAACCTATAGACCAATCCCATGTTAGTCCAGGTTTGAAGTAGAATTAAACAATCTAATTCATCAAGATGTAACTTGGGTTGCTAACACTATCATCACCCACTAAGTTTGATTTTTAGTATGGTTAAGTAAATTAAATCTCTTAGTCTTACCAAGTTAATAGGTTGGAATTTATTACATTATCCAACCTTACCAAATTTATAGTTTGAGTTGACTTGGTTTACTCACATTTACTAGGTTATAAGTATGATTGGGTTGCATAGTTGAACTAATCTCAATTGTTGGGTGGTAACACACATTTTATCCAAGGTTGGGGGCATGTGAACTCCAATATCTCTCTATATATTTATATATACACTTTATATATTTTATATTTGTCGTAATATCAGCTCTAATGATTCATAATGATATATATTTTCAAATTAAATTACTAAAAGGCAATACAGTTATATCAAAACACATGTGTCCTGCTAAACCTTGCTATCTTTTAATTTTAATTATTTTAATTCTTTAAAATTTAGATTATATGAATTAATTATATATTGTAACGTACTCTTGGTTGCAGGTCAGTCACCAATAATAAACTCATGTTGGACTCAAGCAAAGATAAGGTGTGTTACACACACACAAGTATGCATTACTTTTCTTTTAAGCTAGCAATTTCATTACTAGATTAAAGGTGGGGGAATGTACACTATTAGTAAATTCTATAGCCCTTCAATCCTGTACACTTGAAAAATACATATTATAGATGTATCTTCAAATTTTAGACCCTTACCTTTGTTAAAAGACTTGCATACACTATATCTTTGTGCTAAATTGATTATCTCTTAGTCTGGTCAATGTTATTCTAATGACTTAGATTATTTATCTTGCTTAAAATTTTATAAAATTAATTATCTTCTATTTTTGCAAGTTGTATAACTGCACCTATTTTCTGACTACTTGGACACTTGCATCCCAGTTAGATGCCTAGGTTGACATAAGTGTCATAGCTAATGTAAGTGTCTAGTGCCTTAAAGTCATACAATTTACAAATAAAACATATTCTATGGACATTCTAAGTGATTTAATGTTAGATATTATCCAATGGGTTTAGTATAAATAAAAAATCAATCCTCATTCATTCCTCACTTAACATAGACCAAAAAACACTCAAACAAGAATTAAAGTGATAAAAGATTCCATATTTTCTCATATTTACATATTAATCATAGGGAAGACATATCTACAAGTATGAAGTAATGAAGGGACATTCTATGAGCCATATTTTTCAAGTTATAAGCTAGGTCACTCTATGTGCTTACTTATCACACATTACATGATACACACACAACCCAACGTAGCAAATAACTACATAAGTCTGAGGACCTCTTAAGAGTATTGGTTATATATGAATCACTCATTGATAGAGGGGTATTCAGGGCATCACAACACCATGTGCCCATTAACCCATTTTTCCCATAATAATTATGAAGATGAAGAACTAGGGTTTTGTTATTTGACAAGGAATGATAGTGTTTGACCTAGATCTGAATACATCAGAGTGAAAGTTACATAAAACTTAGAAGCATATAAGTGGTCACATCTAGTTTAAATATGTACTTAATACTGTACACATACATCTAAGGTAGATAGTAACATTGATGTAATCATCCTAGTTCAATGTAAGTGTCTGAGGATATAGAGGTATAATTTATAGAATCAAGTAACTAATCTATAATCTAGATCTAGTCTACTTCCTACATGTTATAGATCCAGATCTATATTAGCATCGAAACCAAATAAGTATATTTTTTTCATTATCATTACAATATCTATCATAGTTTTAATTTTTATCTTTAGCACATATCAACATAATAAATTTAGTATATTTTTATCTAAGTTAGTAATCTACCATCTTTGTGCCCTAGGCTATCTCTACCCCTTTAACCCTAGATTCAATAATCTAGATTTTAGTGTTAAATAAATGTGTAAAAGGGTAATTCAGAGGTGTGTAAATAATTAAGGCTAGTGTTTTTTTAATAGAAGAAAGTCTTTAAGTAAAACCTATAATGAATGTTAGCTCCATAGTATATAAAATCTTAACTATACACCTGTAAATAAAACATGTTATAAATGGAAACTAGTACAAAAAAGTAATGCTATGATAGAAAATGAATCTAAGAAAAGTATTTATTCAAAAACTAATAATTGGTTAGTTCTTTGAAGATGTGTCCTCCATTAGTTTGTAATCTATAAGTACTAGGTCTTGAAATACCTTTTACTAGGAAATGCCGCCACCACTTTTGAGCATACTTTACTTATTTATTATGGGTATACTAAGTCACTAATATTGATTTTATAAACTTTGAATTTATTGTTATCTTGTTTAGTGATGCAATCTTTGCATTGGTGATTATGTTTTAATGTACCCATGCATCATTAATCTAGAAAATCTAAAGCTAAAGACATGCTTCATGAATCTTGTCATTGGGAATGATGCCAAGAAGATAAATGCATAAGACATGTAACTCAAATTGTAATGGTAAGATAGCTTTAGAGCCATAAACTAAAGAGAAAGGAGTTACCCCAGTGGAAGTACATATACTAGTATAGTAATCCCAAAGTGCGGGGTAAAGTTTGAGATGTCAATCATAATGAGAATACCTAATAAGATTTTTAAAGATTATGTTAGTGTATTTTACTTGGCCATTACATTGTAGATGATAAGGTTTAGAATTTTTTGCATGATTTTGAATTTCACACATAATTATTTCATGTCCTTATTTTTGAAATTACCACCATTATTAGAGATGATGGTGTGATGGATACCAAAATGACATATGATTTGGTTGAGAATGAATTTATAGATAGTTATTATAATAAAATTTAAAATAGGCATGTATGATACACATTTGGTAAAGTATTATGTAGCAGTAATGATGAAGACATGACCATATTGGGATCTAGGTGATTTTCCAATGAGATTTATTCCCCACATATAAAATGGCCAAAGATACTCTAAGGTTTGAAGCTCTCTCATAGGGGAGTGATTAAGATCATCATGAATTTGATAAATATTACAATTTTTATCAGAATTGATGGCATATATTTCAAGAGTATGCCATAAATGTCCCATGCATAAGCATTTATGAGCTGTAGCAAGTCCGCTATAATGACCACTAAAAATTCTCCCATGTGTTTGCTCAAGGAGAGAAGGAACTTAATTTTAAGTAACACAATAAAACAAGGTACCTTCAACATTATGATAATAAAATGTGTCATATCGAAGAACATATTTGTAAGCTTGTTTATAAAGTAAAGTATTTTCATGAGTATCAATATTTAGAAGATAAGTATAATGCTTAATAAATTGGATGATGTTTTTGTAACACGGGATTTATTGAATAGTGACAAATTCAATGTGGAAAATAAGAGAATCACCTTTATATTGTAAGCTATAAGGTTATTTTCTCATGTGGATGAGAAATTGTGGATCATGAAGTGCTTGATGAAGGTGAAAAAGAGAATTTGATGAAGCAAAATAATCTACAATAGCATTTTGTTCTCATGGGATTACTTTAATAGTAAAATATTTGAATTATTTAGTAAGAATGGAATTCAATTGAGGATATGTGATGGGATTTTCACTTTTTCATTGATAATCACAACTAACTTAATTGCATCTGAGTTTTGAATCTCTTACGGGATGTAACTATGAAATGTCTAAGTTGATGACTGCTTACATAACTAGGATGAGGCTTCATATTCAACCATTTTATTAGTGACTTAAAATTTTAATTGAAAATATAAAGGGATAATCCTACCATGAGGGTGTACTAGGACATAACTTGCCCCAACTCCTTGAAGGCATTTAGCTCGATCAAAATTAATGGTCTAAGTGTCTTCATGTAAGTTAAGCCTAACCTTCGATAGTTCATCTATGATGAATTTAGATTTGGGTTTGGAAGTGTAAATTTAGGGATCTTAGAGGGTTTGTGCCTTGATATTAGTGGTGAATTTGTGAAAATAATATTTAAGAGAAATATCTTGATTAAAACCTTCAATGTAAAGGGTTTATTCATGAAGAAGTGTGTCCTGAAGGTGATTAGCAACTGGTGTAGGTGTAGTAACAAGTTGATCAATGATCACTTAAAATACCATTAAGATTACCATCCATTTTACTATTCTATCTATAGGTAAGAATGATTTGAGAATAAATGACAAAGTGAATTAGAATGGATAATAATTTAGGCTATTTGATAAAGCATATAGTGTTGAAGTTTTTTGGCTGTGAAATAAATGGAAAGATAGTCACATTCTACTTTTGTGTGATGAGTCTCATAATGTATTAAAACACAACTAATGTAATATATGGCATATTTTCTTCCTATTTCATCTTGTTGAGGGATGATTTCCCCAACTTATATTAGGGTAGATGAAGTATATAAGATGAATGGAAAATCATTAGAAGGTGTTTGGAGTGTAGGAGGATGAAGTAATGGTTAATTAATTTTACATAAAGTTTTCTCACATCTGTTGATCCATTCAAGAGTGATAGCATTCTTAAGGAATGAATTTATTGAATAAATTTGGTAAGCCATTTTAGGGATGGATCAACAGATTGACCCAAGTTTTTAAAGGTAACTATAAATATATATAATATACCAAGGGATATGTATGTTAATAATGGATTTGATTTTAGTGGGATCGACATCAATCCCATGTAAGGAAATTATAAATATTAAGAGTTTACTATAGGTGATACTAAAAACGCATATGTAAAGATCGAGTCTAAATTTATATTTGATAGGTCAATTGAATATAATAACTAGATCATGAAGATGATGTTCATGATGCTTGAATTTTACAATAAGACAATCCAAATAAGTTTCAACTATTTTATGGATGAGATCATGAAAAATATGGGTCATTTCACATTGGTAAGTGGCATCAACATTTTTAAAACTGAAAGACATTTTACCATAGTAATAACTTCCCCATTCAATGGTGAAATTAGTTTTATGTTGATATTTGGGAGCAATGTGGATTTGATTATATCCTAAGAAACTATCCATAAGATATAACATATTGTATTCAACTGTAGAATCAATAATGGAATCAATTGATGGTAAAGGAAAATTTTCTTTAGGATATGCTAAGTTGAGATTATGAAAATCAATACAAATTATAATGATCATAGTGACTTTTTAGTGAACAAGAATAATGTTGGATACCCATTCTAAGTAATCGATAGGTTTGATTAACTTTACATCTAAAAGTTTGATGATTTCCTTGTGATATAGAGTATAAATTTATGGAGAATTTTTTTTTACTTTTGACGTACTAGATTTACATAAGAATAAGTGTTGATATTATGGATAAAAATATCAGGATCAATCTTATACATGTATTCATATGAACAAACAAAGGATTCATGATATTTGTCAAAGAAAATATATAATTATCATGATCTTTAGGATGAATCTATATACACATAATATTTTCAAACTTTTATCAATTATTGATGCTCTTTATCTTGTAGGAATCCATCAAGTCTCAATCTCTCTAAGTATATGCCTTAAGGGGTACACCAGGAAAGGGGTGGGTAGATCATTGGTGATTCAAAGGATTGTTTTCAATTTTTCCAATTGTTATCTACACTCTTATCTCCTAAAAACCATTTCACTAAGCTTGTTTTTCTCTCTTGCACATTCCTCTAGTCATTTTCCACCTTCATTTTCTCTTTCCCTAACATAGACCCCTTTTTGGAAGTTTACATGACTATGTCGGTAGGGTCGACCTTGTACTATTATTTACAACTTAATAAGAACTAAATCGGCCAGCATTGCCGACTTAGTTCATTATCTAGTGAGTTTCTTGTGAATTACAATACTAGGTTAACTGTGTCAACCCTATTGGCTAAAGTTTTTAGAAGGGATTAGGGTTAAATATACCTATATATAAAAGATATTTTTACCATTATTTAGAGAATATAATAAGAAGTAAGAGATATTACACATCTGTTTATCCACCATTATACTTGAAGAGCATGCTTAGGGTTTCATAATTTATTTGGAGATACGAATCTTGTCTTGTGAAGTTTTTTAGATGCATTGATAGGTTATGTATCCTAGAACTAATTTATCCTTGTCATCATTACATACTAAAAAAACCTCTTGCAAAGCACCTTGGCTAAGGGAGAGATTCAGGCTCGATAGGTTCATCTTCAAAGGTAAGTATTATTAACTTTGTTCCTCCTTTGGAAAAGTAGATAAATATGCATTTATACTTATCTTCCATGCATTAGGATTTTATATACATTGACATGAGTATATATATTCTATGCATGTTTAATTTTGTTGTTTATGACCCCCACTTTTTTCCACAAGCTTTAGTGAGCACTAGATTAGATTTCTTTGCTTTACTTGTTATTAGTTTAGTGAATATGAAAACATAGGGCTTAGTTAGGGTTATTACATGATTGTGCTTGATTGGAGGCTTTGAAACCCTCCGTAGTATTGTTATTGTGATAAGAGATTCCCAAATTGGGTCTAACAGATCCACATATAGGTCATGTTCTCTATTATCTAATGTATCCTTAATCGAAAGTGTAAGTAAGATCTATCTCCTTTGAGTCAGGATTGATTTATAGACATGATGCATTTTTGATTGCATATATTCTAGTGAACCTGACGTGAATCTAACCCTTGTAGGTTTTATTTCATATTTTTTATTTTCTATCATTTTATTTATTATTTTTATATATTTGCAATACTAGGTTGAATAGGCTAGTATAGTTTCTAAATTCTATGCACAAGTATAACACATAATTGCATCAAAACAAATCTATTCTATCTGTGCAAGTCTTCATCAAATATAGGTTACTAGATCAAATAGGTTGTATATGTTTTCACTTCTAGATAGGCTACTAGGTCCAATAGGTCGACACAGTACTCTTATTCAGCTCTAGAAAACATACCAGGTCTACCAAGCTAGTATAATATTCCAAACAACTTTCAAAAAACATACTAGGTTGATTAGGCTAGTACAATATTCTAGACAACTTCTAGAAAACATACTAAGTCAACCAGGCTAGTATAGTCATCTTCACAGGGTTTAACAAACAAAGAACTATAGAACTAGGTAGACCTAGTTGACACAATTGGTAGAATTTTCAAGTAACATTCAAATCACTTTAACAACAATCTCACATTCAAGTTATTCTTTATAGTTCTATTTTACATATTTTGTAGTCTTTAAAAGTACCCTCATATAATAAACTAGGTTGACCTGGTTGACTTAGTTTTGTATTATATCTTCTATCTGAAATACTAGGTTGACACTATTGACATAGTTATTAAAGACCCTTGCTTTAATAGTACCGTAGCGACATTGTTGAATCTATTTTTTAATGTCTACATACACTATCATCTGAATTGACATTGTACTATGTTTCAAAGTTGGAAATTAACATCTATATGCTAGTAATTACTTCACACTTTCACTTTTAGTTATTTTCATGCTTAGAATAGATCACATAGTCTAATTAGGTGGTTTTTCAATATACCATTTAGTATCACTATTTTTCTCTTTCTTTCACACATTACCAAATCACATAATTTCAAAATGTATTTAAACATTTGTCTACCCTAGGCCTACCTACTTGGATTTAACCACAAAGGGAGAAGCTAACTTGGTTTTATGGCTAATTATAAACACATGGTTAATGTTATATATTGGAAAAGCACCCGACACCCTTATCATCATGGGATTGTGAAGTGAGGGGTAAGGCCCCAATACCAAGCCAGTACCATTGCCAACATAGATCCCTTTCAACCTAAACATACTGAAACCATCCATAGATTCATTTTTAGTTCCTAATTTTAGCCAACTTCGCTATCACACTTAAAATAACACTTAATAATCTAAAAGCATTAAGGATGACCACTTAATTAGCATTTATTTTTTAGTTGAATGCTTGCTCTTTACTCATTGTATGTTGTATTGCAAAAACTTGCATTGGCTAGTGTTGGTGAAAGGTTTAGTGTTATGTGCCTCAATTAGATCATCCTAATTGACCTAATTGATTATGTGTTTAATTCCATTTCTTGATTACAAAGTACATTGTAAAATTTTTCCTATTTTTAGAACACTATCATATCTATTGACATAATCTCTTATAGATTGATTTACTTATCTCCCAAGCATACTAAGTCAACTATGTCAACTTAATATCATTCATAACTATCTCCTTAGCATACTAAGTTAACTATTATTCCTCCTAGATTCTTTATCTCTAATCCTTTTTGGAAACATGAATCTACTTATCAAATTATTTCTTGAGAGTATAAACCCATTATAAATTTACATGGGTTGTTCTCTCCTACCTCACCTATCCACCATAGAAGACAATTATTTATGGTTTAACTTGTCACCACATGGTTTTAAATCTTCTCAATCTTGATCTACCCCATACCATATAGTAGATCTAGAGAATCCAAGTAGATAAATCCCAAACCATGATAAGTATATACCTTATACCAATTTTACACCTTCTAAACGTAGATGTCATAAACTCATCAAACCATCTACATTAAATGTTAGAACCTCACATATGTTCCACCTCTTACAACCAATTTTCATAATCCTCTTATTACACCCATAACCAAATCACCAAGCCTTATTGCTTCCCAAATTAAAATGGTTGAAACCAATATTGGGAATCCTCCACATACAAATAACTGTCCTCCCACCAACACTACCAATCCTCCTCCTAAAAATACTAATAACCCACCTTAAAATACTAATACAAAAATTGACACAACTTAAATTATTTCTCAAATATTTCAACAATTAAACATCATGTAAATAACCAATCATTCTCAAATGATGCATATACACCAAAATTTATTACACATGACTAGTCAGCCACCTCAAGTCATCATGTCTCAACCAATCAAAATTTTATCTCTCCTCCTATTAGAGATGCCAATGGGAATATCATCCCTCAACCTCCAATGAATAACAAAATGATTTGACATCTTTAAAATGAACCTTTAGTTCCATTCATTGCATCCATAGATATTGGAAACATTTCTCCAACTATCACATATGATGGGACTAAGGACCCTACTATATTTCTTAAGTATTTTGGTAATCTCTAGAAGGAATGAGTCTAAACTAACATCTTTGATAACACCAAGCTCTTATCAAAAACCTTTCTTGGTGATGCACTTGAATGGTACAACCAAATTCATAGACATTCCATCTCATAACTAGAGGATTTAGTCAATGCTCTAGTAAAAGAATTCCAACATGATGACCTTCTTAAAAATTACCTTAGGAATTTCATTAATGCCAAGCAACTTCCTAATGAATCCACTCACACTTTCATCAAACTATGGAAGTCTATATCTCATAAAGTGGATTGTAACATAAATGATGATACTCTTTTAAAACTATTTATTACTGCTTTTAAAGCTCCCCTTTAATACAAAATTCAAAAATTTTCCCCTAAAACTTTAGAATAATATTTAGACTAAGAAAAAAGGCAAGACTTTCTTATGACGCAATTTGAAACACCTCAAATAAATACTAAAGGACCTTTCCAATAATTTTCTCGTAACATTGATTCATATAAGCCTCCCCAACATCAAAATGGAGCATCCAATTTAACTAATGTTAACCCAACCCACCCTCACTTGAGTCTAGAACAACTTAATAATAACTTACCACCCTCTAAACCCATGAGATTTTATCTTTCCAAACCTGATCCAAAATCATACAATATTGATAAATTTTGTTGGTGGCATACTACTATAGGTCATTCTCATGAGTCTTGTTGTGATCTTGACTAATTTCTTCTTTCTTCCCTACTTGTTCCACATTTCAATCTTGATACTCTAAAAAAATAATGCTATCAAGACTATCTTCAATATTATCAAATTCAATCTAAAGAACCACAATCACATCAATATCAACTACCTAATAAATAGCAAAAATTATCTGATACCTACACCTCATCCATTAATGTTGTTGAAACCATAGTTGAACCCTCCTCCACCAATAAGGAAAGGATAGCTAACATGAACAACTTTAAAAATATAGTTGCATCTATTGGACCTCAACCTCTTAGGTCACATGAACCATATAAGTACCTAGCTCAAATACCTACTCCAAAGCATACCATACACGATCCTCCTTTACATCCTCATACCTCTCCTACACATCTTATATCACATTAAACATCAATAAAATATAAAAAACCAACACATTTACCTATCTCCAAATGCACTTACCAACCCAATACAAATCATTTTACAGTTCAATGTTACCTCACTTCACCTCACATGTTGGGGCATCTTGTGATGCCCATCTACATGTCTCTTCAGACTTTGGGGCATCTTGTGATGCCCATCCCTACATATAATTACACATTGGGGCATCTTGATATTCCCACTCTTATTCTAAAATTCATAATAACAACCAAATTTAGCTTCTTTACCTCTTTCTGAGACTTATATACTTATATTTCACATGCTCATCTTTGATATAGATGTTAGCATAGGTCTTACTTGTTATTTTTGATATCATGTTTATTTGTTTTTATACACTTTACTTATTTTATATTCACTATACTAGCATCATTATTTTTCTTTAGGTTCTTTGTTTTTTTCTTACACATTACATTTGGCATTTGCTTTTATTTTGGTTCTTATGTATCTTTTTCATTTTTTGTCATTCTTTGCCTTAGTAGATTTATGATTATCTTTTCCACTTATTTAGAATTCAACTCATTGGTGTTCACCTTGTGAGTTGTAGTGTAAGACCATGGAAAGGACTTGGCCTTCCTCACAAATTACCATATTAAAACATATTTAAACCACTTTTTGGGATGACTACTACATTCATTAGTGATTGTGCTAGATCCATTGTAGGATAACATGGATTATCTACTGACATGCCTATCATAACATAGCCCCGTACCTTTCATAGCACTATTTTACCTCCTTGTGATCAATGATAAGCATATTCATCATTGTATCACTTATTACATAGATGAATCTCTCATAATACCCATATTTCCCTTATCTCCTCTCATTTGAGGCTCACATCAATCAATTTTGAGATTGCACACTTACTTGTGGGCAAGTCTAGGAGTCTTTAGACACCTTAGTATTTAGATCCTTTTCTCTAGTGACCAAGTGTAAGCTCTTTTGTGTTTGTCATATTTAACACCCATGTTTGGTTTTCCAAATCTGTATGGAAGAGGAATATAAAAAGACATCAATAAAGTTAAAATCTAAATCATAAAATACAAACAAAAGGTATTGATTAAAAGGAAAAAATAATATTAAAAGTCAGATCACACTAAAAGATGTGATCTATATTTGGCACATCTCTTATCGTAGTCAAAGCTCAAACTCCATAGTTGGCCTCATGATAGAGCCAATGTCCATTGGGGTACGGTAGGCTAGTATATTAGGGTAGGAGGTCTCATTATATCATATAATATTTAGTAACACCTACTTTATCATGTAATTACCTAATCTTTGTAGTAGACCAACATCTCTATAAGGGGTCTTGAGGAATGGGGAACATGTTGTGGGAAGGTAGGTCCTTTTTAATTTTCATGCATATAGCCTTCATGGGATGATCTATATACTTCACTTGTTAGCCCAAGATTTGTGTTCATTAGTCAAAATATCATAAGTCCTTGGTGTTGATAGTTATTATCCTTTCTCACTTGCTTAGTGTGTCTCATTCTTAATAAGGATGTTTACATCACTCATATGGCACCTCACATTCCTTATTTACATCATATTTTCCTTATATTCCCCTTGTTGGATATTAATTTTAGCTGTTCACATCTACCTTATTATGCATCTTGGTTTATAATTTGTGAGTTGTATTATATGACCTTGGATAGGACCGAGCTTTCCTCACAAACACCCTTACACCATTTTATTACCATGCCATCTCATTGTCATACTAGTCATGTCATTAGGTGGTTGTTTTTTCTTTCATTGTATCTTAGAACAAGCACTAAGTTTGAGTCTTCATCCTTTAGAGCTTTTGATTTTCATTTCTCCATCATGTTCTTATTTGATTTTTGTGGACTTCACTTATCTTACATATGACATTTGACATTCTTACTTTCTTCCTTTATGTTTGATTTGACATGCTTATCTTATATAGGGTTACTTTTGACTTTCATATATTTATTAGATTTGTCTTGTATTGATATTTCATTTTGTCATTTATGTTTTACATACTTCCCAATGTGATTTAGTATGTTATACATTCCTTTTTTACATTCATGTTTTACATACTTCCCAATGTGATTTAGTATGTTATACATTTATTTTTGACATTCAAGTTTTACATACTTCCCAATGTGATTTAGTATGTTCTACATTCCTTTTTACATTTATGTTTTACATGATTTCAAATGTGATTTAGTGTGTTTTACCATCATTTGTCATTTATTTTCCATCCTTTTATCATTCATTTACCATCAATATTTTGGTTCTAGCCTTGCCTTAACAATCCTAATTTACAAATTCTCCTAAGACCCTCATATCTTTGTCTCCACTAACACTTTTTGCAAACCATAAAAAGTTATAGAATTCTAATGTCACAGAGAATATTTTTCACTAATAAATGCCTATATTGTAAAATTTTTATTTTCGTGCTCTTTTTGCACTAATCTCTACAGGTTCACCTAATGTTCCTCACATTGGATGCCTTAAATTCTCTCGTAGTCTCCTTATTTATCTAAAATACTAAGGTAAGTAAAGGTATTTGTTTTTCAATTTTGTCCTTTTATTTATCTTATTTGATCCTTAATGCACTTTACTTAGCATCAACATTATGTGTCATCATGTTCTATTCCCAAAGTACCATCCCATGTTGTACTTACATGACACGTGATGAGCTTCAAGTGAGGCATATGTATAAACATAATATTTTTAAATGTTTATCAATTATTAATGATATTTATCTTAAAATAACCCATTGAGTCTCAATCTCTATGAGTGTACACCTTAAGGGGTGTATCAGGAAAGGGGTAGGTAGACCATTAATGTTTCATAGGATTGTTTTCCCTTTTGGCACTTGTTATCTACACACTTATTTCTTAGAAACCATTTATCTAATCTTGTTATTCTCTCTTGCACACTCCTCTAGTCATTTGACACCTTCATTTGCTCTTTCCCTAACCTAAACCCTTTTTTGGTAGTTTACTTGACTATGTCGATAGGGTTGACCCTGTATTGTTATTTACAATAGCTTACTAAGAACTAAGTTGGCAATGGTACTAAGTCATCCACCATTGCCGACTTAGTTCATTATCTAGTGAGTTTCTTGTGAATTAAAATATTAGGTCAATTGGGTCAACCATGTCGACCAAATTTTTTATAAGGGCTTATGGTTAAATCCACTTATATATACAAGATTATTTTACCATTATTTAGAAAAGAGAAGAAGAAGTAAAATCTATTTTATATCTACTTATCCACCATTCTACTTGAGTAACAAGCTTAAGGTTTCATACTTATTTGGAGATATATATTTTGTGTTATGGATACATCTTTTGAATGCATTGATAGGTTGTGTAGCCTAGAGATAATTTATCCTTATCATCCTTACATAACATAACAACCTCTTGCAAAGCATGTTGGTCAAGGGAGCTATTGAGGCTTGGTGGGTTCATCTTCAAAGGTAAGTATTCCTAACTTTGTTATTCCTTTGTAAGAGTAGATAGATATAAATTTATAATTTTATTCCATATATTAGGGTTTTGTATACATTGATGTGAGTATATGTCTTATATGCATGTTTAATTTTGTTGTTTATTACCCTCACTTTGTGCCACAAGAGTTTTCGAGCACTAGATTAGATTTATTTTCTTTACTTATTAGTTTAGTGAATATGAAAACATAAGGCTTAGTTAGGGTTTTTGCATGATTGCACTCAAGTGGAGGATTTTGAACCTTACATGGTATTATTATTGTGATAAGAGATCCCCTAATTAGATCTAGTAGATCCATATATTGGTCATGTTCCTGATTATCTAATATATCCCCAATCAAAAGTGTAAGTATTATCTATCTTCTCCAAGTTAGGATTGATTTATAGACATGATACATTTCTAATTGAATACAAAATCTCCTTAGAGAAAATAATAGGTCTAAGACATGTAGTGGTTTCATAATTGATTCCAATAGTTTCCTCAATAAGCACAACATTTTCATCTTAGAAATGTTATGGTGATGGAGGAATTTTTAAAGTAGGATGTGTTTTAGGATGAACACTATCAAAAAAATTATTAAATCAAGGAGCCTTTTTTTGTAACATGGAAAATCTTGTGGTGTTTATGAGGAAGTTGAGGCTCTCTAACATGGAGTAGTTTTAATATAGTTTCATCTCTAGGAAGTGTAGGTAGAGGTCCATAATATTTGACATCTACTTCAAGATCTACTATTTGATTACCTTTGCTATTATACTCAGAATGTATTTGTATTATAATAATATATTTAGGATCTAAGGTAATTTCAAGTGATGAATGAGAAGGTAAAGAAATTGGCTCCATGATATCTACTTGGTTAATGTTATTTGGAACAAAAAAGCTACACTAAACAACATTAATTTGTTTGATATAATTATCAATGACAATAATAGTTTAGACTATATCGAGTTGTTTGATGTAGTCATTCATGAGTTGTAAATTTTAGGGTGTTCTGTTAGTACTTGATGATATCTAGTTGATATAGTCTAAAATTAAAGGTTAGACTAGGTTGAGTTAACTGATATAGTGTAAATTTTAATAAATAGAGGGAACAATATCAGGTTGGCTAATAGTGTCAAGATTGCACTGTATCATCTAAAATGTATCAAGTTGGTCAATGCCATTAGATGTGGGAATAATAAAGATTTACTAAATAACCCATTAAGTGTCTTCCAATGGTGGGTTAGTAAGAGGAACATATCCCTCTAGTTTTAAATCAATATCAAAATTGTTAGATGATATATTTTTTATTTGATATGGTAAAACTAGGTTTTACAAGGACCTAAAACCATGAGAATGAAATATAATAGTTTAAACAAGCCCTCCACAATCAAATGAGCAAAAATAAAGACTAAAACCTAGAGCAAAACAAAACCAAAAGCAAAAAATTAACCAGATTATGTGGAGAGACCCTCCTAGGTGTTTTCAACAATAGAACAATCCTTTATTAGAATGTTGGGTTTGTCTTTTGAGAACTTGGATTAGGTGTGATTCTTAGGGCCTTCAGCCACTTCTTCCCTAGGCCACTTCCTGACTTTCACCTATAAAGGGGTTTAATTTGGGGGGACCCCCTAGGGGAACCTAGGGAAGGATTTTAGGACCTTGGGGGATTTTATAGTAAGAGATTAGGGAAGGGGCTGGGTAGAATGAACAAAAGTCTGAACAGTGGCCTCTACCACTCAATGAAGTTCATTCTAGTCCTGTATAAGCTTTTCCAAGCCAAATCTTGCCTACTAAACCTTCAAATTGAAAATTTTCAACATTTGTTTGTTTTTCTCAAATTTGTCTATTACAGTGACCTTACCCTTCCAATATGAGGTAGTGGGAGACCTAATTTTGATGGGTTTGGTCTTGGGGATGAACAAAAACTTAAGTGGAAGGTCATCAAGTAGGGATTAAGATAAGCTATTTTGGGGGGAGAGTTTAGGGGGTGGGTGGGATCCCTTTATAGGATCCTCTTCCATGGAGTCCTCCTCAGAAGAGGATCTTTTTAGGAGAACCTTTCAACCTAAAAGGGTCTAGCTATTTTTTACAAGCAGAAGGATAAGACATTTATGGAGGATGGGGTTAGTGTCATTAACATGGTGGAGTAAGATAGGGATTTCTAGAGACTTGAGATGGCAATAAGGGAGATTAATTTTAAAACTAATGAAATGATTAAGTACTAGGAAATGGTGAGAAAAAATTAGGGTTTACTTACCTTCCAGAATCATGTACCTCATGACTTGAAGGTAGACATCAAGCTAGTTTCATGGCATGTCAATGCAAGAAAAACCCTTCTTATCAGTTTGCATAAAGTTTTTGGTTTGAAAGAAATGCTACAGGGATTCCTATCTCTTAGACTGATCTTTGAATTCTTTCATGCTAATGTAGGACATACCCATGACATCAATAATAAAATCCTTTGAGATGTTTATGGAGATGCCTCACATGGTGACCTTCCTTTTTGTCAATGCAATGATGAATTATCAGCCACCATGGCACTATGTTAGATAATGTGCTCCATAAATTCTATAATCCCCCCTTCTTGAGTTTCTTCTAGACCTTCTTCTATTTTCAAACCTCTTTACAAGAAGTTGGTTCTAAATGGTCTTTATTGCCACCCATGGTTGCTATAAGTGTAGGGATGGAGAAAGTGAGCTGATAGTTTTGGATGCAGTCTAAATGGCTAGGGATTAAATGAGAGGGAACACCCACCAAATCAAAATTAACATAATTGTATCCCATTACTTTGAAATGAATGTGAATCTACATGATCATGATTTAGCCCATTGAGTTGAGGGATTACACATGTGAGGGGATAATAGATTTAAGTTACATATGTACTTTCTATGTGGATGGATGCTACCTTCATCATAATAGTTATTTAAATGGTGGAGGTCCACTCCAGTGCTAGAGAGGAGGTCAGCCACCCCATTTCCTTCTCTAAAAGTGTGAGTGAGTTGGACTTGTGGTATGGTTTGTAAAATGTGCTTTGCATCATCAATGATCTCCTTAATAGTGTGTGAAGGAATAGTTTTTCCTTCCAAAGCATTAAGATGTTTAATGAATCCCCCTCTATAGTGATTCTATTCTGGTTGATACTAATAACATGAATATATGAATAACGTGAACATCATGGTTAAAATCATGCATTTTGGATAAGGCATTTTTATAATGAATTAAATCTATGTCTTATGATTGGGCTTGAGCCATAATGTATGCACCATCATAATATGGAAAAATAACACATGCACGAGACATAGGTTGATCCATGTCAATAGGGATGTCAATGATGGAAATACCCATGTTACTAAAATTCCTTGGAGACATGGGAAGAGGATATTGAAAGAGTTTTTCCACCCCATATTCATTATAAGTTTTGTGCAGTTTATAGGGTTTATCATCATCAAAATCCATAAGAGTTACATGAAAATTAGGATGCATGTTAATGAATTCAAGAAGAGGTGGCTATTTATATGAGCCATAGCTATAATGCAATATTGAGATTTAGAATTTGGAAGTTTTATGTTCTAAGTTTTAGGATTTGATTATTATTTTAATGTTTTCCATTATGGATAAATTTAATGCATTGGCTAGTGGAAGATCCAATGGCTCACATACGATGAATCCATGGATGACTTAAGAAGATGTAATAAAGTGGAAGATCCAAAAATATAAGCTTAGAGAAAATCATTTTGGGTCCAATTGTGAGGGGGATCCAAATACAACTAATATGATTTTGATTTTTTTTTAATCAAATCCACAAGTGAGGTGAGTTTACTTAAGGTTTAATCTAGAGTATCCAATTCATTGTAGTAACCAAAGAGAAATAACATTAATGTCTAAACCTTTATCCAATAATAATTTTCTTATAAAGGTATTATTAATCCTAATTTTAATGAAGAGAGGTGGATAATCAACACTAAAAATAATTTCATTGTTAATCATATCATCTTCAAGAAACTCTATGGAAGGTTTTGTAGATGGATAAATATTTTCATTAACATGAACTTCTATTGGTGGGTGACCTTCATAGATTGAATTAGGTATATTAAAATCATTATATGGGGGTTATTCTCTGTCTCATAATTTTTGCATAAGAAAATTGTGATGATAAGTAGAAGTTATTGCTAATTCCATGAGTGGAATTTTACAAGGCATAGAGTTTAACTCATCTAGAAAAGTTCAATGAGGTTTAAAATAAGAATTAACATGAGGCTTCAGTTGATTAGAGATAATGTTTTTAGAAAAAATGGAAGAACTAGGTTATGACTCTGATTATGGAGGTGACTCATCTCTAGTGGGTTATTCAGAAGAATTAGTAGGATTGGTGGTAGTATCCTTAAGAAGTTGCTCCTTAGGAGAGGCCTTCTTAAGTTTGGTGATATGATCATTATGAGTGGGTTTGAAAAAATAATTAACCTTTGCCACATTCAAATATTGAGAGTTAGTGTAATATTGATCATAATTGGTATCAATAGTATAAACATTTTTGTTATAAAGTTGTGTATTGGTATCTAAAGAAGATTTTTGAGATTTATAGTTTGTAGATTTGGAAAAGGCTCACTTTTGAGAAACTTTAAGATAATCATTATGGAAAACCATAATCATAACATCATGATCTAAATACTCTCCTAATATGAGGTTAATTAATTTTTTTTGAAGAGCATGACATGTCTCATGAGAATGGCTAATGTCTACATGAAACCAAAAAAAATTGGTTGCATCAAACCATGATGGAGGAGTAGTAGTGGTATGAATAAAAGGTTTTGAGGAAGATAATAACTTGTTAATTTCCAACATGCTAAACGGTAGGTGGGAGGGAATTTGAGTATCTAGGTTGGTGGTTTCCATTTTGGTTTGAGGAGGTTTTAGTTGTAATTTGATAGTGGCTATTACATTAGTGGAAGTTTGGAAAGATTCCTTTATGAGATTATGAGAAGGTTCAAATTGAGTCATAAGGAGGTCTTGTATTTTTTCTTGATCAAATTTTTATTCTAACAATTGGGGAGAAAAGATCCTAACCTTGCATTAAAGAGATTATGAGTATTAATGAAAAGCTAGGAAAGATTATCATTACTCATGTTTTGATATGCTTTATGTGCTAAAGACTTATATAAATTAATAAAGGTGTGAGAAGATTTGTTAGCAAGTTTATTAGCATTGATGAAATGGATAAGGATAATTTTATGAATATCTTTATGTTGAAATTATTTGACTAGAGCATTGACTAAATCCTCTAGTTGTAAAATGGAATGCCTAGGAACATGTTACACCATTTTAACACATCTCCCATGAAATTTTAGACAAAGAATTAAATAGTGGAAAAGGTATTAGTTTGGACCCATTCCTTGTATAGATTACCAAAATAATTAATTTAAATAACAATATATTTAGTCCCATCATATGTGATAGTTGGATAAATATTTCCAATGGTTATGGACACAATGAAGGGTGATAAAGGTTCATTTTGAAGATGTAGTAACATTTTATTATGTATAAGAGTTTGAGGGATGATATTACCATTGGCATATCTAAGAGGAGGAGGAATGACATTTTTATTTTGTTAAAACATGATAACTAGATGTTGGCTAGCCATTTGAAAGATGTAATTTTTCATTTGGAGTATTTGAGAATTATTAATTATTTGCATGATGCTCATTTGTTAAACCATTTTTACAAGTAGTTGAGTTGTATCGATGGGTTGGTTTAGATTATAATGATTAGGAGGAGGATTTATAGTATTAGGAGGAGGATTTTTAATGTTGTTATTGGGAGGGGGATTCCTTGAATTAGTATAGATTACTCCAAATTTATAATAAGGGAGATTATATAAAGTTCCATTGTGATTAAGAATATAAATGATATTATCATCAAAGTTTATAAAGGTGGTAGAACTATCTAAATCATCATTTTGAGTTATTTCAACCATGCTACATGAAATAGATCTAGATGGATTTTTAGGATGCTTGCACCATGAGTAGTTAAATTTACTGGTGGACAAGGTGGGTACAAAAGAGTAACCCATATAAAACTTGAGGGGGTTAAGGCTATCAAGTAAAATCATAATGGGTGACTTCATAATGTTAACCAAATGTGAAAGGTGATAGAAGAAGGATAAAAATAATATCAATCAGCGTAATATAGTTGTAAAGAAGATAGTTAGGATAAAATAATATCACAAAAATTGATATCTTATAGTTATAAAGATAGATTAAATGATGACTTGGGAAAATTAACTATATCGAGTAGTTAGATACTATCAAAGAGGCAAAATGGGATACCAAATATATTGAGTGGTTCAATATAGTTTTTATAATAATTATAAAAAAACATGGGATAGAACTAAAATGTATTGATCTATTTGATACAGTTACATAGGCAATAAGATAAGATAGACTATGTTGAGTTGTTAGATGAAGTTAGGAATGTAAACACAGTATACAATATCAATCTAGTTGATGCATTATATAAGCATAGGAGACTATATTGGTCTATATGATGTATTCTGAAAGCATAAGAAACTATATCAACACTGGTTGATGTAGTTACAACACACAACATAAAACTGTATTAATGTTAGTCGATGTAGTCTATAATAAAAAATACAATAGTAAAAAATAAATTAAAATCTAGTTATTTTTTCTAATTATTTAAAAAAAAGAATATTATGTAGATGTAATAAAGGATTTGACTAATTTTTAGGCTCTCATAGATACTAGGTCATCTGTTGGATACTATTGGCCCAATATTTCAAAGCACTGACTATGGAGGAAGTACCATGACCATAGCCCACTAAACTTGATATCAAATCTAAGATGAGAGTAAATTTATAATGATAATTTATAATTAATTAACTAAATAATAAAATAAATAGATGGCTTCATAAAGTTAAAATAAAAATGAAAAACTTAGGCATTTTTGATATATCGTAAGGCATATGGAAACTAAATTATGTGTTTATCTCTGTATTATGGATATGAGTATTTGAACAAGCCCTTCATGCTATGATGTTTATAAAAAATAGACAAGGATTATAAATAGAACACTATGTATCCCTTCATGATAATAACTAATTAGTTTGAAAACTATCTGAACATGGTTTTTAAGGAAAGCCAAAAAAGAGCAAATAAATTTAAAAAAAAAATGACAAATATTAAGTAAAAAAGTGAATTGAAATAAATAGGTAGTAAAATTTAAATGAAAAGTGTGATTATATTTTTAAAGTAAAATTTAATTCACCTTTCTTATGATTTAAAAATAAAATAAACAAAATTTTATCAATGTTGGCCGATGTGGTTATACACACATTACAAAAATGTATTAAGTAGATCAATACAATTTGTGTAAATCAAAATTACAAACAAAGGTAAATTAATAGATCAAATAGGTTTAATCAATTGATTAAAAATAATTATAATTATATAACTAAGTGGAGTAGGTTGACATAATTTATTAGAAATAAAATGAAATACAGAACTGGTTTACACAAATCAATGCAATTGATTGTAAATAATTTTATACAAAAAATGTAAATATAGAACTAACTCAGATAGATCAATCTAGTTGAATGGTAATAAAGATAAATATTAAAAAAAATGTAAATAAAAATCTATTTTAGATAAATCAATGTAGTTGACTATAAATAATTTTATAAAGAAGGAAAAATGTAAATACATAACTAATTTAGATAGATTGATATAGTTGATTAAAAAAGTGAATTAAAGACAAAACTATATCAGCTGGTTCAATATAGTTTTTTTTATAGATATATGATAAACATAAATAAATTAACCTAAGTTGATATAGGTGGTTTTAAAATAAAAATTATAGATCTAGAAATAAAATTGAGTCATGTTGGCTGAAGTGGTTTATTGTGAAATACATAGAAATAAAACTCTGTCACACTGTTTGATATAATTTCATGTGGCTAAAAATTATAGATAAGTTATATTGACATTTTAAATATAGCTCACTTAAAAAAATAAGTGGATCTATATTATTCAATAGAGTTCATTGTAAAGGTGAAATCAATGGTTAACTTCATATTGATTTCACTAGAATGTATTCAATGAGCTAAGATTGACTTGCAATTATCATATCTAAAGATATGGATTCTAAGAAGGTAAATAAATTAGAGCCCATTAATACTTAATGTAATTAGGATATGAACAATGGATCTAATAAAACTATCAAGGGGAAAACCCACAACACAATGTTAAGAGAAAGGGTTCCAAAGCATCTAGACAATCAACATAATGCCATAGTCCTAACTAGTTCTCTATTTAAAAAGTAATCAAATATCCCAATCAAGCAATGTAATTAGGGTTAATTTTAAGAGGCCCTACTAGATAAAATATTTGAAATATTTAGTGAATCTAGGAAAATTTAAATCACAACTATGGTGAATCCTCTATGGGTGATGGAAAATCTATGATGATTTTAAAGGAGCAAAAACAAGTAGTTTCATTTTTTTCATACAACTGTTTGGCTATACCAAAAGAAAAATGTTAAATGGAACCATAGAAATAATAAAATGAACATGTATGAACCAAATGATTTCACTAAATGGCTACACTAAATGGATCCATTGAATAGTTGTGTCGAATGGCTATGTTGAGTGGTTGCACCAAATGGTGTGCACTGAATGATAAGTTCTAGATGGTTGTGTCGAGCAGTAGGCTTAATAGACTATATTAAATAGTGATGTTGTACCACAATAATAGGTGAATATTATGGATGGTATACTATCTAATTGCTTGGTCACCTCCCTAATTCTATAAATACACCCTTTGCTCTTATTTTAAACATTTTGTAGAATAGATTTATCATCCCCCTTTGTCCCCACCCATAGTAATTCACCATGGTAAAAAAATACATTTTTAAGAAATTGCTATACCCATAAATTTTGAATATCATACAATATATAGATGAGTATAATGAATGGATTTTAAAATGTAACTTTGGTGGCTTGCAGTAGATTTACTTAGTTATATCCTAGAGAAATAGGAAGTTCACATTGTTTAAGGATAAATTTTTGAATATGAAGAGTAATAAAATTTATAAGGAGTTTATAAATGGAATTTAGGTTCCATGTGTTAAGAGTTAGTAAAAATGATGGTACTTCTTCTGTAAGTATTGCCTTTGTTTTAGATAAGCTGATAAAAAAAGATTAAATCAGGAACTGGTTAAGTTGCCTCTAGTAACCTTGTCATGGATCCATTGGATAACACCAAAATTCATTCAAAATCATATAATTTATCAAAAAAAATGGTTGATAATGTTTATTTTTAAGATGTGGGGTGTGATTTAGATGAAAGGGATAATGAACAATAAGAAATGACAATTAAAGATGTCAAAAGTCATCCACATTTACTAAAGTTCCCTCATATTGATGAATATACTACAAGGATAGAACAATGATTAGTCATTAAAAACATGAAATCCTTGATGACATAAAGATTGAATTATTGCATGGAATTTAGGATTAATGACCACCATATAGAGAGCTAAACCAAGATGAGGAATTCAGAGAGAACTCTCAGTGTGTGGTAATATTCAGTCAATGAATATTTATGTTGATGTGCCAATCATCACAAATGATCTTGGGAGATCATTTCCTATAGGAAATTGATCTCATCCTCACAAATTAAATACCAAATGCACTAGTTTTGTGGTAAGCTTCAAGTCAACAAATCCATTATAGACATATCTATGATGCACAGATTGCAATTAAAGGTTCAATATGTTGTAAGTTTAGGGAATGTAAGATACCCTATGCTACAAGTTTAGGTTTTTCTTCATTTTAACCCTTGATAGTGAGAATTAAGGATTTTGGTATCTTACATTCCTTAAACTTGTAGCACATTGAACCTTTAATTATAATTTATGCATTGTAGATATAGTCTGTAATGAATTTATTGACTTGAAGCTTGCCATAACACTAGTGTATTTGGTATTGAATTTGTCAAGATGAGATCAATTTACTATAGGAAATTCTCTCTCAATATCATTTTTGATGATTGACGCATTGACATAAATATACAATGACTGATTATTGCCATTTACTAAGAGTTCTCTTTGAATTCCTTATCTTGGTTTGTCTCTCTATATGGTGGTCACTAATTTTGAATTTCATGTAACAGTTCAATATTTATGTCATCAAGGGTTTCATGTTTTGTATTGACTGATCATTGTTCCATCCTTATAATATATTCATCAATATGAAGGACCTTTAGAAAATGTGGATGAGTTTTGACATGTTAAATTTCCATCTTTTATTGTTCATTATCACTATCATCTAAATCATGTCCCACATCTGCACAATATATATTATCAACCATTTTTTTGGCTAGCTCATATTATTCCATATGAATTCTAGTGTTATCCAATGGAGCCATGACATGGTTACCATAGGCAGATTGACTAGTTCCTAATTTAATATTTTTATTATCAACTTGTCTAAAACAAATGCAATACTTGTAGAAGAAGCACTATCATTTTTGATAACTCCTCACAGATGAAATCTAAATTTCCCTTATAAACCTATTATAAATTTGATTTCTCTTCATATTAAAAAAGCTCTCCTTTAATAACATGTGAAATTCCTATTTCTATAGGATAACCAGGCAAATGTAAAGGTCCACATGTAGCATTTTATTTGTTATCTATAATACCATTGAAAGTCACTTCATTATCCTTCAATAGGTGAGGTACATTTAATGGTTTTTTGTATTTCAAGGTTTCAACCTTGGTTTCCTTATTATTTTGCTCCTTGGTAGGGTTTGAGAATTTAGTCCTTGATATTTTTGTTTTCCTTTCTTTTTCCCATGCCATTAACTCCTTTGAATGTTTTTACACTTCCATTCAGCACTATCATTTAGTATTTCCATTCGACACTATCTTGAGGTATTATCATATAACACTATCATTTAGTTTATCTGATCAACATTGTTAATTTTCCTTTGGGTGGTTGTACTATATATATGTGTCAAATTAAAGTGTAATCTAAGATATTATTATAAATAGTTGGAAAATTGATCTCAAAAATAATTTATATTCCTAAATTTTTGGTGATCCAGACCCATTTACTAACCTTAAAAAATCACCAAAAATAAAATTTGAAAATTGGAATATTCATGAATTAATGAATATTCATTGCTAAAATTTACCATGAATGTAAGTAAATGGGAAGGGTTAGAAACATATTAAAATGGGTAAGAAGCCTGGTAGGAAAATGAGAGTTTAGGCTACCTAATATGGATAAATGGCAAGTTTAAATAATCCTATAGCCACACTAGGTTTAAGTGTAGATATAATTCAAACAAGGAGCTATACATTCATTAACTAAATAATTATGCAACTTCTATCTATCAAAAATAAAGACCTAGGGTTAGAATATATTTACCTTGAATAAGACCTATCGAGCCTCAATCTCAACCTTATACAATCTTGATTTTTAAGATATTTTTGTGCTTGTAAGGATCTTAATGGTTGAATCAAGCTCTAAGCTAAAATGATTCCTTCTATTGCATCCAGGATTTCACAAGATAATATTTTCCCTCCAAAAAAATATCTAAATAATAACTCCTCCAAATGTATATGTAATTCAAAAGTGTAAGTAATAGTAATTTAAAATTAATGTTCTTATCTTATTGGATTGAAATGCTAATTTGTATTTATAGTGATTAAATACCTTAATCTCCTAGAGATTCAACCGATGCTATTGACCAACTTGACTTAGTCCAATGTAGGATGGCTAACCTCGAACTATGTCATACAAGCTAACTTAGTTGTAAATTTTATGATAGAATGTTTAGGACTACATCAATTTGATTGATGTAGTAGGGATGGGATGGATAAAATTTAGAACTACATCAAATTATGCCAACGTAGTAGGAAAATATAGGTCCTGATTAATGAGAGGATGCAAGATTGAAGGAGAT
This sequence comes from Torreya grandis, assembly GCA_037957365.1. Lineage (NCBI taxonomy): Eukaryota > Viridiplantae > Streptophyta > Pinopsida > Cupressales > Taxaceae > Torreya > Torreya grandis. The sequence continues at coordinate 3,757,771 of JARHVA010000970.1, forward strand.
AACTTAGGGGATTATTTTTTGGGAAGTTTTGATGGATGTAAGAATTATAGATAATCAATAATGTATCTTGTGAAGCATAATTAGTCTGCCCACCCCTTTCCCAGTACACCCTTTAAGGCATGCACTCAGGGATATTTAAAATCTTTAAGTTGCTACAAGAGAGAAAATGTTAGTAAATGATAAATTTTAAAAATATTATGTGTATACAAACACCACATCCATTCTACTTAACATTCATTTGTATTAATCAAAAAGTATCTAAAACTAGTGTACATATTCCATGTATATAAAATCCATTACATCAATTCTTTTATAAATTAAAGCTAAAAAGCATTTACAAATATTATAAAATCCTCTCACAATTGTACACTCCCACAAACCCTAAGTTTGATCTCCAATTTTCCTTTTTCACAAAAATAATATATCAAAATATCATGTCTTAAATGAGAGGTCGATGGTCGTATTTATAGGTTTTCAAAGTCCTTTGCCCCTGCCAACCAACACAGACTCAAATTATAATTGTAAATATACCAACTATATTTACATATTCATATAATATACCTCCTTCCATGATTGATTCCAACCCATCCACATGACTTTTATTTTAGTGTTTGACACCTATAGGATCCGTGTTTATTTAGATCCATGTTTATGTTCCTTTCTAGTTTGACAATTTTTCTCTAAAAGTGTGATTTTTCTAAACCTCACATTGCATATAATATTTCATGCACATCTCACATATCTTGTGCATCAACCCTTTTTATAATTTACAACATTTCCATGCATATCTTACTCATGTGTACCCTTTCATAATTGGCCTTACTTTAGTTTAATTTTTGTATAAAAATTTAAGGTCAATATACCCCCATACTTCCTCTATTTTTTTCCTCAAACAACTATTTTTAATTTATTCAAAGCTTAACTTTATAATTTTTCTAGAATTAATTTCTTAATATTTTTTTCAAATGCTTCCTATGAAACTATATCTTCTTCAATAGCCATTTTGTATTTTTGTGCATTGACCATAATAGTTTTTATCTCCACTGCTTCCTCTCCTATTTTTGTGTAGGCTTATTCAAATTTGTCTAATTCTAAGTCATATATGTTATGATCCTCATTCAATTCTTCCCCATATAAATCAATAACCTTGTTTTCCAATGTCACATGTTGCTTCTTCACTACAGACTTATAGGCATTTAACTCACTCATTTTCCTTTATCTCTCTATCATGTTTATTTCCTATACCATAATATCATTAAACTCTTTGGTGTTATCATTTTCCTCCTTCAATTGCATGTCAATATAATTATATGGTGTCTCCAAACTCTTTGAAAATATGTGTGTGATTGTTTCTATATTTTTTGACTCCTTAAACAGTTCTTGAAGTTCCTTGGCCAATTATTTCCAAGTTTTTTTGAGAAACCTTATAATCACATCTACAACACACTTCATTTCTTCATAGTGAAAAATATTATAATAACACACATGAGTGAATATTCAATACACACACACACACAAAAAAAAAAAAAAAAAAAAACTCTCCAAAATATTTCTCTCATGAAGTAGCTTTTCATAAGGTGGGAATATAATGTTTATAATATAATTTTATATGTACAATAGTAATTATTTTTAACCATCCTAAGGTTTTACCTATTTTTTATATTAGATGAAAAATGGACAAACCTAATTGGTTATAATAAATGCTATTTCCTATTGACTAGAATGAAAAAATAAAATATGTTATATAAAATCATAATTACATAAGATTAATCTTAAGTACTAAAACTAAGTAGAATACCCAACCTATGTAAATTGAACAATAAGTGAATTTGAATGATTACACCAATAATTCAACTTAACTACAACTTAGGGAGGTCTATAGGAAAAAAGAGGTTAAGAATATTCATAAATGGTTCTTGATAGGCCTAATAAGGTATCCATGAAAAGTCTCATGAAGGAAGGAGATCTTAGAATGACCCTGCTCCGTATGCCCATTATCCCATATCCTCTTCCCCCAACACCTCATCCCTAAGGAAAACTTAATTCACCTTATAAATGATTGAAGATGAACATACTTAGTCTCAATGATGGGTTTGATGAATTTGTTAGCCACCTACAACTCTATAGGCAAATATGGAGATTTATAGTCTACTAATGAATCTATTTTTAAATGTAGTATATGTTGAACTCTATATGTTTGGTTTATTGATGCTCCATGATATTTTTAGATATGTGGAGTGTACTATTTTTTTCACCAAATGGTAATAGGCTAGTGATTCTTAATACCTAACTTTAACAAGATTTGATGGATCAAAATAGGCTTTATAACAACATTGAAACCTCCTTTATGCTTTGCCTCCATGGATGAAATGACTATGAAATGTTTCCTAATTGGGAAAACAATAAGGCATAAACCATGATGGAAAAAATAACCTAAATTATATTTTTGCTTATCCATATTACATGCCCAATTAGATTCAATGTAGCCTACTAATTATATAGAATAACTTGTTGAATAGTGAATGCTATATGTATGAGTGCCCCTGATATAGTGAAGAATCCACTTAGTAATTTTTTTGGATTTGATGTTTACTTTATAATTGTATGTTAGTATTTATGTTTTACTTTTTGTCATTTTGTGTCTATTTTTTATCACTATTAAATTGTTATTATTTAACAATTTTTTTACTATCCCATGTTTCTTGTTTATTGTTTGGGGTTTGGTGGATTTTTTCTTGTTTCATGTAAAAGGGAAGGGACCCTTTAAAAACCCTTACTTTAACTTTATCAAAAAATTTATAGTGAAACTCATATGGTTATTGCATAAATATAGAAACCATGCCAATGAAAAATGAAATATTAAGGTGGCTATGAGTCAAGAAAATAAGGTTGCCAAATAAATGCATAGACAAATTAACATCAACTAAGAGTGTAGTACACTTAATTGTGAGATTGACTCCAAAACAAACTAGCATAGAATAAGGGTTACAATCAAACATGAAATATATATAATAGATATAGTGCATACTTGGGTTGTGAAATGAATATCATAAATTCAAAATGAGTGATATTTAAACCAAAGAAATAATGTAAAGTGTCCAAGTCATGCATCTCAAACTACTTATGTAATAAAGACTTCACATCTTGAATAATTGAAGGTGACATTATTGTGAGGTAAAAATCATAATGAGAGAACCATAATAAGAGAAAGGATTCCATATTATCATACCATGTTTGAGGGCATAATTAAGTCCATAAAGGGATCTATTCAACTCACATACAAGGGAGGAGTGTTGTACAAAGCTACATGGTTTCTCCATACAGTTATCTTCATGAAGGTCACCTTAAAGTAAAAAAATCTTCAAACCCATATAATTTAATGTCCATATTTGAGATGTGGAAATCAAAAGTAAAAGGCTAACAAAGTTTATGTTAGTAGCAGGTGCAAAGGTATTAGAGTAGTCAATGCCCTCTCATTGAGGAAATACTTTTACAACTAGTCATGACTTATGTTTATCTATACTACCATTTGTTACAAATTTGGTTCAATAAATCCATCTATAAAAATCCATATTTATTCCTTTTATATGAGGGAAAAAATCCCATGTATAATTATTCATAAGATAACTATAATCTTCTTCCATGATTGAGTCCCACTCTAAAGTGTCATTGGCCTCACTAAAGGATTGATGATAAGATGTAGTGGATATATATGCATGAAGGAGCTCCATGTAATTTTTTATAATACAAAAGTGTTGGAATAATCAATACAAAGAGAGATATTTCAACTTGGGTCTTCTAAACCCATCAAGGAAAATATTGAGGTATGAGATTAAGGGGAGAAGGAGGAGCCTCATCAACATGAGGTGTATGATCATAAAAATCACTAATATAAATATAATCCATATCATAAATGGAAGAAGAGGTGGGAGTTTATAAAAGATTATGTGGAGGATGCTCATCAAAATGAACACTCCTAAAAATGATCAATTGGTGCATATTTTAATGTAGTAGTATATAGCCTTTGACATCATTAGGATATCCTAAAAATATGCAAGGATTTATATATGGTTGTAGAGAATTATATTTGTATTTAGGAATGATATCCCAAGAAACACATATAAATAATCCAAGCTTACTCTAGTTTCATACCTTTGATAACTTTGAGTGGAGTTTTATTTTGAAGATAATTCATACAATTTATAGCTTTAGCTGAAAAAGAGGGAGAAAGTATTCAGGACTAAATCATACAATTTGCCATTTATTTGAGTGTGCAATTTTATCTTAGTAATTCCATTTTTTTTGTGGATTCTAAGGAATTGTATGTTTTAGCTAGATGTCATGAGTGGCACAAAAGTCATCAAAATTAGAATTCAAATATACTTCACCATATTCTATTTTTAAAAAAATGGTGTACTTTCTAGATTATTTTTCTATAGAGGTATTAAAGTCAACAAAAAAGAGAAAAATTGACATTTATTTTTTAAGAAAAATACCCAAGTATGTTTGGTAAATTCATCAAGAAAATTCAACACATAATAATAATTTTAAAATAAAGTGATGGAAATGGGGCAATCATATCACTATGTATATTTTGAATAGCTTCATGAGATCTCCATTCTTTACCTTTCACATAGTTGTCATTAGGATGTTTACCATTAACACACCCTATATAAACACCATCAGAAAAAGTAATGAAAGGTAAACAAGTGACCATATTTTGTTAAAGT